>VXBJ01004049.1:974592-1056005 GCA_013400055.1 Nycticryphes semicollaris
CCTTAACAGTGGGAAAAAAAAAAAAAAAAGAAAAGAAAACAACAGAATCTGGACCTTCTTATGATTAGTCCTTTGAAGAATTCTGTTCATCTCGAATTTTGAACACTGACAAGAAAAACAAAGGCCTGATTTAATATTTTCCGTAACTGAATTCTGTGCTCAAGAGAGAAAAAAGAAAAGTCTCATTTAGTACACCAGCAGCCTTGTTGCTCACAGTTCAGTGAATAAAACAATGACCACTACAGAAATCAATGAGGAATCACCACTGCAAAAAAAGCAGACTAGCTGAGCTTTTGTGTGGTTTGAGCCAACTCACTTTGCCTCACAAGTGAGACACACTACAAGTACATACAGCCAGCTCCCACTGTTCAACTAATGGATTATAATCTCTCATTAATAAAACAATATATTGGTTGCTTTCATTTCATTTTTTCTCCCTTTCCCAAGCTATTGACATAGCCAGGCTGCAGTCAGGAAAGGCCAGGCATGGAAAAAAAGAAGCACTGAATTAACTGTGGGGTTTTTTTGTTGGGCAAGGTTAAAATGCACAAGTAAGGTAAGGTAAGGTAAGGTAAGGTAGATAATCTCACAGTTTCCATGCTCCCTGAAGTGAAATCTCAAATACAAATAAGTTTTCCTACCAATGCATTCCAGTTCCACATCATGCAACAGATCAGACTTTGGATCTAGCCTGACTGCTGGATATCTGGTTACACAAGTAAACATTTTTTTCTTTTTTACTCTGGTCTGTGCACATATTTCCACTGATGTGAAGCAGCACATTATGGCCAAATTAGGGAGAAAAAGAAGTTCTTCCAATATAGTCTATTTCAGTCAGAAGACATGGGCTTGTTGCAGCCATTCCTGTGTGAAGTTTTATAGTGTATGTGATCCAAGAGGTCACAGTCTGTAATGGTCCTTTCTAGCCTTAAAAGTCTGTGAATCCCTCCTCTACTCCCTCACCCAGTCCTTACGGGAATGTCTTAATCTCTTACTGCGTGTAACAGTCAAAAAAAAATGGATGGAACTGAATCCTTCTATCTCAGGACGTGGATTTATGCATATATCATGTATGATTTATGCACAAAAAAATCACACTCTAGATAAAATAAAGCAAAGTGTAGACATTGATCATTTGTTTCAAGCTATCGCTTATAAATTTAGTAAGCTGTCTGCGTTTTTATACTTTTCAGTCTGTTCTCATTACAGACATGGCATAAGGCTTTGTAGTAAATTTGGAATTTGCTGAGTGAGAAAATGAAGATTTATACATAGCTAAATTGAACAAATGGTGAATAATTGATTTAACTGACCTGACAGCTCACACTGTGCTTGTAAATAATACATAACTTTGTACTATACTGATAATTTAGTATTCTGTGCTTCTAGGTTCCTTTTGGTAAGTTACTGCAAGGAGCAAATGATCTTTGACCACCCTAAAAAGGCAAAAATACACTTACCAAGCATATTATGGTACCCTAGTTATAGACCACAATAGTGCGATACCATGCTGATAAACCATCTTCTTAAAGGCTCTCTGCCCTTTCTTCTTTTGTCTCTAAAATATTGTTGGAGAGATATCATCAATATAACTATTTCACACTATTCCACTAGCCACCAGCTCCCCAAGTCAGGTAGTGTCCGTGTAAATTTACCTAGCACCACTGTGGTGAACAGAATCATAGTGACTTGTAATAGTAAATACTCACGCTTATTCTGCCTTTTCTTTCAGCATATACTTTTAAACTCTTAATCAAATGCATAACCACAAGCTATTGTTAAACTGGTTCTTGAAGTACATGTACATCCCTAAACTGATATTTTTTTGATAGCTTCATTGTCTTGTAACTACTGTAATAACCTACTACTGTAAACTACTGTAATAAACTACTGTAATAAGTAATAGATAATAATATAATAATAAT
Organism: Nycticryphes semicollaris; assembly: GCA_013400055.1. Classification (NCBI taxonomy): domain Eukaryota; kingdom Metazoa; phylum Chordata; class Aves; order Charadriiformes; family Rostratulidae; genus Nycticryphes; species Nycticryphes semicollaris. The sequence continues at coordinate 976,518 of VXBJ01004049.1, forward strand.
ATAAAATAAGTAATAAATAATAATATAATAAGGGTGTGAAAGAAAACCACTGGGATCTGGCAGCCTTCCACACCCAACTTGCAGGAGTGCAATTGGTTACAGAAAAACACAGAGCATTGGAGAGTTTTGCCGCTTTGTGTTAGGATCTGTGCTCTCACCATTGAAAGATATCTACTCCAAGGAGGCCAACAACATCTCTTTAAGACAGCAGGAAACATAAGTACTTAAGATACAGGAGTACTGCATCACATATAATAATACAGACCACTGCCAGAGTGACTGGCTGAAAGCCCTGAGAGCTGCATCCTGTCCATGGATCCAAAATAAAAGTTCTCAATAAAGCCAGTGGGAAGCACATACTTTTCCAAGGATGGACTACAGTTCTTGCTCTTGGAATGAAGACTCGTGTGTGTTAGCACTTTGCTGATCACTTTCTAACAGCCTTATCTGGGGAAAGTCACTCTTATTATGTTGTGGCTGTGAGCTGAAGCACACACTTAGCTAAAAAAATGGACTTTGCGATTCCCAGTGCAATTTTAACACGAATTGCTGCACTTCTTTCATTTTAATACTGTATCATTTTTACTTCTTAAGGTTTCTGTGCAGTGTGGCTGAGTTATGATAGCTGCAGAAAATTCCTGGGCTTGATTCCAGCTGCTTTTTCTGAAAGCAGAAGATACCATTCTCTTCTCTGTCAGATGATGTTTGTGTAAGTACGTACTGGTCCTAATGCTCATTCTGCCTTCTGACTTCTCAAATTTATCTAGTCCTAGCATGTGAAAGCCCCAAAGTAGACTGCACATCTGGCGTAAGCCTAGGCAAGGAGGCTGGCATTGTGGGCAGCAAAGAAGCAATGTTTTGAGGACTGGGTTCCATGAACAGGGAGATGTTGCCTGGCTGCAGCCCAGTGCTACAGCATCTCTCCTACTTGTCCCCAGGCAGATCAGGATCTGACAGATGAGTCATGGAGCAGATGAGATGCTGTGGTGTCATATATTCACATGAACTCTAGTCTGAAGAACAGGTGGAGGGAGTTCATTGCTCAAGTCTCCCCTTTGGTGCTCAAGAATCAGTCTTTCCTCCATCTTTTTTTTTTTAGTTCTTCTCCTTGCTTCTCAGGTTTTTTCCTTCCCCATTCCAACCTTGATGAGGTGGAGAAGAAAACTAGGGCTTACAGAGCTAGTCAATATCTAGACTCAGTGACATCAATGTGATGCTGGTAGAAGATGCAGCAACTAAAATTAGGATTACCAGGGTTGCGATGAGCCAGGTCACTGCAAGAACTTCAGTTAAACGGGACTAAAGCTCTACAGACTGGACCTACAAAGCAATGGAAGAAGAATAGAAGAAAGAGAGAAAGTCACAGAAGGGAAAACTGTAGAGTTCTGTGCTCCCTGTGAGCACCCCACAGACACCCCACAGTTCTGCAAACCTTCTGCCAAGCCAGACCTTCTCCCTCTGGCAACAGAATCTCAAGGGAAACTGGTATCTCTTTTACCTTTCCTTTTATCATGGTCTGGGTCAAGTAGATTGGGCAATAGACATGGCAGGACCAGCTGACTTTGCAATGATGAATATTTCATGCTGATTTCTCAGCAAAGATTAGCCAAATATTCTGGGTTTGTTGCAACAACCTTTTCTTTTATGTACATACCTGACGTTCTCCAGTACACCCCCTTGTATAAAGATTCCTGCTCTTTTCACAGTGAAATAACATTGTCTTGTTATCCCATATCCTTCCCTGTGTGTGATTTCATACCTGATTTTTTTGGCGCTCCTCTGCAAAGGCAGTTCTTAACAAGGTAGATCCCTTCCTCCACAGCAGGATGAGCAGCAGTAGCTGCTGTTGGGCTCCAGTGTGAGTTACATTGGTCTAATCCAGGGTTAGACCGGTGGGGGTAAATACCCCATCTTATTTCTCTAGGATTAGGTTATGCTTTTATCTTGTTGGTGTCCTGATTCCCTGTTTGCAGGCAAGAGAGAATGAACAAAGTCCAGATTCTCAGGACTCTGACCCCAGATCAGTGACTGCTTCCCCTTTATATAGAGAGCTTGCAGTAGCTCAAGATTCTCTTCCTTTCCCCAATATGCACTATGGTGTGTGCTGTTCTAATAAAACAGATGTTTTATCTAAAACTTTTTAATTTTACAAATGAATTCCAAATGCACCCCATCTACTTCAACTAACAAAAGGAGCTAAAACATTTAGAAGAGAAGAATGGAATGCACCATTTTGATACCATTGAAAGAATGACAGGGAAAAGGATCTGATGCTATTGTAATATCACAGATGAAAGGGGAAAACTTGCAGTGGTTTTCTGGTCAGCTTAGAACAAGGAAATAAGGATTTAAGAGCACTAACATAGTCCTTTTGCACTTTTAAAAATCCTTCCAGCAGAAACCTAACATATCCACTACATTTTTTCTCTGCATACAGAGAAACTAAGGCAAACCACAGGCAGCAGCCCAAAGCCTTGGCAATAGCATTGCATGCAGTGGTGCTAGCAGCATTCACACTGAAAATCTATTTCCAGAATAAAAAAATATATTCTCTCCCTTTGTTGTAGGTAGTGAGATTTTTGACCTGCAGACGCAGCCAAAATCCCCCTTCAGGTGCTTCTGTTCTTCACATTTCCCAGAGACCTTTGTCTCTCATTTCAGTCTAGTTGTACTGAAGTAGCTTACCTGCTCCACCATGCCTCTGTTTTTCACCATGCAGAATTTTTGGGGCAAGCTGAAGATCTGGATGAATCCACGACAAGCATAGAGCCCCCACAAATCCAGATATTTCTGGCTACCCTTCTTTCTGAATCACATCACTCCCTCAAGAGGCTACCAGTTATCTTCTCCCTTGGAGCTCTGAGAGCTGTTTTATCCAGTTTCTTTCTCTGGTGCCAGCTGCCTTCAATCTATTCCGTAGGGGTTGTGGGTGTGGGGTTCAGTTGGTGGGTGGCTTTTTTGTTTGTTTGTTTGTTTTTGTGTGGGGGTTTTTTGTTGTTTGTTGTTTTTGTGGGGTTTTGGTTTTTTTTTTTTTTTTAATGTGGTTGGACTCGATGATCTCAAAGGTCCCTTCCAACCACTAAGATTCTGTAATTCATGGGCAGTGACAAGTTCCTTTCCCTCCCTACTTGGTGGGAAGGCTTCTTGTTCCATTCTTGCTTAGGGGGTCCCCTCTGCTTTGAGAATGATCTTTGTGTTGGGAAAGGCAGCAGCGAAGTTCTCTCCTGCTCATGGTGGAAGCTGCACCTGTGAATAATTTGGGGACCATTGTGTTTCACTACACCTGAAAGACTTTCCTTCTTCACAAGGTTTCCCTGGGTTTCCAAACATTTTTACGTAATTACATGCCTCTCCATGGGTGGGATTTCATTCTGGCTTGACAGAGTGAGATTACTTCTCAGAACTCTGGTTTTCACTTCTAAAGATATGGGGGAANAAAAAGACCAAGACAAAATCTGAAGTATGATAACACAAGAATGGGATGTTGGATGCTCAAGGCATATGTCTTCTTCATTTCATTTTTCTTTGTAATGTAGTTTTGCATTTTATAAAAGGCATTTTAATATACATATACATCACTTAGGAGCATAACTGGACATAACAAATATGTCACCAAAGCAAAATAAAATAAAGCTGGCATCAGACTTTCAGAGGTTTTAACACATCATATTAATTAATTTCTTTAGCAAGAAAAATCCAGATGACCTAAAGAGTAGATATGTTCCCACAGATCATTAAATCATTTGAAAAATGGTATTTTCCAAAAATACTTTAAAGTGCTTTCTCTTTGCACCAGGTTTTCTGAAGCAGTGTTACATTTCATGGCTTTACTGAAAAAGCCTGAAGTGCAATACCTTTTTCTATTATTTTTTTACTCTGTAAATAGGAGTAGTGATTCCAGGGTTTACATGTTAATCCAACCTTGAGGCTGTAAGGAAAACAAAGTTTATGGGATAATGAGTAACATTATTGCAATCCTGAACACAACGTTATTGGAAAGGAAGAAGTGTGTTACACATAAGTGAGTGAATGAAAAAATAAGACTAAGTCATATGGTAGTCTGAGTTAGTCAGGGTAAGTAATCAAGAAAAACAAGGCAAATAAAACTAATGGCAGCTGTGGAAGAGCAAAAGAGGTAGTTTTGTTGCAAGCAAGTGGCATGAATTGGACAAATTTAGATGAGCTGCAGAATTCCTGGGGTTCATCTGGAAGTCAGGTCAGAAGTTATTTAGCGTGTGTGGCCAGAATGAAGCAGTGAAGAGTTCTGCAGATTTAAAATATTAAAATAAATAAGGTATTCAAAGACTTACATGCTAGCATTGAAAATGTAATATAAATTGTGTAGAAAATATTTCCTGCAGGAGAAATCAGGGGTCATTAAAAGGTTATTTTTAACTAATGCTGCTTGATTGGTTGTTAGTGTTCAGCTTCCTCTGAAGTGACAACGCGTTAGGCTGACCATTGCCCTTTTCCAGCAATTATTGGTGCTCAGGCAATTGCACTCAGTTTTAATCAATTAGAGTCCTGAATGGTGCTTTTCTTGGTTTCAAACAAAAGAACCAACTGTTGGATCAGAGATGTCCACTTCTTTTTGGCAGCTTCCTGTTTTCTTTTGGAAAATTTTTGAAGACCCTGTCGGATTTAGGAATGATCATGATGAATCCCTTCTCTGTTAGTATGGGACTTATTATGTGATCTGCATTCCAGCAGAAATCCATATAGTCAATAGAAACCAAGAAGAAAAGAGCTGCTATCCTGGAGAAGAGAAAAGGTTCATCTATCATCTGGTTCCAAGTCTTCCCCACAGTGTGAGGATAGCTGTCTTGGAGAAAGGTTTAAGTATTGTGTAGCTGGGAGGTAAGGAATAATTGTCCTCCTTTTCTCCCCTTACCTCCTCCCGTAGATCTGTTCTATATCTGTAATATTTAGATTTTGGCTTAAACTTTGAAAAATGAGGTTGAACACCAGGATGTATCTGTTAGAAATATTTATAGCTCTGGGTTTTCTTGTTATCTGTATGAATATAAATCTCAACATAACCCCACTTACTCATTTCTGGCAGGAGTTCCCAGGTTCAGGTGCATGTGTCATTAATGATGCATAAGCTGTCTCAACGACAGAACAAATGCTGGCTCAACAGCCATGGAAAATGTCATGAGTAGCCTTGGATGGACATGGTAGTGCTGCAACATTACTTGTGTCAACTGGTCATCCAGGAGACTCCTTATCAGAGGCAAACACTGCAACAGTGGTTTCAGAGTACAGTTTTCAACAAGATAAGCTTGAAGTATTCTTGTTTTCCTACCATGGGTTCCTGCCCCGTATTGTAGCATGGTGTCTTCTCAGCTATGACAATGCAAGCTCTTGTTGCAAGGTGGCTCTGAGAACTCCTGCAGCTTGCAGAGGACCAGGCTTGGAAAAACTGGATTACTTTCCTGTTCCAGTTCACAGCACAGCCAAGTAAATATTTGTGCTTGGACAACTAGCTCACCCATCCCTACCCATCTATTGTTCTATTTAGAGTGGGAGAGGGCTTTTTCTGTTTGTGCTCATAGCAATTTGAGGACAATGGGGACTGGTCCCTTCTTGAAATTCCTTCAAGGCTTACATTAATAGCAGTAGCTGAAAATTTTACCCCAAGGCTTATTGGAAGGCCTTTTGTTACAAAAGCAAATCTGTCCAGAAAAGTTTTTGTTGTGTTTTTTTTTTTTCTTCCCCTTAAATTTATTAATCTGAATAATGTTTTCTGTGTTAATCTCTAAGTGAAAATATGTATATATGTTCATATGAAAAACCACTGGTTTTATAGAGAGCTAAATATACAGTATACAGTCATAGAATAGACACACAGGAAGCAGGGCTCAAAAAAAGTAAGACAACTGAAGGTAAAAGCACCAGGATAGTAGATGTGTCTGAACATGTTTTTCCAACATTTTTATTTGATTTTCAGTTTGAAAAGAATGTTTTGTTGTTGTTGTTAAAACATAGATTAGTTTTGAGGAGCATTTCAAAAAACTTTGAAAGACTAATTTTAATTCAATAAACAAGGAAAGCTTTTTCATCATATCTGTCCTTACATTCAAAGACTTCTGTTTGACCTCTCTCATCAAGATGAATTTAATTTTTAAAACTTAGGTGAAAAAAAGGAAAATTTTGAAAATTCAGAAAGGGAAACATTTACCAATCAAATGGCACCTGCTTCTGACATTTCTTCTAGAATGTACTAATATACAAGATAAAAGGAGCAGAGAGCAATAAAGAAGTTGGATTTGGTTTTTACCCGACCAAGTCTACATTCAGATGAGAAATGTATGGGATGACAGCTGCAATTAGGCAGTTTGCTGCAGCTCCATGGGGGTGTAGTTTCACAACCACCCTCTCTAATCCCCAGCCACCCACCAAATTCAGGTTCTTTTCCCTCTCTTTCTTCTGTTGGCACATGTGTTTGTGGAAGTGCAAAGTCAGACGAAGTTAACTGAGTGCAAACTATTCTGGCAAAGAAACGTGTCATAGAAACTGAGGTAAAGGGATGAGGAAAGACATGAGAGAGGGGTTTTAAAAAGGACCTTTCCCTCAAGTCCAGCCTCTGTTTTGGCTGGTTTGATGTCACTGTGGGACTGCTACAATAGGCCCAAGAGAGAGATTTTTTTCTTGCCACACGGTAGCTTAAACTCCTCTGCTAAGAAGTGTCTGCTCATTAAACCATGACTCAATCACTGTGGTTCTGTCTATAGCTGAATTCAACACCAAAAGTACCATTTCTAGGAGTCTTGCAGGAGAAAACACGTCCAAATTTCATGGTGCTGTGGAGTCTATATAAACTTATGAGCTTAGTCTTAAGATTTAGTAAAAATATGGTTGTAGCACATTTAATGGATGAGTAGCTTGCAAGGCAGCATATATCAGGGATAAAAATTAGAGAACAGAGAATTCCCTTTAACTACTATCTAGAAATAAAAAAAAAAAAATCTGTTCTTTTTCCTGTCCCCCATCATACCTTCCCCAACAGATTAGTCCTTGCCACTGAAGGACCACACTCCTGAAATGCAGCTTTTTCTTTTATTTTTTCCCCTGAAGTATTCATTGAAATTGATATACAAGTGGCATCCAAGTCCCAGGTTCATAGCATTTCTGTATTTAGAAAGCTGGTGGTTTAAAAAGAAAAGAAATAAACCTCAGAGGCCTAAAAACAACCTTTGACACAGACAATCTTTAGTCTTTAAGTGTGAAAGGTTTAGTAGGTAGCTGCCAGAACATTCATCTTCATGCAATGAATAGTTAAGATGCAGTGAACTGTCTTTCAGGGAAAGGAAGCCTTTAATCAGCAAATGAGTCATTAGGCAGCTTTCTATTGACACCTGGCACCAGCAGGAACACATCTGAGACTGACCTGGACACTGTGTTTCTGCAAGGTGAACTGTGAAGTAGTGAAGAGATTTTTTTGTTGTTGTTGTTGCTTTACATCACAAAGAGGGGTCTTGGTAGCTGCAATGTTATAAATTGTTCTTCAAAAAAGTCTTCTAGGGAAAGTAAGACAAAGGAATGTCTAATTAAAATAAAGAACATCCAAAAATGTGATTAATTTTTGCAAGAGGAGAGGGTACTGGAATTCAAGGTAGAGATGATCGAGATAGGTCGATATTGCCATGACACCATGACAGTTCTTATTTTACCAGTAAAATATGGGAGCCTCCTCCTGAGAGATCGTACAGTCAAAATGCAGAGTGGCTTGTCTACAATATTAATCAGTGCTGCATTGTAGGAGCAGATCCGGAGAGCATGACAGGTTGCACCAAGGACTCAGCTCTACATTGTCCACACTTTGGGAGGTTACTCTAGATTCCCGAGAGTCCGTGAAGCACAGTACTTAAAATGTGGGTAAATTTTCTTTAGCCTTTGGTTCAAGGACAAGCTTAAGGCTGGAAGGCACACTCAAACACAGAAAAGTCATACAATTAAGTTTTTCCTGACTGTGTTGGTTTTTCAGTCGAGATATCTGTGTCTAAAAAGTCCCTAAAGGAAAGGAACATATCTGGGTTTTTTTTATAAATATCATTAGGATAGGATTGACTTTTAAGGATTGACTAAGAGGTTTCTCTCTGCTGCATGATAGGAATTATCTCTAGGGGAATAGGGAAATTCTCTAATCTTCATACAATATTTCAGCAGGCTTACCTGTTCTCCACAGATGCTCTGTTTTTATCCCACAAAAATCACTGGGTCATATCTTAAAGCAATCACTGCAAATTAGGAGTGAACCAAGATTCAATCTACTGCACTTGTGCATGAAGGTGGTTTTACCTTACCGTTCATGATGCCATGTGACTGCTTTTAATAATAAAAATACAAGTATTTTTATTTATTATTTTTATTTTACTTATTTAACATTCAATCTTCTTTTCAGCTTTGATAGCGTCAATCTAAAATGGAGTTACTCTACATTTACAGCCACTTTCCTGGATCCTGAATTTATCTCACTGTGTTTGTGTCAAGAATTTGTGACACGCGCTTCTTCAAATCTCTTTTTCCTCCCTAGATAGCGTACACAAAAACAGTGTGAGAATTTCAGTGATACTTTTCTGGTTTATACTATCATGCTGAGTGGAAGCCCCTCCGTCTGCAAGCATGGATATTACACAAGTGGTAAGCCTTGCATGTCTAGGATGAATAGTGTGAATCATGTGACCCTTCCTCACAAGTGCTAAAGGCTCAGATCTATAGTTTAATATTTAATCACGAGTTTTAATAATTCCTCCCCCTTTCTTCCCCCCATGGAAATCTAGAATATTGTAGGGTGAATCAGGAACTATGAGGAAAATATCAAACAGCAAATCCCTGGGAGCAAGGCTTGATTCAAGTCAATTACCAAAGGTGTGCTGATGTGACCATGTTGCATAGCTCAGTTTTCAGAGACAGAGTAGAAGACGTCTTCCTTGCCATGCATCCACACTGTTAAACCCTTAGAGAGGATTTTCTTGTACATTTTTGTTGATTTCTGAGGGCTTTGGATCAAGTCTGTGTGCCATAGTTTACCATGTCCTGGGGGAAAAAAAATAGAGACAGAGAGTGTCAGCTTGACTGCATTGGTTGACAGTCACCTTTGCGAGACCTGGTCTCTTGAAAATCAGTGAGAAGCTGCTGGCGTGACCTGCTGGTGAACTGCAGTCAGGGGGAAGGAGCAGATATTCCAAGGAGATGAAGCAGGGCATGCACTTGCATCTCATCTGAAATAACTGCTGCACAAAGGAAAAGTGAATGTAGCCAGCATAGTCAAGCTGGTATTTCATGACCTTCTGATTGCAGAGTTCAAGATATCCTAATTTCTTTTTTGCTGGAGGCTTCTAAGCTGGGGGAGGAGGAGTTAGCAGTGGTGAAGCAAGAGAGAGTAAATTTCCTTTCTGAAAAATATTCTTCTTCCGGTGGAAGCAGTGTATTGTTTCTTGAAATGGACTAAGTTATTTTCTAACTTCCCTGTATCCTGTCACCTGGCCCTTCCTTCCTCCTCCTGATACCGCAGTAAAATACACAAACATATGAGCTATGCATTATTTGCATCGTGGCAAAATTTATACTCTGATCGAGGGTGGTGATTTATACTTGTCGGATTTTCTACAGACACATTCCAGATGTGGAATGAATTTTACAGGCGTTTATTAGTCACTAGGGGTGGCTGAGGATGGCTTCCTTTATACCCCTGACATTTATGTTGTGGTGTAGCTTCCCTTTTCCTTTTAGTGATGTTTTTCCTTTAAAAAGAGTAAAAACAAAAGGAAAACAAAAGGAAAAGGAGTCCTTTCTGTAGTAACACAGACCTAATGGGGCAGGTTATCTTTATGGAGAAGGACATTTGGAACAGAAATCCCATTACTCTAATAAGGAAAGAAAAAAAAAAAAAAAAAAAAAAACCAACCCAAAACTGATTACTTTTATTAACAATCTTTGTTGGTGCTTCCAAGCTTTTAATCACCTTTACAAATGCTGTAGTGTCAGCACTGACTTTCTAAGCTTGTCTAACAACTGTGATAATAAGTCACTGTGATAATAGTGAGCCCTTAACTATTCCCTTACAAATTAAGAGCTAGGTGAAAAATTTAACTTAAAGAAAAGGTATGAGATAAATCTTCCCAAAAGGACAAGGAGCTACAGCTTGCTTGGTATTTTTTCTGCATACAATATCAAAAGGTTGATTTTATGGCCAGAGCAAAAGAAACTTAGTCTTGAGACACTCCACAAGCTGCATGAAGCAAGGACCACATTCAGATTCCCTGTTGGGAGGAATGCAAGCAACCTAAATTCAAGAGAACAGTCATGTGAAATCCAGCTTGTGTGCGGGTTTCTTGAGGCTCATGGGAAGCAGAAAGGAGCTGCTCTCTTCTCTGTGAGTGTGGTCACTCTGTGTTTTTAGCCTGTGATCTGAAAGAGTGTAAAAATGGATGAGCGCCACATAAAGCACAAAATTTACAAAGCAACAGAAGAGAGAGCACCCAGAGAAAGTGGGTAGGAGAAGGGGGAAGAACTCCTGAGAGAGGAGATTCTTTTGGTAAAATCAAACAGATTTGGGAGACAAGAGATGGAGTTACAAAGCCCACACGTATTATACAGAGGTTAATCTACCCACTGCTATTCCTCCCAATTTGAAATTTGATTCCCACATTACAGCAATTCTTGAAGCCCTGCCTGAGAACTTCTTCTCTTTGCTCAAACCTGGCATACCAAAGGCTAAGGATCTGTCATTGGGTTGAACATTGGGCAGTTTGGTAGGGAATGTCTAATGCAAGTTTTGCCTTCAAACTAAAATTGAGCTGCATAATTCTGATGTAAACTGGGTGTTTGCTGACTGCCAGCAGGTGTTTGACGTTCTGCTTGGTTCTTCTGTGTTCATACTGCTTTTCCTATACTGCCCTTCGGTGAGGACATGAGCTGTCACAAGCATAATTCCCAGTGAAATGGATAAGAGGGTTTCCCTGAACGTTGGCGGGGTGTTGAGTCTGGCGCTACTTACAGAGCATAGGAATGGTGACCATGGGAGACAGGTAGACCAATTTTATGGTAGAGCTTCTTTAAGAGCATACCATCAGATTAGTTGGGGTAACCCTTGTGGAAGCAGAAAACAACTCACTGAAGTTTTTCAGGGATGAACTCAGTGTGAGAGCACAAGATAAGTATAAACAAATAAGTAGGCAAAGAAGTGGCTGAAGCAGGTAAGAGAAACAGCTCAGGGAATTATTTATAAGACATGAGAAAGAAGACAGCACATGTGATGGGTTTAACTCTGATAGACCCATTAGCTGCAGGCAGTACTGAGTTTAAAGAGCCCAGAATGCCTGTGACAACTGAGATTAATGGGAATCTGTTCTCTTTGGTATTTATTAGATGAAGGTTAGGTTAATGGATTAACTTGCCAGATGAATTTGATAGTTGGTTCATATAGTAAATACTAGCCCTTACAGGAAAATGTTAGTTGACTCTTTTGACTATGACCTAGCACATTAAAATAGGGCAGCTTTTTGCCCTATGTTGCTTTTGAGAAAAATAAACATTGTATAAGTGTGTTTGGGAATCTGATGCATATGATTGTGATGTGAATGATAATATTTCTCACAGCCAATAATCAAAACAATAACAATAAGCAAAAAAATCCAAAGCAGCTGACACTGTTATTTACCCTTATAGGGATGGACTCAAAACAAGTGTGTTGCCACATGGGGATTGATTCACTGATCCGCCAAGACCAGTGTGAATCCTCCTTATCATTTCAGCAGTGCTAGACCAAACCTCAGCCTCTCAGACACTGTGCTTCAGCTCAGATAGTGAAGCTGCTTTCCTCATTACAGGCTGTGGGTCAGTCAGGGTCAGTGTCAGGGCTTGGCAAAGTATATATCTGACTGATGGGTGCAAAAATGCTCACAGTGCTTGTGTTTAGTTCATGTACATCAGCACACATGTCAGGGAGGAGTTGGGATACCAGTGGAAGGGGAAGGAAAAACAGCACTGCTGCCTCCATGCATCTCATCGCCTCAACTGCATCCCCCCAGTGCAGCCCTGCATCCCTGCTCAGCCTCTTCCCAATCACAGCCACTACATGCAGCTGGAGCAACCACCTCCCATCCCTCTCCATTGGGGCAGCACAAGTCTGTTCTGCCTCTGAAAACCCTTGAGCAGACCTGGGTTAGAAGCCGCTGTGCTAAAATCAAGGCAGGACACTAATATTTATCTGATGGTGCTTCTCATCCTTTTTATTTAAAATAAAAGGCCAGTGGTGTGCAGTCAGTGATGAATTATTTCTTTGTTTCTGGACTAACAACCCGTGTCACAAGTGTTGAGAAACACAGGTCCATTAACAGCTGGGTCAAGGTGCTGCACATGTTAATCCTGTATGTTTTATGTATTAGCTCTATCACAGCCTGCAATGCTACCATTGTGTTCGTAGCCATCTACATGCTTTGTGTGTTTTCTATATTTTTCCTCCACTGTGTGCTGTGGTAGTAAAGATACTGTTGCTTTCAACAATATGCTCTTGAGATGCTGAGATCTCTGAGTCCTGAAAATGAACAGAGTCTCTAGTAGGGATTGACCAGGCTTTGTGCTTTTGATGTGAAAACTGTAGCAAGCCTAATGTTCTTAATTGTCCCCAGAGGATGTTTCCAAGGCAGGAAGGGCCGCAACTGGCTAGTTTCACTAGGAAACTAATAGAAGCAGTCAGTCAACAGCTTGAAGGGAACTTCAAACCTGAAAGTGGACAGGAGACAATGCCTGCCTATAGCACGCCACAGCAGCGATGCACTGCCTGCTCTCATGAGGCTGAGGGGAGACTCATAACTACCATAGCTCTTCATAAGTACCTGAAAGGAGGGCATAACTGGGTGAGGGTCAGTCTCTTCTTCCAAGTAACAAGCAATAGGAAAAAAGGAAACGGCCTCAAATTGCTCCGGGGGAGGTTTAGAATGAATTTTAAGAAAAATTTCTTCACCAAAAAGGTTGTCAAGAGTTGGAACAGGCTGCCATTTAAGTGGTTGAGTCACCATCCCTGGAGGTATTTAAAAGACATGTAGAGGCAGTGCTGAGGGATATTGTTTAGTGGTGGACTTGGTAATGTTAGGTTAACGGTTGGACTTGATGATCATAAAGGTCCTTTCCAACCTAAAAGATTCTATGATTCTGTGAAGGATGTTGAGGCTCCTGAGCTGGGACTACCATGAGGAGGCTGGCATGGGTTTGTGCTGTATCCCAAAGTGCAGGAGGAATCAATAAATTCTACTGGGGCTTGCACCTCTCCGCAGCACTTCAGCACAGCCCCATCCACTCGGGAGAAATGATCTGCTGGGGGATATTCCCAGAGCTTCCATTCTCATCAGGTGTCCAGACTCTGGTGTCTGTATCTGAGCTTTTTGCTATTCAGAGACCTTGGTGTGTACACCACAGAGTTGTGAAGGCTGTTCACCCTTGTACTATGTCCAGAGTAATTTTGAAGGAAAACAACTTGGGGAAGCCTCTGTAGTTTTTATTGTAATCAAAAAGGAAACAAACAATACCTAAGACTGTGATTTGTAAAGAGGCCCTATCAGTAGCACAAAAAAGGACACAGGAGACAGAGCTCTCCAGATGACAGGCTCAGGGCCTGGATGGTCCTTTCTGTATCTCCTGCAGGACATGGCAATAAATGTAGCTACGAAATCCTTGAATAGTTTATTACCTGCATCTCCAAGCACAGGCTGGAAGGACCCCTATCTGCAAAGGGCTGTGCAAGCACATAGACGTTCCTGTACCAGGAGACTCCTGCAGTAGTGGTGTGTCTAAGCAGACAAACAAGGCAGTGCTTTATTCACTCAGATTGCCCTCGGAGTCGGTTGGTTTGTGGCATACCTTAAGTCAACTTTATACTGCGTCCTGCATTTCTTATTCTCATCAGAGGCTCCAGAGGCATAAAACACAGTCCTGCCTGCTTTTGCTAGACTTTCCCAGGCTTCATTCAGAAAGATAAGTGGGGCCCTTGCGGTATTAACAGAAGTAGGTAGAGTGTATTTCTCCCTTGGCATATACAGCCAGAAGCCAGCCAGCATCTGTCCTGGAGGTGAGTTAGAAAAGGATTGTGACAGAGGAAGATGCAGAGGCATGACCCAGAAGAAATGACTAATAAAAAATGACTTAAGAGCTCTTCTCCAAGGATCAAAGGTTAAGTCTAGGTCAATTGTAATAACTGCATTGCTTCACCTGTCAGGACATGTGCAGTCTCCTAGAGGAACATCTAAAGCATGTTCTCAAATGGCATTAAAGTGGCTGCCATTTGCAAAAGATTTGGCTCCCCCCAAGTTTGGCAGGTGTAGTTTTACATCAGCCTGAAGATTCTCAGTAACAGGGTCATGGGATGATTTCTTTTCTCAAAATCTTCCCAGTGAGGAAGGAATTTTCTGTGTGTAAAGCCAAGATCACTGAGTTCCCTGCAAGCACCCTCCCCTTCAGCAGCATGCCTTGCAAAACGTGGCAAGAGAAATGGGGAAATGTTCCCACTCCCATGCCTTAGACTGTTACTGCTGCTCAATAGGAACTAAAAGGTATTTATTTACTTATCCTAAAAATGGATAAAAGAGTGCAGGAATAGCAAAATGGAGGGAGAACTGACGAATAATGAAAGTAGGAGCCTGTCTGTCTGCACTATATAGAGCAGTACTGTGGAGAGATACCCAAGCCAATGCAACATAACCTACCCAAAGAATCAGAAGTAGGGCAGCATCCTATACAGCAAGGTTTTAAACACTAGGATCTGATTCAACTCCCAGGCATCCTTTGTTCTCTGCTGCAAAACTTGGCAATGCTACTGCATGTTTCAGTTTCACACACTGGTTTGGGAAGTGCTGATTCAATGAGATGTTTTCCCTGCCAGTGCCTGAGCTTGCTGCCTCACTGTAAATGAGAGTTTAGTCACAGCATTTTGTCTGACACATACCTGCCCACCCCATTGTCATTATCAGTTTCAGTATTTCCGTCTCGTACAGGGGCACACAGTAAAAATATTTTACAAAGGCTAAAAAGATTTAGTCATCGTCAGCAGTTCAGTTAAGCCTTCATAATTGACTGCTCAGAAGAAATAAGATTCTTAATTGGATAGTTTTCTATTTGAAGAAGCAGGAAGGCTTAATGTGGAGCTTCTGCTAATGAAACAACTGTCCAGAAACATCCACAGGCAGCACAGGGGGTGGCTAACTAGTTACTGCAAAACACTTTTGACCATCAGCTACTTACCATTATCATTTTAAGGACCCTTTTTTTTTTTTCCTGTGCAACATTGATTAGCATTATTAGATACCTCTCATTTGCACATTAATAGGAGGATATGTTTCTTTTTGGTCTGCCTGGGTGATAACCACGAGCATTTTTAAGGTGAGCTGTCTGCAAGGCTACTTCTAGTGTTTGACAAAGAAGATGGGCCAATAGCTAGATGGAGCTATAGTATGAGCTATTCTGGGTTCTGCTTTGCACACTCATTTCTTATGCCCATTTGCCTTTGAACAAACTTTTATTGAGAAATTGTTCCAGTTATGTTTGTGTAGTGTGTGCTAAAAGCTGAGTGTGGGGTGACAGAGAAACATCGGTTATTTGTACTGTAAGCACTATGTATGGCATGAGGAAAAGGTCCTATTCTGTTACTCCTTGTGATACCAATGAGGACTGGGAACCTCACTGGAAGTGACTATTTCATTGTGAAAGTGTGATAATTAAAATGACAAACTTAATTCTTCTCACAGAAATATTAGTCAAGAGTTTTCAGACCTTTATGTGAGGAATTTTTGTTTCCGTTTATTACAGTAGAACAGTATTTGGCCAGCACTGGGTACTTCTGATAATCTCCCTATAAACATTTGTGAGAAGAAGTCAGGAGTTGTTGGCAATTTCCTCACTATGTGTGGCATTCATGGGATTATTCCAGATTGTAAAGCAAATTAAAACTTGGCTTTAGACATTAAGATGAATGATGTAGAGAATTGAGATCATCTCTCTTTTTCCTGGTTAGTTTGGGAACAAGCAGGTATTTAGTTCTTTATTTGCTGTTTGAACTTGTTCAAGAAGATTATTTTACTATATAAGTGAACACCTTACCAGACTGTTCATCAATTATATATGGCACATACTCACCACAGACACTGATAATCAGAAGTCAGTGTGTGCTTTGTTTGTTCTGGCTACTGGAACTACATATAATTTTCTTTTTTTAATTGTTTCTTTTTTATTTTATTTTACAATTTTATAAAATTTTATAAATTTGCAGGGCCCTCCAGGATCTTGGTACAAGAAATTAGCTACTCATTGAGGAGGAAGAGGAAACATGTGTGTGTAGGTAATAACCAAGGCTAAAAAATCTTAAGACATGTAAGCCCTGTTCTTTATTCTTTTACAGAAGGAATAGACAATCTAGAGATAAACTCTGTCTGGTTAAACTGTAACAATCTCAGAAGTCCTTCCTGCCTGGCAAAGGGATGGCAAGAAAAAAGTCAACGCACTTGAAGCCCATTATTTATTGGTGACCAGATTTTATGTATGTATATTTTTTTATAACAGACTTTTCCCATAATTGTATCTGCATGTTTAA
The DNA here is from genome assembly GCA_013400055.1 of Nycticryphes semicollaris. Taxonomy (NCBI): domain Eukaryota; kingdom Metazoa; phylum Chordata; class Aves; order Charadriiformes; family Rostratulidae; genus Nycticryphes; species Nycticryphes semicollaris. Next base: position 993,103 of record VXBJ01004049.1, read on the forward strand.
GTTCAGTACTGTTTATGATGCCTTTTATCTTATATAACTGTCATTTCAGAGTTTCATTTTCCCAGACAGTCTCAGTATTGTACATTAGTAACACCCAAACTAGCTTGCTATAGCTCATGAGAGTTTACTGCCCTTCCTATGCCATGTCCAAAATGTGCTTGCCACGTGCTTGGTATTTTCTACGTGTGACTGAGTTTAGGCTTGCAATTTGTGAATGGTTAATGCTCACTAAAGACTTATGTACCCTACCTCAGTGGACCTAGCTGCCTTCCTGCTTGATCAATGACATAATTTTTTATAAAATTTTATAAAATCTTACTCACTGATTCTTGCATCTGATCTCTATATGCTGAGATTTTTCCACTCCTATCCCTTCCATGCTGCTTGGTAATGTCCTAGAACTCAATAATCAGGTGACTGAATGGCCTGAGGAACATGGTAACCACCTCAGACCCTACTAATGGAAAAACCATTTGTGGTGTTAGGTCTCATCTGAATGAAGCAAGGGAATCTGATGATAAATTTCTGCTGGGTGGAGGGACTTGATGAGAGCTTCAAGACCTTGAGATCTTCCTGGAAACTTCTCTGCATTCTGGTAAGCTTCCTCCTAAGAATACTATTCAAAGAGCTTAATTAGTTTATTTCTCTTTTCAGTTCCACAACCCTAAAAAAAGGGTATAGAGAACTATCATGAATGGCTCAACATTGGGCTGAGAGGTGGTTAGCTGATATGTACAAGTACCTAAGGCAGGTTCTCCTATACCCAGGCTGCTCCTGATAGATGTATGTCTAATCTGTTTTTAAAGACCTCCAGTACAGGGGCGTCACAGCATCCTCAGGCAATTCCTGTGCTTTGCTATTCTTATCATTAGAAAGTATTTCCTAATGTTTGATGTAAATCTTCCTTGCCACAAACTGAACTTATTATTCTTGTCCTGCCCATTATAACCAGAAGCTACTTCAGTATTTAGCTGCTACTTCCATTCTCACTGAAAGTAATTTTGTCCTTTAATTCTGATATAAAGGTGCACAATAACTATGTTCATAGAAGCAAAACAGATGCATTTACAAACATTCCTCAAAGATTTATTCTTTCTTGGAACTAAGGCCGTCTCTGTCCCTGAAGGTATTTAGAAGACAGGTAGACGTGGTGCTGAGGGACATGGTTTAGTTGTGGTTCTGGCAACATTGGGTTGATTGTTGGACTCAATGATGATAAAGGTCTCTTCCAACCTAGAGGATTCTATGATTCTGTCTCTACTGCTGCTGTTTTCAGTCTAATTGTCTTCACATGTCCAGGTATCAGAAAAGACTTTTAAGGCTAATGCACACATAGACAATACAGGTGAAATAGTAAACACCTACTTACATAAGGCCAAAGTAGATATGTACAATCATAGAATGGTTAGAGTTGGAAGGGACCTTAAAGATCATCTAGTTCCAACTCCCTTGCCATAGGCAGGGACACCTCCCACTAGACCAGGTGGCTCAAAGCCCCATCCAGCCCAGACTTGAATACCTTCAGGGATGGAGCAGACACAGCTTCTCTGGGCAACTCGTTCCAATGTCTCTCCACCCTCACAGTGAAGAATTTCTTCCTAATATCTAATCTAAATCTCCCTTCTTTCAGTTCAAAACTGTTACCTCTCTTCCTGTCACTACATTCCCCAATAAAGTGTTCCCTGAATTAAAATCAGAAACTTTGCTTCTCTAGGCTGAATAACCTCAACTCTCTCAGCCTTTCTTCACAGGACAGGTGCTCCAGTCCTCTGATCACTTTTATGGCCCTCCTCTGGACCCCTTCTAACAAGTCCATGTCTTTCTGGTACTGGAGACCTGAGCTGGATGCAGTAGTAAAAGTGGTGTCTCATGAGAGTGGAGAAGAGGGGCAGAATCACCTCCCTTGACCTGCTGGCCATGCTTTTTTGTATGTAGCCCAGGGTACCACTGGTTTTCTGGTGTGCAAGTACATATTGCAGTACACATTGCTGGCTCAAATCTAAATTTTCATCTACCAATACCCTCGGGCGTTTCTCTGGAGGGCTGCACTCAATCCATTCATGGCTCTGCATGTACTGATACCAAGGATTGCTCTGACCCAGGTGCAGGACCTTGCACTTGGTCTTGTTGAACTTCATGAGGTTTGTATGGGCCTAGTCTTCAAGCCTGCCAAGGTTCCTCTGGATGGCATCCCGTCTCTTAAACCTATCTAATTTAGTGTACTTGCTACCCTTTCATCAGGGGCTGTCAACACAATCTGTCAAGTTCATGTGATCAAACATAGTCAACTCCTTGAGCTTTATTACATGCAATGCATGTTAATTGCACACTATTAATTCTCTGTTCACTATGAAAGCAGCCAAGGGTGACTTGGGCAGATGAAGATGCCTTCATTTGAGACACCTACAGTTAGTCATATATATCCTCCATGTAAAATGAAGCCACAGATATTCGATGCCAAGCCAGAGCCAGCAATATTGATAGGACATCTATGAGTGACACCGTTTTCTATGCTTCCACTTGCTCTTAACTCACCTGATAGCACAGGCAGAGATGGAGAAGCTATCTTCATCTATCATGATAGAAGGCTCTGCATAGCCTCTAGTTCACAAAACTCACTTTGCAGAAAGTCTGTCTTTGAATGAAAAAAAATGCTTTGTGGAATGCATGTACAAGTGTGAGGGCCCTGTTTTGCAGAAAGGCAAACTTCACTAGCAGCTTGATTCAGAAGTTCTTTTGAGTGGTTTCTACATTGTAAATTTATCCAGGATTAGTTTGGCAAGATTTAGCTACACAACACAAGTCTCATGATTGTTTATGTGTACATTGCAAACTGTGATTGAGAATAAATTAGAAGTATTTAATGTTGTAGGTCCTCCTTGTCATCTCACTTTAATGACATGAGACTGAAGACCCAAAATTTCTGCCCAGGGATGTTTGCAGCTATGTTTAAACCAAGCATTAACTTTCTTTAACAATTTTTAACAATGATGATGTTTTTGTGACTCTTCAGTAAGTCACGGATGCTTCCTGGAAGAGTGAGCTGGTTAGTATCTGGTGCTTGTTTAAATGAAAATGTTGTTGCTGTATCTTTTTTTTCACCATGAGGGGGTTCCTCTACTTGTCTGTAAACAGATGGCATGAGTCCTGTACATTGGGACTCACTGCATTTCTTCATTGTGTTTCAAAGCTAATTTTTTTGCAGAACACTAAAGCTGCAGAAAATTCTACTCTGTGAGGCAGAGTTTGCCACCCACTTATAGGGAATAATACCAAAGTCTAGAAATACAGCTGAAAACTTTTAATTGAAGAATTAAACAGAGCCAAGCAGAAAATCCCTGTGCTTTCAGCTTTATTGCATGCAGAGGCCAGACACACTTTCATTTTGTTAATGCCACTATTTAGATAGATCTTGTTGGGTGTACTTGAAGTACTAAATGTCTTGATTCACAGATATTTTCTAAGCACGGCTATTTCTGTGACATTGAGTTGAACTTGAATCTGGAACTGTAAAATGAAATATTTTGCTGTTTTCTACCTAGCTGGCTGCAATTTATCTATATGAAATCTGATCTGATCATCTAAGGACCCAACTGGAACAAATGAAATGTTTTATCACCAGGAATCACTTGAAATGACTTTCCAGGAGTAAAAGGTTGCTATGATGAGCCGTTCTGCTTGTACTTGTGGTTGAGGTATTTTTGCTGCAGCAATTTTGCAGTATTAGGGTGCATGGGTGTCTTCTCTTTGTCCATCCCTATGCATTTCTGATAGGAGATGAAAGCTCATTGTTGTACCTATGAACTTATTTAGGCCCCACGTAGCAACTCCCAACCACTTCAGACTATGAAGCAGAGTAAGATGTGAACCCCTGACCAGTTCACAGTGTACTGCTGCCCCTTTTGGCTTTGTCAAGAACAGGACACAGCTGGCTCTGAGGCTCTAAACTCCTTCCTAGCTCAGTACTGAGAAATCGCAGAAGCTGCTACAAGTTGTCCCTCATCTCATTATTCCCTTACTCTTACTTGACTCTTATTTTGGCCTGACATCCAAAACTGATTTTATCAAATCTTCTTTATCTCATCTCAAAATCCACTCTCCAGCTCCTTTGTCCCCCTGCTTCTTCCTAACCAGCTTGCTCAGGAGAGGTTTGGGCATGGTTTCCAGCTGGAGATGGTAGTTACCTTACTGCCTCTCCTCTGTCAGTAAATGGGTACAAGGGAGGCTGAAGTTTCTTGTCATTAGCCTGGGACCCAACCGTGCCTTTGCTGTCTGCCCCCACGTTGCCTCCTGAATGTGACATCCACAATACAGCCTAAGCTAAAGTCCTCTGAGGATGGGAAAGGAGATATCTAAGACTCCAAATTTTGTTCATTTTTTTCTCAGCAAAAGGAATTTTATAGTTCTGAAGAGAGTCAGTCTTCCTGGCCACTCCTTTTGCTATTGCTTCATGTCTGAGCTCTGGCAAATGGTGAGCAGATTAAAATGATAGTTCCCATCACGTGCTCACCTTGGAAGTAGGCTGGTTACCTCAATCCCATCCCCAGCACTGGAGAAGGGCCTCAGTCATGACTTCAGGTGAGAAGAGAACAGCTTCAAACCTGCCTTCATGATGCTAAGCTCAATGAAAACAACATTAAACCACAAGACAGAGTAAGGTTCAAGTTGCTTCTCAGCTGGAAACTCTGAAGAAACAGTAAACACAAAGCCTGTCACTGCCAGGGACTTGTTTGTTTGTGTTTTTCTTTAATGAAACTGTTCTTCAGAATGGTGCCCTGCACTCCCAATTGTGCAATGGTAGCCTTAACCTCAGCCCCTGTTGTGATAAAAACAGTGCCTGCAGAGGGGCAGGATGTGGCAGTCACCCATACCTTCAACTGTGTATTTTTAAACATCAATACATGGATACATTTCAGGGTGAAAAGAGTGTGAACAAGCACTGGTCACAATGCCTCCCCTCGAGGGCAGGCAGCTGCTCCCGACTTTGGCTGCCGACACAGCACAGGGGGAACTGTAGAAGCCCGCTTCGGCAATGGTGGGCAGGTGCTTCTGCCTCCCAGGTCTTGTGTGTGTTTCCCACAAAGCATCTTTCTTATTTAAAAGACTGAGACTGACAAGTTCTTGCTGCCTCCTGACGAAGTTCCCAGCTCTGTGTGGGGTGAAAATTTCACCTTTCTAAGAGGCAGCTGCTGGGATCCAGGATACACTGTCATGGCAGCATTTCAAATTTCCCATTAGGTAAGAGACTCAGAGCTTCTTCTGAGGTTAGCAAGATCCCCCAAAATAGTTTTCTTCACCTCTAGTATCAGGAAAAAGTAATAAGTTCTTTTTTTTTTAACCCTTACCCCAGATCTGTCTATGCCAGAAAATAAAGAAGTTAATTTTCTTTCTGACATTCCTGTGTGTCACACCCTCATTACAACATCCTTCTACAGGAGCATTTCTGTGCGTGAGAAAGAGAAAAGTGAATCTGAAGCGACTTTACTTAGTCTAACTCTGGTCAAAATTTCTGCCAGCAGTTACTCCCACGCATAGCCATTGCTCATAGGTAAACGTGAAACTAGAGTTAAGGTTTATCTTCTGTCAAAAGGGCTTAAAACCTCAGAATCAAAAGACTGTGGGTAAGAGAGGAACATGATGTGTGCTAGTGAGTTTGCTTAACTGACAAGTCAACAGCAGAAATGATTTCTATGCCAGGCACATAAAGACCTTTCATAAACCATCCCATTTCTCAAGTCTGCTTTCCAAAGGGGTGGGTTTACGCCAGCCTCCTGCCTCATGCTTTCCTACCACAGCACCTGGCTGCCTGTGTGTAATGGGGTGCCCACTCTCTCTGTAGGAAATAAGCCACTAGTGCAAGGCTACAGTACCAGCCCCTTGGTGGCTGGAGTTTCACAGATTTTCTGTCATTTTTGTCAGTCTGAGACTTTGAACAATGGTTGTGGTGAATGCTGAATTTTAAAACATGGTTATGCTTTCATTCCATCTAGAACGTCTTAGGAAGTTTGAAAGACAGGCTCTGTGCTCTTGGTAGGGAAAGTCAACACTCACTATCTGATGGAGATACTACGTGCCTTCACTGAAATAAACACTCCAAAGAGAAAGCCAGGCAGAATCTGGACTTTGCCAATGCTTGGAAGCTGGGTTGCACCCATGAAAATGGGACTGTTAGATATGTCAAGGGGTTAGTTCATATCTAGAAATACACAATGATAAAAAATGTTCAAGACTGAGCAGATTCTTTCAGAGGTGATATTTTTCCTGGATGTTATTTTCAGGCTGCACAAGGAGCAGGAATCTCACATGTAGCATGAAGAAAGCCGCCCCTTTAAAAATCAGCCTCATGATGCTGCTTGTCATGTGAAAGTTTCAGCTGAATGCTAATGAGGAAAATCTGTTTTCAGTTAAGCCAATGTAAACTCAGGGAAATTTAAGTGGGATTGGTGAAGTCACTTCAGATTTGCACCATAGCATAAGTTTGATTGGAACATTTGCTTTCATGTAACTTCTGAGGCTTTATTCCATTCATTATATATGACCATAATTTATGGAGGTTCCACATGCACATGCAAGTTAAGGCAATTTGGTTTCTTTTATTAAGCTATGAGTCTGTTTTATAATCAAAGTAAGTCAGGCTCATTTGCACACCAAAAAATCTTGGTGTGGATTTCTGTCTGTGGGAGTGGAGACAAAGTATCTTGCTTGCTGACTCTAGCCAAACTATGCCTTTAGCTTGCCCAGTCAATTTTCATGGTGACTCAGTGCAATTCATTTGCTCTAGTGTGATATGCAAATGCTAATTTTTGAGAGCTGTATTCGAATTTAATTCTTACCAACACATTTATGAATATGAAGGACTTCAGTAATGTTACACTGGAGTTTTGCCATGATAATTAAGAAGTGAATATGGCTTGACACAGGGGAGAGGAGAAACCACAAAGTAAATCACGTCATGAAGCTGTACATTTCCACATTAGCTTTATCCTGGCTGTTAGCACACTCTGACTAGCTGAAGGTCCCAGAGCAAAAGCACCAAGTAAAGTGCCACTTGGCTTCCTTCCCCTGAGGTCTGAGCACTGACACATGTGACGGGCAGCCTGAGGTCCTATCTCATCTCTGACCCTTTAAATGCTGCACTGACTAAAGGCATAAACCCTTGGTTTTTCGACTCTGCTGCATGAGCTAAAACACAAGAGCTCCGAGCTACTTGCAGACTCGTGGTTCTAGCCAAATGACTGTTTCACTACATTAAGGACTGAGTTATGGATTCTTTGCTAGGAATAATAAGAATTTAATTGCTGAGGAGATGTGTCCATCTGACTTTTAGCTGAAGGGAGACAGGCTGCGTCCTTATAATTCCTCTACATAGTGGGGAAAGATGTGGCCTGCTTGCTGTGTGCTGCATTCTGTTTGCCTGAACCTGCCTACTGCACCCAGACCTGCCCTGTGTATCTGCTGGATGGAAAGGAATGGAGCAATCCTATTTCACCTCAAAGCAGTACAGTAGGGTGAAGTGCTCCTGGCTCTAAAGCGCTTCGTTGAGTTTGCTGATCCATGTGGGCAGAACCACAAATGCATTTATGAGCACAGTGTAGAAAAAAATATCTCAGAAGTGTCTGAAATCTCTTTTTTAGTGACATGTTATCCTAGATAAAGTTTTAAGAATTGGCAATCTCTCTGTAGACCTGATGTCAGATTGCTATCATGTCAAGAATGTTCATACGGAGGTATTATACTTCTTTCCAGGCTCTGAGGTCTGCAGTACCTTTCCTTCTTCATCTGAAAATTTGGTCCCTGCTGGTCTCCCCCATAAGGAATAACTCTTTGGCACAGAGGCTTCTCTGGGGCTCTCTGTCCTACTTCTGTGTGGCAAAATGGGTTTCTAATGGGTTTTTCATTCCTTTCCCTTTTGTGATTAGTGTTATGGAGCCTTCGTTATACAAAATATCTGCTCTCTGTCCAGGATAGCAAGAAGAGGTTAAAAGACAACCATATTCAAATGTTAGAGACAACACAGAGTTTTTATTAGTGAGGCATTTTCACTCCTTGGGTACTCTTCTGAGTGGGGTCAACATCTGACCATTGCTGCAGATTGCATCTCAAAAAGCAATTTACTAATGGAAAAGCATCTTTCCACAAAAATCTTTCAAAGATTCACTGTCTATCAGAACAATGAATATGTGAACAGATAAAAATGAAATGCCATAAATAAAACATGCACCGTCTTATTTCAGCTTGCCACAGGTCAGCCTGAAAGAGTTGACAGCTCTTGGAAAGGCTTTGCAAAACATTTCAGCATTAAACAACTGTAGCTTTGACTCCTAAATGCCTTTGTTTATCCGGGCCACCATCCAGAACTCATACAAAATAATTATCTACCAACACACAGACTGTTTTCATGCAATCCCTAGACATACACATGGCCATATCAGATCCCTATTACTCCTCTTAGAACTGTCCTGTAGAGTTGACTGTTGCCTTTGAACAAGGTTAATGAATACTTGATTCTGAAGCTAATATCTACACTATTCTTGAGCTAGGATTTTTCAGATAAGGCACCCTATTTTATTACTGAGAAACAGGTCAAGAGAAGGTAGTTACAAATTCTGAAAAATTTACATTACCCCACTAACTCTTCCCTTGAGGGTAAATATTGAGTGGATGATGGAGTGATGAACAGAGTATTATTCGCTGCTTCTAGATACTCCTGCTACATTGGTTCTAACACTCCTGTAAAATAACAATAGGCCATACTGAGTAGTTCATATCCCCTTCCACATCTTTGTGATGAATATTCTGCAGAGGAAGAATTATACACTGGGACCCCTGCATTTTTCCCTTTCTTTTTTAACTTACTATTTGGAAAAACTGAGGACTTTTCAATGCCAATTGGATGAGATGTTCAACCTGCCCAAGACTCTACCCTGCATGTTGCTTTTGCACTTTTTTGTGCAGCCATGCTGCATTTTAGGGAAGTGCTTACAACACAGATGTAGCTGTGTACACAGCATGTAGGGGTCTGGAAACCATCTTCAAGGAAAGAGAAAGACAGTGCAGAACAGTGTGTATACCACTGGAGACCTGGTATTTAGTCTTGGCTCTGTTGCAGACCTCCCATGTGACTTTAGGCAGAGAAGTCACTTCACTTATCAGCCTCCATCTATTCCATTTAGCTGTAGATTGGTTTAAGGACTCTGATACTTGGCACATGATGTGTCACCTTTTCAGATGGGTCCCCTCTACATGGCATCGCTAATAGAAATCTCCTAGGGGTCCATAATCATGCTGATTGCTCATTCCTTGAATTTAATACACCATTATCATCATAATCACTATTACTGTTAAATTTTAGACTTAGATTTTCTTTAGAGATATTGTTCCATTTTCATTGCTTTTTACTCAGGAAAACGTTCCCTTTTGAAAACTGCCAATTATTATCAGGAAGATACCAACTGCCCTGGGTGAAGAAGATATGCCATCTGAAACTATCATTATTACTGAATTCCCCACCAAATAAACTTAATAGCTGCACTATTGATGCAAAAGACCTAATGTAAATATGAAATAAGAAATAAAGCCATCTGCAGCATACTGTGTAGTAAAGACGTGTCAATATAACTTTAGAATATTTTAATTTTCTATTAAAGGCAAGAGCATGGCTAAGTCCTGCCATGCATTTCATTTCACACACACACAAACAACATGCTGAGCAAAAGAAAGACATATGTGAATCATGTGAGAAAAATTTTAGAAGCCTAACTAAGAAGACAATTAAAACAAGGTAAAAACAGGTCAGAACTAGTCTGAGCTACTATTTGTTCAAACTATCTGAAGGCAGGTTTAAGAAGAGAATAAGCTACCTTCAGGGCAAGGGGAGGATGGATTTAGGTGTGCTCAGAATGCATGTCGTTCTCTGTAAAAGAAATCACTAATAGGGCTAGAGCTAATAATGAGCCAAATCCTTGGCCTGGATTTCAAGGCACACATTAAATACACAGGGATAGGAAGAGCCTTTAAATTTCAGTTCATGCTTTTTTGTGAGAGCTGTGGAGGTTCCTACAGATGTTTCATTCAGCTGGATAAACATTAATACCATGGGGAAGCTCCATCTCAGACATAAGACTTTCAAGATACAGCCTCAGTGTGCAAATGAGGTCAAGTTATAGACTGTTACTAGGATGGGATTTGTGACAATCTCTTACAGGTTCTGCTTGGCAACTAGGCAATCTAGCCCCTTTCCTGATGTGATTTTCATAGAGTTAAGTAATAGGGCAACACATAAGGATGGCTGTTGATATCATATTCAAGTAGCATTTGCAGGATTTGATCCAGAAAGAATGAGACACATCCCATCAAACAGACAGAGTACAAGACTCACACCAACGTCAGCAGTTTTATTCCCCAAGTGATAAATTTCTCCCACCTTGAAAGCTTCAAAAAGCTTGCAATATTTTGGAAAGTGGCATGACCAATGTCAGTGCAAGATTTGTGTTGAAACCACATAACATTTGTGGTATTTTGTATTTAAACATGAAACTCCATGAGATGTAATTTTAAGAGCAAATCTGAATTTTTTAGAGCTCATTCAAAATTTAAGAAGCAAACGCCCAAGGATGCAGCTTGTGAGTTACTTATTCAGGCTTTACTCAGATAGAGACCCACTACTGTAAATGCTGTCACGCTGCATTGTACCAATATAGATCAAAACGTGGAGGTGTTCTCAAGATCTCATTGTGATCTGTCTCAGTTAAAGGTATGTCAAAGATGCATCAAATTAAACTTTAGTAGTAATACATTCAAAAACCTCCTTTGTCTAAAAAGGGAACTCACTGATTTTTCATGCTGAGATATAGTCTGTCTCTATAGATGATGAAAATGAGCATGCTTCTCTCATCAGTAGTATTTACCAACTGTATGAAGAATGCATTTTTCCAAATTGAGTCCTTTTCCTATTTAGATGCAGTTGAAATCAACCAAGTTTGCTTGTGTCACATAAGGACTTGGGAAAAACATTTACTGCACACTCCACACCAAAGACATAAAGTCATTAATCCTATGGCATAAAAACATAAACAACAATTCTAGAAATTATCTTAAATTCTGTGGAGTAGTGAAAAGCATCTAACAGACTCCCAGTTTATTCCTGTGGTTATTGTCTTAACTGATGACAATCTTTAGTTTTCTTGATCACTAACTTGTGTGGCTTTTGAATGTAAAAGTCAGCTGATTATGATGCTATGGCAGAAGGAAAGAAAGAGATAAACAAAACAGATACATTTTTACATTGGATTACAAAGTTAGTTTCCATCACTGAGTATGTATGTCTTATTATTCCCTCAACTTTCCATACATGCTCAAGATTTACTTATTCCTAAATTATCAAATACTAAGGATAGAGCACTTCAACCAAATGAAACAGCTCAATCCATTGAATCAACCTGGGGTTCATGTAGACGGTAGACTTTTTGACTTAAGTCTTGTAGGGAGAAATCTTGGTGATACTCAATGAATAATATTTATCCTAGTGAAATTAATACTATTATGACATGAGGTGGGTGGTTAAAAGTATGGACTGAAGCTGAGTATGGACTGAAGCTGAGCATGAAGATTGTAAAGAGCTATTTATGCTAAAAGAAACACTTGTATCAAAATAAGTTCATGTTATACTTAAATGCATTCAAGTTAGAAATGAGAAAATTTCAGTTTAATAATGAGAAACAGAGTAGAAATGAGAAAATTTCAGTGTAGTAAGATTCTAGAACTGTCTTTTAATAGGAGTGATCACTTGAACCCATAATGACCTTGTGAAAGGTGCTATATCATTTTTTAGAAGTTTCCTCAAGTATGATTGCACCTGAAGAACAAAAAAGGTGTTCTTCCAGTCCTCCTAGAAGAATTTTAGTTCAGCACCTCCATATTACTAGTTGGAAACAAATCTTTTAAAATATGGCTGGGGATTTAAGTCCTTATATTAAGCTGATAGACGTTAATTTTGAATATTCAAGTTTTCTTCACTGAAGTAAACTTAAGGGTTTTAGTAGGGAGGAGCATAGACTTGGAAGAAAATACTTTCTTTATGGACATGTGATTTTATTTTATAAATGCTTGTATAATGTCCTCTCTCCCTACCTTTTGGCTAATTTAATTTTTAATTCTTTATTAGAAAGTGATATTGAATATGATATTGAATATGAAAAAAAAAGGACAGATTCTCATGAAGAATTTGAAAAACAAAAGCTCATTCACTTGACCAGAACTGAGCAGAGTTATGAAGTTTTACATCTGTATTTGGTTCCTTAAGGTCACAGCTGTTGAAAAGATGCAAAACTTTGATTTGGTGTGCCAAACTTACACAACATTAGAATCAGTGAAACTCTTCTTGTTGCCAGGATGGTCTAAATCTGAGATGAGAGGCTGATTTAACTTGCACTGTATCTGAAATGTAAGGTGATATAATTTGAAGAGAGTGGAGAGTTAACTGGTGTCCTGGTTTTTATTAGAAAAATCCCGATTTTTAGAACTGATGGAGTTACAGGCAACAGTAACGCTGATAAACATCTCAATATGAAAATATTTAGGAAAAAAGTGGTAGTTGTGTAGTTTTATTTCAAAATTTCCAACTGTCATTGACACAGAGGAATTTCCAGTGGAAAGCATTTAGAAAGGTTTATATTCCAGTCATGGCTTATTATACTAATAATACTAATGATGCTACTACTGCTACTACTACTACAACTACTACGATTAACATATTTCCAACTTTTTTAGAATACAAAAATACTATTTCTTGCCCAGCTCAGTAGAAATAACACACTTTTCTAATGTCAGTTCATTTTCTGTTTGAGATGTAAATGAGGCTCTAATTCAAATCAATAGAGATACAGACTTTTTTTTTCTTTTTAGAAAATAAACATTTCCCAACAGTTCTACCAGGTAAGTGATGGTCTGTGATGTTATTAGATGACACATTTAAGTTCAGTGAAATGTACTGGGATGATATCAGAAAGGGTTACATGTGAAAATGAAGTCTGTAGCTCAGAAAGTGTGAGCAGCTGATGATGATAAAGACTGACATTTCAACAATATTTATGTCCTCTGTGTGCATGGGAGAGAAAAAGAAAGAGAGTAGTAATAAGGGGCTAGTTATTCCCTATACAGGAAAAACGTGCTTAAAGGACAGGAAATTCTCATGGGTTTCCATTCACAAAGGTTTCTTCAAAGTTATCTCACTGTGGGCAACAGGTTTTGCTGCCCTATTGAAATTCCTATGGGTTCAATCTGCTAAAGCAAGAGATGTGTACACAACTCCAAATTTCCTTCCCAACACCCTTTCCTGCTCCACTATCTTCCCCCATTACCAACAAAACTCTTGTAAAGCTTATGTTCCTGTAGGCTGCCTTTTCAAATATGCAGCATTTTCAGATCCTTTCCTACCTCTAAAGGAGGTCCAGACACTTCAGTTGTGCCCCGAGAAGTGGGCATTTTTCAGCTGGGGAATCAGAGGTCTGGGTCTTCTTCTGCTAGTTAAGGAAGAGGAATTCAACCAACAGAATGAAATTTTTCTGGCTTCTTTGTATTTTATTCTGAGCGTACTGACAAAAATGAAATCCAAAGAATGGAGAAGTAAATGAGTTCAGAAGATATGCTTTTTAACCCTGGTTTCCTAAAGAAGCAAAGCTCATAAAATCTCACTGTTTCCCCCAGATGTGTCAGATGAATACAGGATGAATAGAAATAGGAGGATGTGAGGCTGTACAGAAGAGACCCTGTTGACATGACAGCTAAGGAAAATGCTGCAACATTAACTCTTCTGCCAAATGTCTCAGTCTGAGCTCACATTGCCAAGAACCCCTGAGGATCCATCTGACCATGACACAAATTCATCATATGCCCAATTTTATTTGTTTCAGTGCTCACAGACTTAATTGTATGCTTACAAAAAAAAAAAAACAAACGTGCACACAGTCCCCAGATACTTAGGTTTTCCAAAGCCCTTTTCCAACAAGGCCAAAGGAAATTTTTACCAGCAAGTTCAACAGAAGCCTTGTGAGACAGAGGTTATAGTAAGAGACAATTGTGCTACAAACACGTTGAACATGTGAAGCAGTTAAATCAGATGTATATTGAATAACCTGATGTGATTTATGCGTATGCTGCAGAAGGTTTTTCAGCCTAAAGATGAGGTAGTAGATACACAAGTGTTATTTCTAAGTGCAAGGAATGGTTTATATTTTCTAAAACCTTGTTTATCTTCACATTCCACTTCTTAAATGGCTTTCTCTTTGCTCAGTTATTAACCTACAGGACCAGCTATTAACAAATGGTAAATTAAAGACAACACCAACAAAAGGTCAGGAGTATATTCTCCCAGAGCTATTTCATATCCAATCCAGAGACTTCCTCTTGGTCCATTTACTCGGAGGAATTAAGAGCAGGTGAAGGTAAGATTGTGTGCAACTGATAACATCAAGAACACACCTGAAAATGAAGTTGTGAATGAGTAGTTTTGGCCTGATTGCCCTTAGTCTGCTGGGTATTGACCTGTTTTATCTGAAGTAAACCTGAAAAGAACCATTTCAAGCTAAGGAAGAACAACATTATGGAAATTCCAAGTTACTTATTGCTACTATTATTGCTACTATTATTGTATGGCAAATTGGAACGAGGGGAGCAAAAACATAGAGTAGAAGTATACAACAGTACTTTCAGGTTGTCCTCCGTTGCCTTTTGCTAATCAGCTCCACTTGTTTGCTTCCTTCTGGTTAGTGCACTGTATTGTTTGTATACTGTAAATAGATTGCAAATCCCGCTTTGTTGTGTTAAGTCTGGAAGGCTCCCAATAAGGCTGAGAAATAATCCTGCTAATTCCAAGTAATTGCTTAAAGAAAGCAATCAGATCGGTTTCTTCTTTTTAAGATGGTTTCCATTCTGGTAAACAGGTAAATTTTTGTTGTAAATGAATGAACATAAGGGTCTAGTATGCAAATGTCCTGTTTTTGGTTTTTTTTTTTAGAAGATTGACATATGTTGAGGAATACACAACTTTAAATGTTCTTATGACTATTCTGAGACATTTTACCCTGACCAAAGCTAAGCTCTGGTTGCTCTCATGGAGGAGGTACTATCTCCTGTTCACAGTGTTATATACAGACGGTGGAGTCAAAAGATAAATTAAAGTAAACCCCCAATGTAAGCTAGTCTGTTCATGGAGGGGGGTTAGTTTTAGAGAAAAGATAAAACTTTTGTGTTGGTAGGTAGTGTACAGCTCATATTTTATCTTGTCATACTCATTTTTGTTGAGAGTTAACTATTATATTGTAAATATATATTGAATGAGTGTGCAAACCATGGAGGGGCACGATTTTCCAGTGTCAGAAACCTACATTGTTGTCATTCCTCAGTTCAGAAGCACATACAAAGAAAGGGTAAGTTAGGTTTGACATTGCATTCAAACTGCAAGTCCTTTTTGATTTTGCCTTGGTATTGTCTTCTTTTCCAATAGGTACATTAGCTCCTGCTTTAAATTAAATGACACTTAGACTATCTCCACATGCTGAAATAGTCCCTTTACTTTCTAGCAAATATTTTGACTACACTGTTTTTTAAAATGAAAACAAGCACAAAATATGGATAATCACATTTTATCTGGTGATCATCTAATTACAGTCCAACTTGAAGGCAGTCAGTACCAGTCTGTAACACACGCTACTCGAACTTAATTTATCAGTCTGACAAGCAAAACATCCTTTATTTCACATACAAACAAACGAAGACTATGAGAACCACAAATACAAAATGTTAATGAGTGTAGAAATGTCAAATATTGATCAGGAAGAGTCTCCGTGTACTTTAAGTACAAGGAGTTCCCCAACTAGTCTTTTTTTTGGCTGATGGAAGGAGGGGAAGGAATGCAAGTATACATTATAAAGAAAAGAGTAAACACAAGTTTATGGTTTAAGTGATCTAAGTAAAGAAGGCAGCTAGTAAAATACCCTAACTTTCAGATGCCTAGGGAGATTATTGCCATTGCAAATCTCCTTGGTGTATGAAACAATCCTAACCCTGTTTAAATCTCTATCTCCGTTTTTTTAATGTTTTCATATACCAAACTGATTTTTTTGTCCATTTTGCACAATGCTACTTTCATCAGACAACCTGTTTTATAGTTTAGAAATACCTTCACAAAAGTATTCATTAAAGCCTCTTTGTGCAGGGCATGTAGCTTCTTTGTTTAGGTTTCAATTTACCAAAGAAGTTTCTATTGAGACTACCTCAGATCCTCTCAAAAGTTTTCCTTCCTTGAGCGAATACACTGTCTGCTTCAAGCAACTGAAATGGTGTATAGAGTCTAGAAGGCAGTGAATTATTGTAATTTAATCATCCTCAAGGATGGAGGTAAGGCTGGTTTTTTCCTCTGGGTACACAGCACCCTATATGGCATATTTTGAGTGTTATCACACTCTCCTGTGAGAAGGAGGCAGTGTGGAGAAAAAGAAGGTCTGTGAATGTAGAGGAGATTTCTTAGCTGGGAAATCCAGCAAGGATGATTACACATAGAGGCATCAGTTCTGCTGTAGTAAGTCTCTGAGCTGCAGACTACCAAATGCTGGAACACGTACAGGGAAGTACTTCTGGAGGATTTCTGCTTTTTATATTTTTTTTGAGGTACCTGCTACTGCCCACTGGCAGAGCCAGTAGAAGGTGCTGGGCAGATCTTTGGGCTGACTCATGTTGTCTACGCTTGCATTTTTAAGAATGAAGTGAAAGCATTCCCAGAATGTTTCCGCGTCTGGAGGTGAAGATCTCTGTGTGACTGACTCCCCACTTTCATACTACTTTGTGCATCACTGTATCCTGCACAGTGCCAGAAAAAAACCTTAGAAATGGGAAGCTGCTAAAGCGAAGCATAGCACAGTAACAAGAGAGAATTTCCAGCAAAGAATTTCAAGGATTTAAGGATGCAGTGGTTTTTATATTTCCATCCCCAAAGCCCCTCAGAACCGAGAAATGCTGCCACTGGGTTTCCCATTTAGCTGTGTCTCCCCAATAGTCTCTTTGATGTCTCTTCGATGTCTCTTCTCTCTTTCTACCACTGGCCTGAGGCTATTTCTTCATCTCCAATTTTCTCTGTATTCCTTCTCCCTTGCAGATGTTGCATTTTCAGGAAACACACCTGCCCCTTTCCCATTTTTTTTGGAAAGAAGATGGTTGATCCTTTCTCCTGATTCAGTACCCGTGGAACTTGGATAGTTTCAATCTGGAGACTTAAATGGCAGCTTGGCTCCAAATGCCAGGATTTCCAGAGGATCTGAGTCCAGCCACCTGCACCTGAAACAGACAAGGTAGCCTGACTGAGACCATGATGTCAGCTTGTGCCTCTAACAGTGCCAATATCTGAGTGGTGACAGAACAAGATTTAACCAGGAAGTGTGACCAAGTGCATTGCAGCAAAGAAATAGTTAAAGTATTTGGACATTCTGATTTTGCAAGGCATTTATCTCTTGCTACAGCAGCCTCAAGCATGTTCATGTTGGCATTTATTGGAAAAACTGCTACCATTTGCTGCAGTCATATTATTTGTTTTGAATACTTGCTTCACATACACACATGCCCCCCTCCCCTCTCCCTCCTCCTGCCCCCCGATAAGGACACAGTTTGATTGTAGCTCCACTGGGAAGTCTGAGAGCCCATGGGTTAAAAATTGTAATCAAATACTCAAGATTTCAATAATCACATGTAATTTTATTAGGTGTCCCTCTCAATCCAATTTCTCCTCTGCAAGAGGGATTCTTGCTTACTCTATTCATATGCAATTATGTATGAGAATTATTTGCGGTATCTTTCACAGAGATTTAATCCTTCACCTTTCCCCCAAAACTGAAAATTCAAGAAACCCCCAACAGAGCATCTTTGCATAACATGCTAGTCACTAGCGTGAACTGAAGTTTATTCAGAAATATTAAAAAGAACCGTTTCAGTCCAGCGTGAAGCAAAGCTCTGTGCACGCCAGCAGCGCTACCTGGAGCTGCTCCCCCATTCACTGCTCTCATAACAGGGAAGCAAGCGTTCCTTCCACATCTCCTTGCACTAATTGGCAAGTGTGGGGAATGGATCTGCTGGTGTGCTAATTTCTTAATGCAATTTAATTTTTACTTTTGCCTTCACAATTCCCCTCTCTTTTAGAGACTTTGTTAGCCAAAGAGGGCACTGAGGACATTGTATGTTTAGAATACAAGATACCATTAAAGTATCCTATGATGGGATTTTTAGAGCCTGATGGTTGACTCCTAAACATCTTTAGTGGTACCCGTATAAAGCTTTGGTACAGAAAGTCTTAACAAAATTGCTCTTTGGCACCCCTAGTGTTCTCCTAGTCCCACAATACCTTTCACTTGCTTCCACCCTTCCTGCACACTGACTGTCCTGTTGCACTAAAAGGGGTTTGCATGTGTAACCTGTTAGAGCTGCTTGTCCTTTTCTGGCTCCTGTGCATGGGAAAGCCTGGTCCTTCAGTATTGAGGCTGTAGAAACTGTATCAGTGATGCTGATAGTGATGAGCTCTATTCTTTTATCCTCTAGAAAGAAGTTATGGTGAAAAAGAACACACTCTAAAGTCCATGTTCACATGAAAATTACTTTTTTTTCTGTTTTATGGGTTGAAATTTGTTGGTTGAAATGCTCACTTTTCTGCGAAGAATAAAATCACCTTTTTTTTACAAAACTGGATTTAAAAAAAAAATATTTTATTTGGTTTGTTCATTTGTTAAGACAGTTCTGTTTGCTGTTTCCATATAGAAACCTGTATGAGCCTTTTTAAGTATAATCCATCACTGATACAACTGCATGTCCGTCTGGCTAATCCTCAGAACTACCTGTTGGGGTGGAAGAGGTGAATGAACATACCTGATGGAACAGAGAAGGTGGAAATTAAGCTGGAATTTTTCCAGCACTGAGAGAAATAATGCTCTGAGTGGGTCTGGTAATAGATCCTCCAGAAATTTCAAATATTGTTTAGGAAACACAGCATTTTTATTTTTTTTATTAAGCACGCTACTCTTACAGCTATACTGGCAACTTGCAGTTAAAACATCTTATCCTGAGAATCTTAATGCTATAGGCTTCAAATGTCTGAGTTAATTTAGAAACAATTATATAAATCTATAGAAACTTCTTTTCCCTTGGGAAAAATGCAATCTCTTTGGAGTAGCCAAATTGTTTATCTCTATAAAGTGAGGTCTAATTATGTGCGTGGGTGAAGTTATAATAGCATATTTTTTTAAATATGTGGATTTTTTGTTCATACTATTCTTATTACAATAAAAATGTCAGATAATGGAGTGAGAAATTGCATGGCAGTAAATTTCCTACCCATAGTTAACATATGGTTTTGGACACAAAGTGTCCAAGGGTGTATTCTGTTGGATGGGTTGGCATTTTTTTTATAATACCACATATGTAAATTTACTCTCACATAACAAACCCTTTTGAATGAAACCTTTAAAACATCTTTATCCCTATTGTTAAGCAAGACTTAATCTTTCAGAGTGGAATCTCTCTAGAGCTCTCTGACCTTTGCATCTCCTATAACACTTAACAGCAATAATTAATAATCATGACAACAAAAAATAATTGCTTTCCAGGTGCATCTTCCATTGTGATCCCATATTTTAGAGCACTTCTCATAAAAGATGTGCCTACAATCTTATTTTTTCCAGATCAGACTGCATTACATTACATCTGTTTCATAAAGATCTTACTGATTATCAATCCAGTGTGGCCGAGAATTTCCCTGACATGAATAGGACTATCCTTGTGCTTAATCATGTGTGTAAATATTTGCAGAATAAGATACATAACTGTTTCATCTTGTTTTGAATTTATAATTGATGCTGACAAGAAACCTACAACCTGTAATCAGTTCCTGTTATTGGAAATTCAACGTAAACAAAACATGGCCTAGTTTACAAATAATATTTTCTGTCTTAAACCTCAAAAAATAAAACTCGGCTTTCAGTTCTACAGCAAATTTGACATTTTGCCCATTTACATTTGTTATCCAGATTCCCTACCAGGCAAAGAGACATACTAAGTTACCATGTTTCAGGGCCACATAAAAGTGGGCTACATCTATTTAATATGCCTCCCAGTGTGCCTGATTTGCTTTTCTAGGCAGATCTAATGTTTAACATCTCATTGTTAATTTATAATAAAAGGATATTTTTACTCCTTTATCTTTTGATGGATTTAACACTGTGTCCTTCATAATTTAGTACTTTATAACCCTGCTGCTGAACCATTTGTGGATCCTGCAGGTTAATCACAATATACTACCAAGAACACTATAATGAAGCCAACTGATGTACTGAAAAGAGTAAGTCTTATGTCAATGAATCCATGTAAAGAAAACACACTTCAGGTGTTGCCACTTCTCTTGAAGTTAGTGTATTCTCTGCCAAGGTTATGTGATTTTTAGCAGATAACGTGCAGTCCAGTTAATTGTCCATATAAAATATACTAATTTCTTGGATAGAAAGAGTGAGTTTTTATCATAATGCAGTAAATGAGACAGAAAATGAACTCAGCAACAATTATCTTGTCCCTTCTGCAGTTGTCCCAAGTTGTTCCTCTAACATTTCTACACTGACAACACAAATCTTGTCAACCTGTGCTTTTTATTGTTAGACCTTGACCTGAAATAAGGATGAAAACATTTCAGATTTGTACAGGATTTGTTCTTATTGTTGTAAGAAAGTGTAGTGCTCTGATCTGCATTTTCTCTTGGGCAAACAACACAAACATTCACATGCTAGGTATAGCCGAGTCTGAACTTCATAATTCAGCAATGACCTTAAGATATTTGCAATTAGATTTAGTATTCTGGTCCTGTTACTACCAGATGACTTTTTAGTTCTACCAAACAAAACGAAGGCTTGTTGAATGTCTTTAAAACTAATTCTATATTCTTTCTATTCAGGATGCTGTTTGGCACAGTGGCTATCTTCCCTCACACAAAGAGCACCAGGAATATTAGATACTGAGTGTTCTTATGTAAGAAATAGCAAGTAGCAACACATAAAACAGGTGCTTGAAGGTGTCCTAAGTTCACCTTACCTCACCTAGAATTTCCTCCATGGTGGATGGAACCCCATAACCACCACGAACACCACTCCTGATCTGCTCCTCTTGGCTTTCCCTACCCCATAATTACAAACTAAATTACAATGCACTCGCTTCAGATGTTCTTTTATTTGTGTCTGTAGCAGACCAGATTGTATTAACATCATGACCAAAGGAACTATTCTAAAACTGCAGATGTTTAAAGCTGTCATATGGTTCCCTAATGAGTTATGAAATTATTTCGCTCTGGTTTATACAGGCAAAACCCAACTTGTGTCTGTTAATATAACTGCAAATTAAAATTATTTGTAAATGTGGTAGATGGTAAGATTTAGCAAAGCAGGTGATCTCTCCATTAAGGCACCTGGAAAGTGCCATTCAAGAGCAAGTGAAAGACTTAAAAAAGCCAAGTTGTTTTACTCCTGACAAAACCATCTAGAAAGTTTTGGGACTGTAGGAGTTAGAATATCACATATTTAAGCTAAGATGTGTCTTTTTCATGCAAATATTTTAAAAACAATTGATTATCTAATTAGAAGTAGAAAAGCAAGACTAGAAGCTCATTGAAAATAAATCAGATTTTAATGCATCTTATTCTATACTTATATGTTTTGGGCTATTTTATGGGTTCCCAATGATCTCTCTGTGATTGAACCAGCATTTAAGTCAGCAAATAGAACAAGGAGCAAAACTGAACACTGGACCAGTCCTGCAGGAGACAAGCATCCAATTTGTTTCTGTCTCAAGTCAGAGCATAATTTTGAAATTAGCAAAATTTTTAGAATTTCTATTGGCAACATCAGCTTTTTTGTTGTGATATTTTTGGATGAGCTGAAATGTTTTAATGTTCATATAATGTAAATATTTTCCTTTTACTTACTTTTTTACTATTATCAGTAATATAATTTTTTTCAGTTATTGTGTTCACCACTATCTTTCTGCACAGCTGCAAGATGCTTTGAAGAAGCCAGTACTTGTAAATCTTGATTTTTCATTCTTCTTCGAAATCTGAGTGGCCATGTGACCCATGAGTCACAAGAAATCCCCAGTGCACTGTGGGAAACACAGTGCTCCTGGAGGCCCAGCCAATAGGACTGAAGGACAACCTAGATTACACCTCACATAAATCAGTATACTAATAGGGAAATGAAGGATAATAATTTATTGCACTTATACAAAGCAAAACATTTGGCTTATTAATAGATAAAAAAATATTTAGGTTAAATAATCTATTTAAAATATTTTAATACAGGGAAAACTTACCAGAAATATTTTGATCTTACTGGACAGGGGTTTGAATTGCTAAGGTTTCAAGAGGAAATTGTCCAGTTTTAAGGAAACCCATAGATCATTCCCACCAAGAATTCCCCTTCTTTATAACACCAAAGAATCTGGACTCTGTGTTCTTTCAGGCTTCCAATCACATTTCCTCTTCCTTAGACTTTTACGACAATTTTGGAATATCTTGTACCCAGTTAAGCAAATGCTATGCACACTAGGGGCATGTTGTGTTTTGTGCAGAGAAGCATCTGGAGCAAGAGATAAACCTGTGTTGCAACACAAGGTTGTCCTGAGGGAACAGACTCCACTGCCTGACAAACCTCTTTTTCATTCTTGTTAAGGCACTCCTTTACGATCCTTAGTTTTCATCACATTTGGTGTACCATGGATTTGTGTTTCTTTGTATTTGGGATGGGGAGGAGACTTTTTATAAAGGAACAATAGCATCAAGAACCATCAGGCATAATCACGCCAGCATAATTCTTGCACAGCAGCAAGCTTAGTGATTCACTGTGTCTCCTGCCAAAGGCTTTAAATCAACGTGAAGCAAGCAGGAACGGTAATCCTGTCCTAGTTTTGTCCTAGAACATTCCTCCTTCCGTCAGTGCTCCCCAGCAACATCTTTTGAAAACCAGGGTAGCAGAGCCAGCACAAGCCACGGCAGCTCACACATGCTCCAGGCTGCGGGGACGTTTGAACAGTCATGATCCCTGTGCTGGGTACCTTTTGCACAACTCTTGCAAGTATCTGTTTTGTGCCTGCACATCTTGTTCACACTGCTTAACAGGCAATTATGGGACCAAAGCAGAAATTAAGAAACTTCCAAGATTGCCACAGCTGACAGAAATGGAGGGAATGAAACATACCTCTGTGCTATTGAAGCTGGCTGAGGGCCTTTTTGCACAAGAATTCTGACTGCAGGCATAATCACTTAACCCAAGTCTAATATCAGCCTCAGAGAAGTGCAGGACCACACTGACATCCTTTTGACATCACCAGGATGGTCTCCTCTCCTGTTTTTGTCACCCACTGTGCTCCCCATGGCTGTTGTTCCTTCATCCCTCATTTATCATCTCTTTCCTTAGTTAGGCTAGAGATCCATCCACCACCTCAGTGGTAGCACCTTTCTGCCTCAGAGATCCAGTGTTTTCTTCTCACTCACCTCTGTGTCACAGCTCCTTCAGGAAGAAAGTAGGAATCAGCTGTATGCACGGACGAAGCAACTAACACCTGCAGAAATGGACATTTTTTTAATTCAAGAGGTTAAACACGCTCATCATCACATCCTGTGCCTTCAGCACAAGGACAGATGGTAGTTTCAGCATTGCATCAGCATAATTCATAACTGTCTAATTTATTTTTAAGGAAAATTATGTCTCTCTCCATCATTCTGGAGAATGAGCAAAAAACCACTACCTGTTGCTTATTGAATGATGCCATGAAGCTTTTAAGTTCAGTTAAGGCAAGGCAAAGCAAAGCATTATGAAAGAAGGGAACATTCCCTCATGCTGGGGGACTCTTTCCATTTCACTCAGCGCTGTGAAATCCTGCAGGAAGATGTAAAGGGCTTAAAAGAAGGGTGAGGAAGCAGGACAGAGCAAGGCAGGTCATATGAGCATACTTCATAGCATTTACTAGCACCTCTGAGATCACTGTGGTATAGATATAAAGCATGACACTGCCAGAGCCCGTGGTCGGAAAAGATGAGAAAAGGCAGGAGGAAACCAGCCCTTGACATCCAGGAATAGGAGATGCAGAGCTACCCTTCAGTCATGAAAAACAATGACAAAATCAATAGTTGAAGTTAGCAGGGACTTCTTGAGATCACTCAGTCCAACCCCCCTTCTCAAGCAGAGTGACCTAGACCTGGTTGCCCAGGACCATGTCCAGTTGAGTTTTGAATATCTCCAAGGATGGAGATTCTACAACCTCCCTAGGCAACCTGCACCAGTTTTTGAGCACTCTCACAGTGAAAAGGCTTTTTCTTAAACATAAGTTCCTAGCTTTTAATCTATGTCTATTGCTTTTTGTCCTGTCATTTGACACTGCTGAGAAAAGTCTGGCTCCCTTGTCTTCATTCCCTTCTGTTAGGTATTTATCCACATAGAAAAAGTCCCCCTGGAACTTTCTCTTCTCCAGCCTGAACAACCCCAGCACTTTCAGCTTCTCTTCATATGAAAGGTACACCAAGAAGGGCAGAAGGCTGGCTTGGCTGAGCAGGACCTTCTTCTAGAACTAAGGCTGAAAAGGAGGATCAGAGAAAACATTGGTTTACTTGATTAGGTCAATCACATCACAAATAGAGATGTAGATAAAGCAGAGACATTTAATGCCTCCTCTGCATTTAACACTGATGATGGGCCCTAGAAACCCCAAAGCCCTGTGTTGGAGGACGGTGACTGGGGGAATGATAAACTCCCAACTGACTCTACACTTGAGACTTGCTGCTCCAGTTGGATGTACACAAGTCTATGGAGCTCAATGGGATTCAGCCCAGGGTTCTGAAAGAGTTGGCTGATGTCATCCTAAGACCTCTCTCCACTATTGGGAGTCTGGACCACTAATGGTCTTGGGAGTCTGGAGAGTTTCTAAATTGGCTGGAAGCTGTCAGATCTTATCCTAGTTTTCAAGAAGGGTAAAAGGGAAGAGTCTGGTAGTTACAGGCATGTCGGTCTCACTTCAGTGCCTGGTAAAATCAAGGAGAAGTATTTCCTGGGGATTACGTAAAAACGGAAAAGCACTTGAGATACAACACAATCATTGTTCATAGCTAGCATAACTAGTCCTGCTTAACCAACTTCATTTCCTGTTATGACAATGTTACCCATCTATTTGACCAACAGAAGCCAGTTTTTGTGGTGGTTTTGGATTTTAATAATGTATTTGACACTGTCACAGTATCCTTCTAGACAAAATGTCCAGCACAGAGCTAGTCAAGTCCATAATACTTTTGGTGAGCAACTGGCTGATGGGTAGGGCTCAAAATGTTACAGTAAATGAGGTTACATCAGGCTGGTGGCCAGTCATCAGTGGGGCTCCCCGGGTAGGGCCAGTGCTCTTTAATGTTTTTATAATAGATCTGGATGCAGAAATTGAATGTATATTAAGTAAGTTTGCCAATGATATTAAACTAGGAGGAGCTATGGACTCTCTCGAGGGAGAGAGGCCTTGAAAGAGATCTGGATAGACTAGAGAGCTGGACAGTCACCAACCGTATGAAATTTAAGATGAGCAAGTACCAGATTCTCCACCTCAGACAGAGTAATCCTGGTTATACACACAAACTGTGAGACGAGAGGCTGGAGAGCAGCCCTGCAGGAAGCGATCTGGGATGTTGGGTTGATGGTAAGTTGAATATAAGTCAACAGTGTGCCCTGGCAGCCAAAAGGTCCAACTGAGTTCTGAGGTACATTGAGCACAGCATAGCTAGCCAGTTGAGGGAGGTGATTGTCCCACTCTGCTCTTCACTGGTGCACTTCCATCTTGAGTTATGTGTGCAATTTTGGGTGCCTCAATATGAGAATGACCTCAAACTATTAGAGGAGGGTGAAAAGACTGTGAAAAGCCTCAAGGGTAACACTTATGAAGAGAAGCTGACTTCACTTGCCTTGTTCAGTCTGGAGAGGGCTGAGGGGTGACCTCATGGCAGCCTACACCTTTGTCAAGGGGGGCAATGGAAGTTGAGGTTCTGATCTCTTCTCTCTGGTGACTAGCGATAGGACACAAGGGAACAAAATGAAGCTGCAACAGGGGAAGTTCATATTGGACGTTAGAAAAAGGCTCCTTACTGAGAGGGTGGTTGATCAGTGGAATAGGGTCCCCAGGAAAGTTGTCATGGCATCAATCCTGTCAGATTTCAAGGAGTGTCTGGATGATGCTCTTAGTCATGTGGTTTAGTTCTATGTAGCCCTGCAAGGAGAAGGGAGTTGAACTCAGTGATTATTATGGATTCCTTCCAATTTAAGATATTCTATGATTTTATTAATTATCTTTGTTTTCTCCAGTACGTCCATGTCTCTCTTGTACTGGGGAGCTCAGCTTTGGATGTAGCACCCAGATGTGCCTTGTTAGGGCAAAGAAGAGGGGAAAGATCACCTCCTTTGACCTGCTGGCAATGGCCAGCCTAACGGAGCCCAGAGTACAGGCATTGAGCAGTGCTTTCAAGCTCCATTTTGCTTCCTAGCCAGAGAAAGAAAATAATATCTTTAAATTAAAAGGTCTCTACATTTTGGGTGTTTTGTGTCTTCTGCTCACTCCTTCTGTTGCCAAGTACCCATAAACTGCAGCAGAGCAGCAAGAATTACATCACTCAGCCTGAAGACAATGTACAAATACATTCTTGCCAACCTGTCTCCATAAAGAACTTTTGCAGAGTTGGTGTGGCTCGTTGGGGTTAGGATTTGCCACATGGCAGCTATGGTGCTCTTATGGTCTGTGTAGATGCTCTTAGTGCACAGAAAGCATGAGGTAACTTACTGCTCTTCCAAACCATGGCTTGTAAATGCTCACCCAACCCTTCAGCCCATTAACTTCTCCAGGAGATGGGCCCTGGAGTGAAAATGCACCGCATTGCTCAGCTGAACAGTGTGAAAGCTCAGTTGGTAGCAGGTACCCCACAGCAAGTGTAAACTGTAAGGTAAAAGCTGCCTCTGATGAGACATCTTGCTAAAAAGCAGCATGTTTTGCCCAGAAGGTCTGGCAGTCTGATATACAGGGTGTCTGACATTTAGTATTCACATTATATCCCACAAAAATATCAACACGGAGCCTTATGGGGTTGATAACGAACAACCCCTCTAGTAATTAAGCTCCGTGCACCTTTTGAAAACAGTTTCAAGTCTTCTGAGATTCTTTAATTCTCATATGCGTCACTGAAGTGCAGGTTCAGTATTCCCACAGAAAGCAGTGATCCTTCTGATTTACAGACTTCCCCACCCTTGGAACCGAGACACTGACATGTTCTGCTCCAGGCACGGAAAAGCTCAGCACTACTTTCTCTTTTTTTTTTTTCCCTAAAGAAAGTGTTTCCTGTCAAATTAATGTTCCCAATTACAAGTGGATCTAATCCCTGGTGATTACCTACCTACCCTAATTGACTGTCTTGTTCCAAACCAGGGCAGGGTGTTTGAACAGACAAACAAAAAAAAGGTTCTGATTTGCTGAGACAGAGAGAAAACACTTACCTTCAGAAAATATGAGCTAGCTTTCTCACTCTTAATTACTACCCTTCCTCCTTTGAGCAATTAAAACTGTCTTGAAAAGTTTATGGGTTCCAGAAAATTTAGTCACATACACAGTCTGATGGTTCGGCTGGTCCCTGTGGAGTTGGTACTGGGATATGATTTGGAGTTTTCTGAAGTGCATTGGGAATTAAAGCATTTCAAAATGTTGCTACTTAATTCCAAGGCAATGTGCTTCCCTTACTGTCTGATTCCTAATTTCAAGACATTGGGGCCTAGTTTTTTGACTGATGGAGACATAGGGTTTAACATTTCCAAAATGATGTTTTCTCTCTACTATCATCCCATATTAGTTTCAGAGGTGTTTTTGAAGGAAGAAACCTGTTAATCAAAATAAGATTTCAGCTAACTAATATTTGAGTTATTTTCATCCATTTTATGTATCAGTCAGAGAATATATGGCAAATCATGGAGTGCAAGATATGTAAACTAACAGGGAATGTCTACCTTTTTGAGGTTATATCTGTTGGTGTATAATTATAGGAATAAAGGCAACACTATTCTTTTTAAGTTTTAGCAATGTTCTTCAATGTATCAGAGGCAAATAAGAAGAGCTGTGTCTCCCAAGAAGGAGTGCAAAAGAAAGAGTGTGTCAATTCTCCTCTGCTTGATTGCAGCAGCACACAAACTGGGACCTACTCCACTGCCTCCAGTGTCACCAAACACCATCCCTCCTCCTTCCAGAGAACTTACAGACATCATGATTCAGGCCAAAATTGGGGGGGACCTGATAGTTTTCTTCTGACTTGAAGTAAAACATCCTTACACTGTAAGAGGATTTTCAGTGGAGTTTCAGGATTTTTCAAGGAGAGAAAGTAAGAGGCTCATGAAAAGATTTCTGAACCATCCCAGCATCCTAAGCAAAGCCCTTCAGCAGCCCCACTCTTTCCAGAAGTCAATCCAAGGGAACATTTAGATGCTGTCAATGCACTACAGCAGCCAAGAAGAGTGACAGGGACCTTGACATATTGGGAGGTTTTTAGCATAAGGGAGTCACATGAGAGCCTGATGGCAAAAGATACCCACATTGACTCCAGCTTATGGAGTGATTTATCAGCCTTGCTTAAGTGGAAACATAAACTGAGGGAGAAAAGATTTAAGTGTGCAAATTATTCTTAACCTTACTGTCTTATATGGGAAAGCAAAGTGGGAAAAAACATGGCTAAGAAATTATAGGGTAGCATTAAAGTTCCCAAATCATCAAAATATCTCCCAGGACATGCTTTTCCATGCTTAATCAATGAGTGCATGCAAAAGGAAGGGGAAGTGGTGTAGGAATAATAATAGCAAGGAGCCAGCAAGCACTAAACTCATCTTAGTATGGGACCCAATTCTTCATTTCAGTAGCCAGTGTCCTCACTCAGCATCACCTATGCACATACCTACATTTACCAGCACCAAGAAAAAGAGGCACTCTTTAGTCCAACACATCTGAAATAAATGTGCAGATGGAGGCATATAGGCAACAAGCACACACCTATTTGGTATGTCAATGCTCCACTGGATGCAGTTCCTTAAAATAATATATCCTTGATTCTAAAATGTGCATTCACCTAAGTTCTTTTAAAACCGGAATGAAAAACAGCCCCAGGAGCATAAAATGCAAGTGCGTCCTCTTCTACTTACTCTATATTTATTTTAAATAAACTTTAGTTCTTTTTTACAACTCTATTTTAGAGAGATTTTTACATTCATTGTCTAGCAGAAAACCAGCATAAACAGAGATGGTGTCTTGCAATCACCTCAAAAGCTAGCATCACACCCTGAATGTTTTGGTGACAATAATTTTTAATCCTGACTGATTAGTGATTATGAACAGTGTTCATTATTCTTTCTGATACTTTTTTTATAAAGTACATTTGTTAAAGTATAACATTGGTCAGGATTACAAATAACTTGCCCTGACAGCTGGAGGGCAGCATTTCTCTCACAATGATTAACAATTTGTCTGCAGTGAAAGCAGATACCAGGATAGTAATTAGCATGTTTCAACTATAGGGGAACAATGATTCTTTAAAAGCACCACAGACAGAACTCTGAATCAATCCCTAGAAGACTTTGATCTGCAAGCAACTTGGAGGCCAGTGGTGCATGTTTCACAACCCTTTGCTAGAGAAGGGAAGGGAAAAGGATTGATCAGCACCCCAGACAATATCTAGGGGTACCACTGACATCTCAGGGCTGCTCCTCCACTATACTGCCCTGTCCCTCTGCGACTGGTAGTGTGGGGTGTCCTTTTGCAAGAAGCTCTTTCCATGCAGCTTGCAGTTGTCAGTGGCTCCCTGGCATGGCACTGACTGCTTGGGGGAGCACCTGGATCTTGAGGATCACCCAGTAGTTTGCAGCAGATGCACTAACCATCAGCAGTGTTTCATGAAGTGGTGGGTGCTATCAGGCACTGCAGGCACTCATTTGTTTTAGTCCTTTTCTACTCAAGCCACTGCTACATGTATATTCAAAACCATACATCAGTGGTCATCGTTGTCTCCACTTTTAACACCCATTTAGGGGAAGATGAAGGTCCTGCTGATCTCCACTCACAAGCATCTGTCTGGGGAAGTGCTTAAAAGCCTCACAGCCTAGGTCCTTCAGTCATGCATAGCCTAGCTATGAACTTCATGGGCTAGATCAGGTGGTCCTGAAGTGTACCACATGCTCAGGACACAGCAACCTTGTTTGTGAAACAGGGGCCTGGACAGATCCCAAACCTCTAAGCTGATTAGACTGGGCTCTGTACTGGCATTCCAGCAGTACAGGTCAGGGAGGTGGAAGTGGGGTGGAAGAGAGGGAGGAGGAGGGAAGCACCAGGGAAACAGTGCTAGGTGGCCAGTGAGAGAGCAAAGAGGCAGTGGTGGAAGCCTGGAGCACACTGACTTAAGGACAGAGGTGAGCCTGAACATACCTTTCGACCTGGGTTTGAGCTGCTTCCCTCGTGGGAGTGAGTTCACACCGCAGGCTATTTACGCACATTATTAAAGTGTCATCAGTTCAGGGATACAACCCCGGTTTATTTTTGCGCACCCACGGGTTACAACTGAAATTATCAGTAATCTTTTGTAGGCGATGTGGGTTACATGCAAAATAAGCACACATGGCATTGTTTTCAATATTGTTAATTAAGTTCCAAATGGCAAATATTAGAGCCAGTTTTAATTAATATGTTGCACAATGGCAAGTTTAGGTTACAACAGTGAGGGCTGAAATGCACTCAGTTCACTCAAACTGAATGTCATCAGGTTTTAATCCCACAGCAGTGAGAAACATCTTAACCACTACCTGAGGCTGAATATTTCTCCCAAGATATATTTAGTTTTGACAACAATGATTCTTAATCTTTGCTATCCATATAATTGCTCAACTCTTGTCCGAAAATTACAGCCAAATTAGTAGCCTGCCTCCAGTCCAAGCAGTAGGGAGAGGGAAGCAGTGAGTGATCACATCACCAGTCTGTTATGCAAAAAAAAAAAATATCTGAATGTATGTTAAGATAGTGATATCTTAATAGAATAAACTAAAACATAGTGGGATACCCTCCACAGGACAGCATTACCTTTATTTGTTTACCTGCATTTATTGCATTACCATTTTTAAGAGCCCTAAATGTTTTATGATTTTTTTTTTTTTGCCTTCTCTGTTTTCAAACACATAGGCTATCGATATTAGGTTCCAGTCACCTCAAGAAACAATTTCAAAAAGCCCCCGACATGATTTGTGTTCCTGTGGTCAATTGTTCTATTTTCTCACAGAAGGTCATTGCTAAGACAAATGCCTGACAGAAATCTGCTGTCTTTTATCATTAGATTTTTCTGAGTTGATGGATTCCTACCCAGGGTACCTTTACACATGCTGCACTGTGAGAGGCAGAAAGACTCTATTGTGAATTTTTACCATTTGCTCTCTGACTCAGTGCTTTCCAGACTGCACCTCAGTTGGGGAGCCAGGTCTTCAGCATATTGGGTTATCTGCCTCTTCATTTTTAAAGGAGAGGTCTAATACAGTAAAGGATTTGCATTTTCAAATGAATTTTTACCTCCTTCTGGCTGAGAAGTTAATGCCAACTGGGCATAAATTGAGGTTAAGCCAGTTCCTGAGGCCACCTTCGGGGCAAAAGGAATATTTCCTTATTTGTGAAGATAGAGCAGGAGTTGGTGGAAAGCCACACAGATCCAGTACTGACAGCACAGCAATGTTGATTGACACCTTCTAAGGACTTTGCTGCTCCCTACATAAAAGTGCTGAGCAGCTTTTTTTTTTTTTTTTTAAGGGATGTGAGCTTTTAATTATTGTATTAACATTGTCAACTGTCAAATGCTTTGAAATAATTTAATATTCCCAGTCTCCTTACAACCTGTTTATTGATATTCATGAAGTGAATCCCCTCTTGAGATGTCTAGACTGAATGTCAATATGGTTTATAGATGAAGACATGGTTTATAGATGGAAGGTATTAATAATTGAATCCTGAAATTGTTTAATTTTACTTCAATAAAAGACTGGGCTGGACAGGAACCAATATGCCCTTTTACTATATTGATGCACAAGTGAGTACAGGCAAAGGGAATCATTTCAACCATCAATGATGGAAAAAAAATAATTGATTGACTTGGGATGCATATTTTTAATAAATAAGATTATTTTGTTGAAATTCTTTTTCTGGGTGAAATTCCTTCTTCTCACATATAACATGAGTAGCGATACCTCTTGATAGGGTCTACATGCACTAGACGTAACTTATAGAAGACATGCTTTAGCCTTCAACCTCTCCTTGAAAGTCAGACCTGAAAGGACTAAGGAGAGACATGTTCCTAAGAATGTTCACAAGAGTAGCATTCAAAGTCTATGGAGGAACTGCAGTAATATTGTTTCTCCTGTATTATTCATGACATCACAATAGCTGGTCATAATACTCCCTCTGTCCTTATGAAAGATGTTTATCCAATAATCTAATCAGGATGAGTAAAGATTTGGGAATATCTTGAGAGAGAGGATTACTAGCCTTTCAAATATGAGACAAAACTTCCTTCATGGACAAGCATATGAGGAACCCAGGCCTAGAGGAATGAAAAATATTATCTAATCTGTAAATCATGATCATTTTACTGGAAATATTGAGGTCCCAAAGGTGCCAGCAAGCTTCCAGGGAGACAACTCTGTCAGTACCTCGCTTGTCCATTACCTCTATAAAATTCTCTACTATTGAGGGTTCATTGTTTAAATATCAGTAGTCTGATCCCATGCCCACAGAAGTCAGCATGACTTTATTTCCAATTAACTTCAATGGATATTGTACCTCAGTCCTGAGGAAAAGACCTATTTATACCCTTCTCAATTAAGTTGGAATCCCTGATAAACCTAGTGTTTACTGTTTATTAGCCCCTTAAGTTTCTACACCCTTTTTATTTTTACTATTAATAGAATCAGAATGTTTGATTACTTTCATAAAGAGAGTGTATGTCTGGGTGCACATTTGATGGGAAGGAAACATCACTGTAGGTTTCCTGGTCTACATAGTTTTCGTGATCTGTTTGGAAAGGGCATATATTAATTCCTAACATTCTAACATCCTCCATTATTCTACGTTGGTTCCATGCCAGTGTAAAAATGGCTCAGAATTTAACTTCAGCATAACCTCTGACTACTTTGAGTATGAACAAAGTTGAAAGGTAACTTTACCTGAAAATGAAGACTACAGGTAGAATCTAACCAAGATATAAATACTTGGCATTTAGGTCTGACTGTGTGTGACCTGCTAAAATTCAAGTTTCACTAAAATCCTTTCATTAGGAGGCTTATCAAGACCCTCTCACAGGAAAACACTGTCACTTCTACAAAGCACTAGAATGGTTCCCTCCTTTGGATAACTATGTTTTAAAAAGACAAATGAACCTACTGTCATCATAGTAACTAGTAGGTGATACCTAAGATCATGTAGAAATTTAATTCATGTCTGTGCAAAAGTGACCAAAAGATTCATTACTTCTAAAGAATTATAAAACCATATGGAAAAAAATGTCATTAAACACAGCTTTCATCACAAACATGGAACCATTTCAAATATTGACTTCTTCTGTCACTTTTAGGTCTGTAGGAACATCACCTATGCAGTAACACCCCTGAAACCTCTTAGTCCCTGCCTCAGTGGACTGTATTTTCCAAACATCAGTCAAAAGTATTTCCTTGATCTGTAAGAGAATGTATAGGTGCCCTGGCCTTGAACAGCCTTGGGTTTCATGTTTTCTTTCAGTTCAGACATATTTACAGGTCTTCTCAAACCTACCAGTCCTTTACCCTCTCCATCAGTGGAACTGAAACCCTTTTCTGTATTGTTTGGCGAATAGCCATTAGACACCATGAAAGACTCTATGTAATTATACAAGCAGACTTCCTACAGTGTCCTCAGACACCTTCCTCCCACCAGCTCTGAACTCTGTGAATAGGGTCCTGGTGTGTCTGACCCAGGGCAGACCTTCACAATATCCTTATCTTGGCTGGGACTCATAGGGTGTCTTGTAAAGTAAGCAGTGGCATCGTCCCACTGAACAAAGTGTTAGTTCACCAACCTAAATGCTTTGTCTGTTTATTTGACTTCTACGAGTGCAAGAAAGCTTTTCAATGCATTCTCAAATATGAATCACTACTACCACCAATATAAATCAATATCAAACAATGTGTAGAACTGTATCATCTACCTACATGCTTATATTGTAATGAGGGAAAAGTCTGAATCTTTCTATTATTTTCAGATAAGGGGTTTAGGGGGAAATGTGTAAGAGAAGACACGCCCATATTCTTATATACATGA
Source organism: Nycticryphes semicollaris (assembly GCA_013400055.1). Classification (NCBI taxonomy): domain Eukaryota; kingdom Metazoa; phylum Chordata; class Aves; order Charadriiformes; family Rostratulidae; genus Nycticryphes; species Nycticryphes semicollaris. Next base: position 1,027,543 of record VXBJ01004049.1, read on the forward strand.
GTAACAAAGAACTCTGACACTGGCAATTCTTTACTTTTATTGTTGAGTCGAATATTCTCATGTCAGCAGACAAATGTATGATATGCCCTAACATTCCTGCATTGCTGATCCGGAAATGTCACTGTTTATAGAATGTAATGAATCCCGAGACTTGCTCTACTGGAGGGCTTTTCCTCCACCCACTAGATCCACTGTCCTTTTAGTTTCAGTTCCAAAATATGAGCATATTTTACCACAATGTCAGAAGTCACGTCAATTAGTGTGAAAGAAGTACGAAGAACTCAACCTTGACAATTCATGATGGCCTGTGTTCATCTAAATTATAAGTAGGACTTTTATTCTAGAGAAAAAAAGACTTAGGTCTTCTACACTATGCAGACAATCACAAAATAGCTAGCTCTGACTCAGATTTCAGATGTTATAATGTAGATAATTATTCGTGGCATCTAATAAAGAAATGCAAAGCATGGCACTTGTATATCATTATGGGATAACCATATGTCAGCAGATAGAATCACCTCTCTGAATAAAGTCTGTACTTCTGAATAAATTTGTTTGATTCAGAAACTGGGAAGCACATTAAAAGGTTATGTTATAGTAATTTTTGTTTCCAGTTGATTTCTATTCCCCACTCTCTCTATTACTAATTCCTGTTTGTTTACTAGACAGTGTTCTTGTGCCTGCAATGTGATGTGGATCAAGAAATTGATCTACTTTTTAAAAAAATACAACTGCTGTTTCTTATATGTTAGATCACTGGAAAAAAATTATACATCGTAAGATCACAAACAAGGAGAGGTAAGTATAGTGCCCAGACAACAATCTCATGAAGCCCAGGGACTAAAAGGACCACTATTATAGAATCAGAATTATTTGGATTGGAAAAGACCTTTAAAGATCATCTAGTCCAGCCTCTCTGCAATGAGCTGGGAGCTGCAAACACCTTCAACTAGACTAATATTAAAGCTGGATTTGTCCATAGATCATGATCCAAGCAAAGTTAAAGCCCCTGGGAATCTTTCTATCAGTTTCAACAGGTTCTTAACTAAGTGAAGTGAACCTGTGTGCTCTGATCTGTTAACAAAGCATACGTTGCCTATTTTATATAATACATCATAATTTCTTCATCCACAAAATATTTAAGGCAAGCACAGCAGTGTGGAACACACCGAGAGCCCAAAGTAAATGAAGGTTATTTTGCCTTTGGGTCTCCTTAAATTGAGACCATCTGTTGGCCTGATGGAACAGGTGCTGAGTGTTTGCAACTCCACTGAAGCACAGGGAGCTTGGTGGAGTTCTGCACTAGCTGAAAATCACCCTGTTCTCTTCCGTCCACAATTAGCTATGAGCCAGTGTGTGCTGCCGTTAGATGAACCAGCCCAGTACGGGCTCATAAACAGATTCAGTTTCTTTACGGATCTGAAAACACTCACATTTTTGGAACTGATTATTATTTAATCCTTTATATTTAGGTTTTATCTGCCCAAGAAGCGAAATACTATTTCTTTGAGCTATGGGCATGCTAATTAACAGCAAGAAGTGTTAGAATGAATTACTGTATTGTCAGTCTAACTTTACAGACCAAATATATTCAAGCAATTAATTTTAACATGTTCCATATTTTATTCACTGTGGCATACAAAATAGAAATGAAACAGCACTTAGCTCAAAACAAGGAATAGTTCCTCAGCTAGAGTTAAGTGACACTACTCTTTTTAATTTCTGTTGTTTGCTAATTCATGTAAGCTAAAGATCTGTCAAACAATACAGATTTTACCCAGATATATGGGAAAGCAGGATTAAATCTACGAGGATACTTTCAGCCAATAGATGCAAGTTGCAGGCAAAAGCGACCTTTTCCTGACTTAGCTGTATTTCCATGAGATGCAAATTCCCTGGGCTTGTGTCTACTAGCAAAAAAATGTTGCCACAAGCAAATGTTAGTTTTAATAGAATTGATGTGTAGGGCAGACAATCTGCTGAAATGGTTGAGAAGTTTAGGAAGCTTACTCCAAACCACTAGAAAATTGCTACAATAATTTCTGCAGAATTTATAGTTCCATTGTAGCCAGTTTTTCTTTATGCTATCCACATTATTGATTCAGCTGTGCTAGTAATTGTAAGGGATGATGTTATAATAATGTCATTTTGGCAAGATGCAGTACTGTTTAGCTAATACATTATTTTCTAAAAGGATTCCTTTAAGAAACCATATGTTCTTACTATATCTTTTACTCCTTTCTCCCTAGCCTTTGAATACAAACAGAAATAGGAATGGCAGGAGGTAACAAAGCTTGTCATATAATCTCTTTCCCCTTAACCTTTATTCAGGATGATCCCTTCAACTCATGAAAAGTCTACTTTGGAACAATGTGAAATGTTTGTTAAGAAACCCAAAGCAAAGTACAATTCAGCTGTTTGTAGCTTTTCCTATGGATGCAGTATCAAGCCTATGTTTTGTCAAAAGGTTTGAGTCTTTTGATTAAACCTGAGGCTAGTTATGAATGAAGTGGAGCCAACTTATTGTTTTGTATCAAAAGAAAAATATAAATGTCCAGATTTCACATGCTTCCAGCTACAGATTGACCAAAATCTGAACTGTGAAGTTCACGTTCTTGCTTCAAAGACAGAAAATACCAGAGCTGAATCCCAGAGAGAAAGGGACTCTGATGAGCAGAAGGGCTGCAGGCAGAGGATCACAGCTATTCTTTCATACCCTCCACTGCTCCCTCTGAGGGAGACCTTCCAGATCCCTGACTTGCATCCATGCCACAAATGAAAAAAAGAACCAAAGATGCTGCCCAGGGCCTAGAAGGCTGGAGCAGCCTGCAAATTTGCTCAATCTTCAGTGTTTCTTTTCTTTCCGTAGAGGTTGCAAACAAACAAGCAGAGCCAATTTCAACATATCTCTGTGATATAGACACCTCATCACTTTGTTCTGGACAAACCCCATAAGCTCATTTAAGATATATAATGAATAGTTGTCATATAGCTGTGTGGTTATTACTAAAATGAGAGAGTTGCAGGGTGAACTAAGCAAAGAAAATAACTTAAACTGTCAGGCCTCCCAGCATCCTTTCACTTTAGTCCTAGAATGGGCCTGCAGAAAACTGAATTGGCCTGTCAGAGACAAATATAAGGTTTAGGAGGGACATATTAAAGGCTTCCACAAGAAGCCAGCCTGTGCAGAAGGTGAGAATGGCAGCCGCAGGTACAGGAGATGTAGTAAAAGGCCATCTTGGTTTTAGGAACAAGAAGCCACCGCATGTTATTACACAGGATCTGCGTTTGGCAATGATTAGCTGCATACCCAGCACAGAAAGATGAATGACTGGCAGATGAACAAAATAGTAACTAGAAACAGGGCAAGGGAAGAATCCAGATCAATGGGAATGAAAAGCTTTCAGGCAAAGAAATATTGCAAAAGCCTTAGACTATGGAAAGAAAAATCTAGTCTGTAAAGGGGGATGCCTAGGGAGATTAAAATAAAATTTAAAAACAGTAAAACTTTCATTTCACTACCTCATGAGAGGAAAAGAACAAGAAGTGAATGTGACTTTGTAGCTAGGCATGATAGCAGATAATACAACAGCTGTAAAAACTGAAGGGGAAGGACAGATCATCCCAAATGATCAAGTGAGACAAGTACAAGAAATTATCATCTTCTCGGTTAGATTTTACCAACTCCTCAACTGGAATTTGATCATTGACTTCATGAGAAGCCTCTTTCACCCAACATGAAGTACTACAGGAAAGCACAAAACACCCTTCATAGCCCTTTTCAACACTACACCTCAATGCTCAAAGGACTTGAAAGGTGTCGTGCAGTTATGGAAACATAAAAGACATCCTCATTAGAGACAGGTTTGCTGAAGGCCACACGGTGCCTAACGGTGGCAATGAAAGCAGATGTATCCAGTAAATAAATAAAACTGTGCCAGGCACTTCTGGTGGCAGAGAACCCTATAGCAGTCATGAAGTCAGCCACAGAGGAAAGCTGGACTGGGTGGGAGTGCAATCAATCCAATGGCACAGGTGTAGAAAACAGAATAATTGGGGAAAGCAAAACACCCAGCTTGTACTAGGGCTGTAAAAACCTTGGGAAACAGGACCACATAATATCCTACTATGACAGCAAAGAAAAAAAAGAAGCTGAAATACTTGTGCCCTTTTCTAGTAAAAGAAGAGGGCAGCTACAATGTGATGTGGCAACCTACATACAACTGCTGAAGAGGATGACAGTATTTATTATCGATGACTAAACTGTTGAATCAACAACCAGTTCAATTTGCATCTGAACTGTGGAGTCTATGCAGCACCAGTAACAAGCATCCCAGCTAGGGCAGATGCTCCATAAAACTGTTTTCAGACCGATGATAAACACATGTGGGATGTCACAGTTGAAAGCCCATGATGCACACACTCAAAAGAAGGGAAATGCAAGTCTGGCATATGGATTAGACATTTACCCTCTCTTGACCAGAGGAGACAGAATTACCCCTATGGGTTTTGTTCTAGCAATTCAACAATAATTAAAAGGCAATGGAGCTTGGATGTATGCCTAAACAAGAGTTAACCCTATGCTACGCCACTAGGTTACTGAAATGCAGAATTCCACTTTAAAAAGGGAATTAGAAAGGCTGAAAAGACATGAAGCAACGTTGGTCATCCTTAGATGAGTTCAAGGAAGGTAATGACCCTGTAGTAGGCATAGCAACAGATAAAGTAGGGAATTTAACAGCAAACCGGTAAGAGATTTGTTCCCACTACTGTTGACTGAGGTCAGACTTATTAAGGGCAAAAATTATAATTGTAAAACCAAGACCATTTTTTGATATATTGAGCTAAATGAACTATCCAGTCAAGAGGCCAGCATTCTCCATAGACCTATTGGTCCAAAACTTAAAAGCATCAGTCTTGTTACAAAAGCATTTATATGTAAACAGAGCCTCAACCTGGAGAGAATGCCTGGCATCTGGCAGAAGATGGTGAGCAGGCTAATAGTGGTTTAAATCCCAGTAATATCCAGAATGAAAGTGAAGACTGTCATAACCTCCTATATGAGGTGACACATGGGTGCAAGATAGTTATGTTTAAAGCAATCCAGTAGTAATCTCAGCAGAAGGAAGAGCAGGTGTCATAAAAGAGAAACACAGTACAATAAAAGCCAAGCTTGAGATGAGCTAAAGCATGTGTCCTGCTGGCCAGGAATAAAAACCCTTAGTAAGAACATAAATGAAATAGGCTGTCCAAAAGTTTCCTGTTTTTAACCTTCAAAAGGCAGATGAAACCCCAGACAACTGTGGGAAAACACTGGGCAGACCTCTTCTTACGAAGAGAGTGGTATGAAGATGGAAGATAATCATCCCAGTTTCTGGAGGTGGAGTAGCTAATGGATGCTCATACATGGACAGTAAACTGGAAACACATAGGCAGACTATTATAAAAATGGTTGACAAAGGAAAGAAAACTTGAGGTATTTACTTTGAGAAGAACAGACCTGTGACTTTTTTGTCATGTAGACACACTAATTTCAAGCAAAAGCAAACCTAGAGCAGGACAAAGACAACAACAGATTCAAGAAGGCTGTGAGAATTAAACCAAAGGCAATTGCAAAGACTTGCTAAATCTCCTGCAACCATGGACAAATAGGGACCAAGCCTGACATAAGAGCTGCTGCTTCTAGGTTGCTTTCTGCTGGAGAGTCAGCCCAAGCCAGACCCATGAACAGAGCACAGCAGAAGCGAGATGTCATGCAGCTGAAGCAGGACAAAAGTAAATTCCCGCCAGCAGCTACAATTCAAGCTGTTTCATAAACAAGTGCATTTACTGCCTGAGGACAATGGCTATCATGAAAACGCATGTTCCTGGGTGAATGATCTAGCAGGGACCTCTGGCATCTGACCGAATGACAGTGGAAGGAACACAGGTTGAATGGAAGAAGTAAAGGCCTCACAGACCTTTATCCCAGCTAACTTTAAAATTTGGATGAAGGCACAGAAGCAGCAGTTGCTCTGCACAGATTCTGTTTATTTGGTGTCTAAGGTTAACTGAGATGGATCTAGCTGAAGGAGGATTGTGTGTTTTACAGAGCTGAAAATCCAGCACTTCTTACCTAGTTCTCCTAACAAAGAGACATATTAATTTTAAAAACATGTGTCCTCTCATGTTAATGATGGTGGTACATGGAACAAAGACCATTACTCTTGACAGTGACTTCAAAGAGCTTAGATCAGGTGTCTAGTGAAACTGCACTTATGGAAAAATGCCTGCAATTCAGCACCGAGGTCACTCTGAAACCATTCTCTGTGCTGCTCCTCCTAAACCTTACCATTTTGGTTAAGCTGCATCAAAGCCCTTTGGGTATCTATAGTACAGTTTGTATCTTCCCTGTCATTACATTAAAATGAATGAAATGAACACTGCTGTATGAAACTACCAGTGCTGTATGCATGTGCTGCAGCATAGTTTAGGCAAAATATTTTTGCTTTCTGAAAATTTTGTACTGTACCTTTTGACCTGTCTTTCCTTGATATAGAAATGTTAGAAAAGCCAGTAGTTTAATCCTGTGTATTGTCATCGAATTTAAAAAAAGGAAAACCAAAACTGAATGATTATGCTGAAGAAATTTTTTTTCCCCAAAGAGATAACATCCCACAGTGCTGACAGGCTTTTTTCTCTAATGATATATGAATTGGAGTTAACAGGGGGAGACAATAACTGCAGGCCCTTTGATTAATCTATTTTCTTTGGTCCTCTCTTTAAAATGATAGATTGGTCCGGGAGGACAATTTGCCTTAGATATTTGCAACAGAAGTCTGAGCTCCAAACAAAATAAGGAACCAATGGTTGTTTAATATATTGTAGACATCTGGTCCTTTTTCACTAGGAAATTAGCATAGAGTTATCATCCGATTATTGTCGTATTTGAAAGGCTTAAAAAACAGTCCAAGTCTATCTGATGGCACAGGAGTGGAAAATAAAAAAACCAACAATCCCATAGCATAATCTAAAAGAATGTATTTTAACACTACAATTTAGCTTTAATGGTCCAAATCTACCCAGATGCACAAAAGAAAATAAGCAAAGGAAAAGCATATCCCTTTCAAGTGGTAACATGCTCATGATAACTCTTTCATAACATCTCAGTTGCATTACTTTTGCCTGTTTAGAGTCAGTGTCTTGCCTCACTTTGTAAAAGTAAAGACAAGCAATATGACAAACTGTACTGGATAGACAGCAGCTGTACAATCTCTGCCTGTGATGGTGTCATACTTTATTCTGATAAAGTTAAACCAGACTCTACTCAGAACAAAATACAACAATATCCATGTCTGACTTAGATCTGCCAAATGGCATTCTGCAAAAAGCTACAGTTTATAAAGCCTCTTTGCTAAATAGCCTTATTTTTAAAATTACAAAATGTCTTTAGAAAAAGATTACAGGAGCCATGCCAATACTTGGTGAATGTAGTTCATTAGAACCGACTCAGCAATGTGTTGAAATGTTGTTTGTCTCTAGGCCTTCTCCAACAGCACAGTCCCCAGCACATAAGACAATGTAAGTTGTATTTAAGTACTTTTCTGCGCTGAGGTGTTAGCAAACATACCCATTGACTAAGTGAGTGGACAGAGGAAATGAGACACTGATCTGGAGCAACAAATATTATGAAACAAATTCATAGCCTGATTTTTGAGGTGTGTTGCACAAATAAATCCTGCAGAACGATGGTATGGCTGCACAAAAAAGAGAGGATTTTTGATTGTGTATTGCAAAATGTATGGACACAAACCTTCTCTGATGGCAGGAGTGGATGATCACTCAACCGGTAGCTTTAATTTAGCAAGCCAGGGTGCTGAGCTAGTGTTAATGGAAGGCCAAACATTTTAAGACTTTGAAGATGAGTTAGCTAAGGACTGATTGAATTAAAAGCCAATCACTGAGGCGGAGATCTATCTCTCCTTTTGTTAAACACTTGGATGTCTATTTTAGAAGGCTCCTTGCTCCTTAAAAGGAGAAAGAGACACCTCCTGAGAGAAGTCTGAGTGGTCAGTGCCTCTTTCTCATCTTTGTCTATCCAGGAAGTATCAGAAAGGAGCACTTCAATTAACATAAACTGAATCCGGACCAGTGGGTTTGACTCTCCCTTTCTTGTGACCCATTTGACAAAGATAAAGTTGTGGGATTATAAGGAAGTTACTATGTATCCTTTCTTACATATAGTATAAATATGATATGTAGTATAAATATGGTATATGGTATATATCTTCTCTGATAGACCCAAAGTGACTGTGTTATTTGCTGTTGCAGTTCCAGAAAAGGTGATGAAATAAAATATCTCATCACATTACCTTTTTAAGACCATTCACAAACTGTTTTGGTCAATCAAAATCTGCATTTTTTGGCAGTTATAATAACTAGTTATAAAAGATACCTGTTATCGATAACATTGTAACATTTATTTCGTGAGGAAAATATATATTTACACTGAATCTTTAAATTGAGAAACCCCTTTTATGGCCATTTTGGGCCATGACACATAGGGACTGATAAAAGTAAATCTCCTTTTTACTGCTTTGGAGCTATAGACATGAGTAACAAGCAAGGGATATTACCACAAAGGACAACTCTGTCTAAGGGAGATTTTGGTTACAATAGAATAGTTTATCTCTGGTGTGCTTCCTTTTATTTCTTATGCCCTTATCTTTCTACTTTATTCTCTTTCTGTTTTACTAACAATTGTAATGGGACATTCAGATGACAGAAAATCACAGCACCTTGAAATGAAGGCTTTTAAGTGGTGACATCCATAGCATTTCACTATTGCCCTCTGGAAGTTAATGTGACTGGTTTGAGTCATCAAGGCTTTCTTTATACTGTGGAGAGGTATTCTCTACAGTGCTGTAGTCCTGGAAAGAAACTTCCAAGGGAAAATTCATCCTACCTGTCTTAGGAGCCTCTTCTGAGAGCTTTGTCAAATCAGGTCCCTAAAAGAGGAGGCAACAAAAGAGGCTGAGTTGCTTGCTCATTTTGAATGGAATCTGTCTTCCTATAACTGAGATAGGAAATGAAAACAAAAGAAAAAAAAAGAAAAAACCCCAAACAAACAAACAAACAATACCAACCAAAAAAAACCCGAGTAAAATGATATTGCAGCAGTATAATTCTTTCTGAAGGTACGATATGTGTCGTAACGTGGACTGCATTTTTCACTGAATTAATTTGCATGAATATTGCACAGGGAAATGCATATGTGCTATGCCTTTAAATGTAGATGTTTCCCAGAATGTTATTTGCATGTTAAAAAATTTTATATTCTTATTATACCACGAATTAAAAAACAAAAATAAATGTATTTGTTACAATGGAAGAGGGTCTTCTTAATCTTTAATTAAAAATTTAACAGAAGTGTTCTTTGATGATGTCAATCTCTACTTCATTAAGGACCAGATCGTACTCTAATCCAGTAGCTAGGTCAGACTAGGATTTACTGACTAATTAAATAAAAACAGTCAGTATTGATATATGAGAATAGTCATGCAACTCTAATTAAAGTTGTAACAAAGTGTATTTTAGTCATCTCACACATTCGACAGCAACCGAAATTGCAGTTATTTTGCAAAAATACAATTTTAGCCTGCCTTATTGGAAGAAGCCAAAAAATGTGCTCTTTTACACCCACATAGGCACAGACACACTCTATGAAATCTGTTTTGACAGCTTCCTATAATATTTAACCAACAACGACAGGCAAGCTAAAGAATCAATAAGTAAACCTTTGGTGCATGTTGCAATCACAAGCAATTATTTACATGTCATGTTGAGTCATTTGGATGGTGAAGTATTGTTCAGATCCATCATCTAAACAGACAACTGTATATATGTGCTTTCAATTGGCTCCTTGGCCCCTTGGGACTTTAGTGGAATTATTCTGATGTGAATATTCATGAGGTTTGATGGTGGTGTTTACCACTTCATTATGGCAAAGATTTAAGAGAGCTGTGCTACAGTTCTTGGAAGGGAGTAGCCATGACATTTGGGAAATAAATAGCTGAGGCTATGCCACCTGCATAGCCCATATGTGGAGATGCTGCAGCTGCACCAAGATGGCTCTGTGCACATGTCCATAGTAGGGTAATGATATTTATATGGAAAACCAATGCTTTCTAGTGGTACCCAAAGGCCAGTGGTTATAGGGAATCCTGTCTATTGGATGGTCACCTAGGACAAGTGGCATAATGCACAATTTCAAAGCTTACCAGTCTGTGCTTTGTGGTGCTGGGCTGATGTATTGTGAGCTCCAGAGGTTGAGTCTAATGGCCCAAACTGCTCAGCACTACCAGCTCTCATTCAGCTGCACTTCTCTCTTCTTGGCACTTTTCAACATGAAGTACCTCAGACTCAGCAAATAAAAGCTGACACATGGAAAATCTCCAGGTGCCTTTGAAATAGCTGGATGTCTAGTTCTACTGATCATAAAATCGTCAAAGTAATTCTTATCCCATTTATCTAAGCCATAGCTACAGTCTCATTATTGGTGAAGTGCAGAGAACTTTGAGCTTGGAATTCAGCAGGTCACAGTAATAGTATTGTGTTCTTTTTCACAGGTGCAGCAGTTATTTTACAGGCCTCTCATAAGGCACAGAGATAGCATTTCCAAGAATGGAAGAACCAAGTGCTCAGCACTTCTGCTGTAATTTAAACCAGATTAAAGTCTGAGCTCCTGAGCTGGTAAATAATTGCATTATTATATTGTGACTATATATTGTGGATGTTGCACAATAATGCAATAATGGTTTGCAACTGTAATTGGTTTGATTTTTGCATTGGCCACATTTAGAGATTCAAAAGTTTTTTTGAGGTTTAGGAGCTCACATCTCAAAAAGGTGTTTTGGTTTTGCCAGTTTACTGGCTGTCAAATGAGATGTAGACTGCTAATTCATTTACTTCCTTCTAAAAAAATGTGCCTCTTAGCTCCTAAGCTGGCAGAGGTATACAGAAGGAAAAAGTTGTATAGCACTGGTGGTGTTGGGTGCCATATATACTCTACCGGTGTGGAAGGGTAAGTACTTGAGCCTGATTGAAAATTTGAGGTGTCTTACTCTGAATTTCCCAAACTTGAGTATTTCAGTCTCATGAACCATTTTGGAAAATCTTGGCTAGATGGATGTTTTCTAACTGTGGTACCAATAACCTTGGTAGTACATGAAGTTCTTCAAAACAGGAAGAGGCATCGCCCAAGGAGCTTAAGACCCTGTTCTATGGATGCACAGGGTCTGGAGATGGGACTTAGCATTGCTGCTACAGCTGCCTTTGGTGACACATAAACCAGGCCCTATCAGTACAAATCATTCTTAGCATATCTCTCTTCCTTCTGTAAACGGGATCTTCTGAGCACTAAAAAAACTATTAGCACGTAGGCTAGGCTCACAATGGCAGATGAAAATGCCTCCAAAGAGCATAGTGTTTCAAGGTGCAATGTCTCTTTCATGTTGGTTAAAATAGAAAAAGGACACCAAAACCCTCTCCTAACAGTCATTATGACACAGGATTCATTTGTGTGTGAACTAGAAGGTCAGGAAACTCAAGCGAAGATCCTGTGGAGCCTCACCCACTGAAAGCCTATTAATAATAGAAGAGATTATTGACTGTTATCAAATATAATTACAGGCATCAAACACCCTGGAGCTGAAAGACCATTTATTTAACATGCAGAATAAGCAGATGTAGCTGTGTGATGTGCTGCTCTGCAGCATTTTAACACAGGGCTTCAGGTGGCAAAAGAAACCACGTTGCCAGATCTGTAATAGGGATCACGTGCAAAGGTTTTACGTGGCACAAAAAACTCAAGAATAAAAATTACCACTTTACTATTTGTGTAATCTTAACACATTTCAATGAGTATCTTGCCTATACATCTATCCTTTTCATGTCTGCAACTTTGGGCCTAGGGACTGCAAGCCATTTTTAAGGATTCCTTGTGTACTCAGTGAATGAATCACAGAAGCACCTGGACTGGGACTTGTGTTCCCTAATCTGGAAGTTAAGCTACAGCTACAGTGCAATGCCTGGGTCCAAACACGGTGATCACTGGATTTAACTGAAAGATTATTACTGACAAGTTTGAAGCAGATCTTTTGTATTGGAGGAGTACCTCCATAGCTAGACTAAAGCACCAACAAAGATGGAAAACACATGGTTCACAGGGTGTGTCTATTTCTGTCAAGGATTTTATCTGACTGGTTCAATCTTAGGTCTTGGCATCCTCACCACCTACACTAAACATACATTAATTCATTCTTGAGTAAACTAACTCGTTCCCTCCAGAATAAATCTCTGGTGTGTAGCGAAAAATTCAATCCCAGCACTACTCTTCAGAGGTGAGGCAGACAAGAATTGACAATGTTTTGTCCTTCCAACTTAAAAATCTCTTCAACACACACACTCCCATAGGGATTAAGATGTAAATATATAGGTACATTCAATTCTTGCCCCGCTTACGCCACCTTTTCTATCCATTCTTTCATTGATGATGTGTTCACAGCTGAAGCATGCTCACAACATCTCCCTGACCTTGGGGGCAGGCAGGGGAAGGACAGACTCAGATGAAAATGCATGAGATCCTCGTGGCAGAGCATATGTTATCCAGGCCTTATTAAACTGCCAGCCCTTTTTCCTGTGTTTCCGTTCTCATTGTTGCTGGTCCCCAAGATATAGACACACAAAAAGTTTGACAAGCAACACAGAAAGGCAGCAAATACATATGACAGCTTAATGGGTTTGAAGAAAAACCCTCCAAACATGCCAGTGTTATATTCACAGAAGCAAGGCAGCATGTCTTTAAATGACATAACGGGCTTCATTTTTTAGGGTCTTTGATTAGAGGCCTCCCATGATTTATAAACCAACAAAAACCTCATTGGGCACTAAATAAAATTATTATTATTTTTACATTATTATTATGTTGTATTTATACTGCAGTCACTTATAAGAACCCCAGACAAGAAGTAATAGCTATATAAGAAACAAAAAGAACAAAATAAAACAACTTTATTAGCAAAATTCTGAGACACAAATACCTTAAAAATGAAGTCATTCACTATATTTGCTTTGCCAGACACCACCTTTATACATATATCTAAGTATATATATTAAAAAATATATCCAAAAGCTCTTCTTGATAAAGAGAAGGGAGCAGAACAACTTTTTTTTTTTCTAAATATGATGATAAAATATGTCACAATTCTCTTGTTTCCTTGAAATACATGTGCATTCCTGTTATTATTTGCTACTTCCAAAGCCAGAATTTCTAGCTAAACTAAGTAATACATGTAGGACACAGAATTATACAGTAACAAGCTTTTGATTTTGTATGAATTTTATAAAGTGTTGCAGAAAACCATTATCAGTTTCTTTAGAAGTTCTGGTATTAACAATCATTAAAGCTAAAATAAAATCTGACCTTTTTTAGAAAAGAATTCATGTGACAATATTGACATCATATTTTTTCATTCTGACTTATACAGTCAATTTTCCCCAACACCTCCTTGTGGCATCAGGCAGATGTCATTGTACAATATTTTTATTCCACCAGTTTTATTTATTTTGCTTCCTATGGGTTTTTAGGAACTGAAGCATGCGAGGATGGTGCAACGACTATGACAACTGCACCAATATAGGCAAAGAATAGTACAGGGAGTTGAAAGAGAAAGGATATTTTTAGAGGATCGGAAAAGGCTGAAACCACTGCAAAGCATTCAAGCTAAAGACAATCCATAACTATAATAACTGCATTGCTGAATGTTTGTCCTTCACCCACAGAGCTGATAGTAGCCCAAAGCAAGACAGATGAAAGGGCAGATAAATAAGGAAATCAGAATTTTTAGGTTGTGCTATTCTCCAAGTATTTTAAAGACAGGGAACAGATTAGGGTATTCCATTTCCTCGGGATCTTAGAAATATTTCTCATGAGTAAAAGGTTAGTAACTGTCAGTAATGTGAGAGACAGATAAAGCCTTCAAGAGGAATAAAATAAAAAACACCCAGGTCCTTTGCTGACAATAGCAGTACTACTGGAACCAGCAGTCACACTGATTTACACAGGTTGAGGATTTGGCCTAAACTTAGGGTGACTTGAACTGAGACACATTATTTGAGACATTAATTGAGACTGTTCTAAATGTCTAAATCCAAAAGAAAACAAAGAAGAGGAGGCGATGTGAGAAAAGGAGATGAAGTGAACATGAAGAAGTTTTTGCAGAAGACAGAGAGGAGAATATAACAACAGAGACAGGTAATTAGGTGAGATGGTTACCCAATCAGTAGACAACCAGAGGCAGGACCAGGCTTTGTAACCCCACCTGCTCTGATGGACTATACCCCTGTCCCGCCTTCCTTCTTTATCTCCACTTTGAATCATCCTACACGCCAGAAAAGACAAATGAAGTCCCAAGGCAGGATCATCTCAAATGCACACAGAGATACCTCAATACAAGCCCAAATTATTCAATATAAAATGTGCTTCCTGTACCAAAATAGCACAATTATATCAATGCAGGAATCAACCTGGATAAGAGTCCAAAATGCATCTAGTTCACCACATATTAAAGGTGGAAGAAGTCTAAAAGCAAGTAAGATGCATGTTTGTTTAAAGAAACAGGTAGAGGGTGAACTATTTGAGTAAAATTCTGGAGATGAAATCCTAACCCATGATTTAGACAACATCAAGATCTCTGAAAGAGAAATGAAAACAGTGACGAAATATCTGAGGTAGGCCAAGTCTGTAACAGAGTCGGAAGAATAGAAAGAACTGTTATAGGAAGTCACTGTACAGAGGCTATAGTGTGTGCAACAAGCATCTGTGGGAGTTGATGGATTGCCACTTCACAGTTGCTGAGAAAGAGGAAATCTGGAGTCTAACATCAGAAGAGATATTGAAAGGAATATCAGTGACTGTGATAGTTACATATTTGGAAGAATGAGACCAAAAGCAGGGGGCCAGTGTCAGCTGTATTGGGTTGCACGTAAAGAACAGGGCTGTGGCTTCCAAAGCATCAGCATTAAAACCAATAATACAACACAACTTAATTAAAAGCCCATGAGAGTTTTCTGTTTTACATGTGTCTGTTTTCTGGTGAATTCTTTTGAGAGATTTGCTTCATTACCAGTAAAAAATAAAAATTTGAGGAGAGAAAAAAAATGTTCATAATGAATTAGTCTGATTACTTTAATTACATTTACAACCTGTTTCTTTTAGTGCATGCTTTCCAAAAAACTGCATATTCCATGTAGGACTGTGCACTGTTGTCGAGTACAGATAGGAGAATCTGACAGACAAAACCTGTAAGCAGTGTGTTTGTGCAAAAAAAGTGGTTGTATATGTATGCACATATTGCTCATTGTCAACTCATTAAAGTTGTTTGGTTTATTCTGAGAATTAGAGTCTCTGCAATCATCTTTTAGCTGCTTAGACTCAGAATAAGATGGTTGTTTTCACTGGAGACAGACAAAATTTCAGGAAATGTAACAATGAAATATGTAAAAAATAAGGCGATAAAATTTATTTGGGATGTAAATATAGAGCATAGTCCAGTTACTGGAAAAATACGAAAAACTTACAAACTTCATTGAATTAGATTTCTTTTTTTTCAGGTGATATTTATTGGCATTGTTGGACATTGCAACTATTATATCCGTGGCAAGAAATAGTTCTTTTAAAGTGTGGCCCACTTTATGCCTGCCCCAGCGCTCTTACCCAGAGGCAGAGAAGAGCCGCCCCCTCTGTTGTGATGCTCTGGTGGGGAGCAGCCGTGCACAGGCATAGGGCTCAGAGCTCCTGAGCCCACAATGCAGGTAAAAGCCCAGCTGTTCTGCTTGGCATTTACTCCTAACGATTCCTGGGAAATCTGCCAGGTCTATGCTTAGCTTTTCCATAGAGACTGTGGGGAAAAAACAGTCCTCTGTGGGTGAAACGAAAGCAAATCCACGAGGGGAACCTGAGAGGGAAAACTCAGAGACTTTGCATCCGTTTTCCTCACAGCACAGTTGGTTCAAGGCTCATTCTGTATTGCAGTTAGAAAAACAATAAATTAAGTATTGTAGCATGGTGTTGGGGTTTTTTTGTTTGTTTTTGTTTGTTTGTTTGTTTTTTGTTGTTTTTTTCTGTTTGGTTTGGTTTTGGTTTATTTTTGGTTTTGTTTTTGTTTTTTCTGGGTTTATGTTGGTGTTGGGTTGGGTTTTTTTAATAATACTTTTAATTTTTATTAATGTGAACTTCTAATGAAAAGTTCCAAGTAACATTTTTCACTCTAGAGATTCTCTGGAAATTGTTCTGTGCTAGGAACTTTTATTTCAGGAAGATAAAGCTTGTGGGCTCCTTCTTGCCTGGATGTTTTCCTTCACTTGGGAACTAAGTTTTGTGAGAGGGATGACAAATTTGTAATACCTACGTCTCATCCAGGCATGAAGTCTTGAAAAACATTAAAAAAAGTCTTTTTCATACAGGATCTGGAAAGTTTTCGTAGATCTTGTTGTCTAGACAAAATCTCCAGTGGTTTGAGCATATAAGCATCGTGATGTTACATGCGTTCCCTAGGTGAATTTCTTCATATCTACCCTACAACTTCAAGGTAGCCATGTGAAAATTTCTACTGTAAATATTCTAGGCACACACACTCCCCTCCAAAACACACCTGCGTGTATCTTTTATGCCTTCTTTGCATTAATATTTCCGTGAATGAAACCTCACTGTAGCAAATATTCACAAAAAGAAAACAGAATTGGTCATAGTCACGGTCTGAGTGAACTCTGGTGCTAAAGCAAATTTTAATCAACACTGTTTGTCTCTTTATCACAGCCTGTAGGAGTTTGGGGTGCACATGGACTACTGCATTTGGCCCATAACTCTCCCTCCAGGAATTTCAGATTAATCCAAAACTTTAAAACAATTTATTTTATCTGTGGCATACACTTATTTCATTAAAATTTCCAAAGAGGTAATTTTGCAGAATAAGAAAAAAAGGCTTTGAAATGGTACTGCTTGAAAGGTCAAAATTTACATAAGTCTAGCATTATTATCATTATTAATAACTACACATACCCCTCACAAGCCTCAAGGTGCTTCACAGAATTAAATCATACCCAGTTTCATGGAACTGGGAAAAGTTCTATCACCCACATGATTTGAAATGAGATTTTGCAAATCCCTGTGAAACGTTCAGATGGAAACATTTCTGCTCTACTGCAGCCACAGAGAAGAGCTCATAATTTTTATTGACCTTCAGCTTCTCTGCCTGTTCTCTGGAGAGGTCCAAGCTAATTGTACTCATCCCAGTTCACTTTTTCTTATGCTCCCCTCAGAGATGAGGTCCCAGCTCAGTTGATTTTGGCGAGAACATTCATGGTACAAGGTCCGGTGTACTACGTTTTGGGAGTAGGTCAAGCATAGATGGACTTTTTGAAGTCTGATACTGATACACTTACTGATAGTCAATCTTTGACCTCTTAGTTTTGCACTTTTCTCACTTTTGGAAGTGGTATTGGGGACAGATTTATTCTTCTTTGTTTTCATGGCTGGATTTTTGAAAAATATTAATTAAATGTCTAAATTCTGAATTTGGTTGCATTCTTAGTCTAGTATAATGTTGTTAAAAGAGATCAGGCTAAAAGAGATCACCAGAGAGCATTCTCTGAATACAGGCAGAATAAAAACTGGGTGAAAACATAGAGGTCTGTATTCTCTGAATAAAGAAATACCATAAATGCAATGTTGAAAGCTGTTCATGCTATGAAATGGAGCTATCAGTTAGTGGAGCTGAATTCTCTGTGGAACCAGCAAACATGTTTGACCAAATAGTAGCTCATGCAAATCACTTTACATAACTTTGAAATTAACTCCCCTTTATTCTTTACCCTGGTTTCTAAAGAATTTTATTTCTCTCCTTTATTATTTGCTTTTGTTTGGTTTTATTCCGTATCATAGCATGATCTCTGCTGTAGGAGGGGCAAGTTCCACATCAGACAGCTGTTCCAACCAAAAAAAAAAAAAACCCAGATAAACAAGCCTGTAATCTGGAGTCATATGAAAGTTCTCCAGACAAGGTCTGCTCCCTGCTTGGGGTTCATTTTGCTTTCTGGTTCTCATATACAGAGGCCTGCTTGGGAAAATCAGACAGACTGCGTCTGCTTTGAATTTATCAGGCGAACACACACAGAAAACAAGAGTGTTTAGACTCCAGGCTGCTGGTGAATGCTCAGAATTCCCCACTGTCCCAATGACTGTAGAGCTACTTGGCACATCTTCAATAAAAGAATTACATCAGTGATGCTCTGGAAACTCAATCGAGTTATAGGAATGACAAGAAAATAAGCAAATACTCAGTGAAAGCTTTGGCAAAAATTCTCTACTTCATTTCAAATGTAATAGCAGTCCTTGTGTCTAATTTCTATTTTATTTTTAGTGACAAATGAATTACCAGTACAGTTCCTTATAATCTATTTCTTTCCATTTCTCAGACTCTTTTGGGGAGTGGTATAATTTTAGACTATAAAAATATAAGCCATCTGGTTTATATATAATTGAGCTACTCGTACACACAGTTTTTAGATGTAAAGCCATGCCTTAGACAGAACTTAAGAAAGTCTGTGAGAAGTTATGTATTGCTGAGAGCCATTCTGACTCCACTTCATTGCCTCTCTAGGCATGCCTCCCAACTGACCATTGTGTAGACTTGCTGGATAGTGTCACCTTGGGTGAGAAGTGACACAGAGGCAGAGGGAACATCCATGCTGTGCATGAAAATTACTTTGGTATCAAAGCAGGCACTTAAAGCAACCATTTTTGGGCTACCAGCCAACGTATGAGATTAAGCATTTGACCAGAACTACTGATTTTATTGTACTCTAAGTGCTCCAAAGGAGAGGGGAAGGTAATATTATCTTGATTCTTTTCTGTCCCATCAATTAATGGACAGTAAGCTGGTAAGTAAATCTGGTATTTGGGACTGGTAAGAACTCTGATATACAGTATGAAATGGGGCACTTGGAAGAGCCAAACCCCGTTTTTCCTCCTGCCTCCACCGATTTTCACAGCTCAGTGCAAAGTTCCTTCCTGCTCATGGATGACAATGCAGCTGTATCATGTATTGGTTTGGATTTACATGTCTGGCTCAGATTCCTCATTAAGTAGGCAGTGGGAGCAACTCAGTGAGTATTCTCCGTTCTTTCTATTCCCTACATTTGTTTCCCTGCACACCTGGAAGGGAGTGATCTTAAAGGTATTTGCTTTTCCTCAGCCAGTACCCCGATGGTGTTATTGGCTGCAGTATTGTCAGTAACAAAGGTACCAAGCTGTGAAGTTTGGATCTCGTTTCCAGCTTGATCCCAAAGATCATAGAAAGTAAGCAATCAAGGGAGGAACAAACAGCACAGTCAAAACAGCGAGTGAATGTGCTGAGTGTTAGTAGTTAATGAAATACAGTTGGCTGCCACTGCCATTGGGCAAACACAGATTGAAGGCTTTCAACACAGCAATACTATATTTGCTCTAAATGGCTTTACAGCAATAATTGAAACACAATATGCAATTAAAGCATATTTACTGCATCCACTTGAAACTTGTGAAACCGATGAGGAACACATTCATTCAGTAAACCTATCTCACTCTGTTTGCACTGCTAGCTGGGCTGGAAGAGACACAGACAGGCAAATTGCGCTGAAGACAACAGCTCTGCCACTGAAAAATGCATATTCCATCATCCTAAAATGCCTACTAATGCAATTACCAGGACAGGATCCAATGAAACATCAAACTAATACTGGCTTCACACAGGTTTTTACATCTGCTACCAATCTGTTGTCCATTTATGCCCTGTTTATGGCTCAAGGGAACAATTTCTGCATGCAGGCTTTACTCACAAGACTACTGCTTTGGAGAATGGCACTCTAAGGGCACTCATTACTTGGCACAGGATTTTTTTATCTTATATTCTGCTCAGAAACAATCTAATTCACTGAAAGAGTTGTCAAACATTGGAACAGGCTGCCCAGGGAAGCGGTGGAATCACCATCCCCGGAGGTATTTCAAAGTCATATGGACGTGGCACTCAGGGACACGGCTTAGTGGTGGATGTGGCAGTGTTTACTCTTGCACCTGATGATCTTAAATATCTTTTCCAACCTATGATTCAATGATTCTAACTCAAGGCTCTGGAAAGCTGGTGACTGACATTATTGTGCATTAGATCAAAACCTAGCCAGGCTACATATTGCCTAGATGCTGGCAAATTACGGGGAGAACTCCTGCAACTGTTTTCAGAATTTGTAATCCCTTAATTTCACATTCTCTCCTGCCCTTGTATTTCCACGTCCAGTCAGTGATCATGTACTTAATCTTAAAAATTGGAAAGTATCTAGAAAGTTGACTTGGAGTTGGAGTGCTCACACTTGCTGAGAATATGCACAACGTGCTTTCCATGAACATTTGTGACGGATCTCTGATGACTGCAGGCATGCATTCCTCGCCTAATCAGGAACAGGCACGCTTGCCTTTTTCCCAAGTAGGAATAATCAATAAGGGAGACACATGAGAAAATTTAGAGCTGCTTATGGCTCCAGAGATATATGAAGCCTGAAACAGAGAAACTTCTTTGACAGCACAGTGCTCTCTTCTGCCTCTCTCTAGCACTATTTCTCAGGAGCCTGGCAAGAGAGCTTTGTGGAATAACAGAGCCAGGGAACTTTTTGCCTAGATGGCTATCTCCTGTACTTCTAGGCCCCAATTATTACAAAGGATAGATCCTGAACTGAGAAGGCATCACAGAACATTTAATGTGTAAGACCACCATGTGTCTGATGGCAGGGATGTTTAAAACTTCCACCACTTCCAACAGGGAGCTGGTGGAAGATTCCCAGTTGTCAGATCTTTGGATGATGGAATTATTTATTCCACCTTTTCCCATCATTGTCCACAGTTAATTACAGACTGAATAATGTCCAAATCAACCATAGAACAAGTCAATATGGCAAGAAGTCCTACCCCTTGTCAAATTATTTTGCAACATAAAATAACAGGAGAAGGTCACCCCCACACTGCTGGCCAACTTAAAGGGGTGTAGAAAAGTATAGATAAGCTCCGAAGTCTTAGGGACAATTTCAGTTATGCACCATCTCTCTTAAGCACAGCCTCATCAGTTGTTGGGTAAATCGACAACATATAGAACCCTTGCATTTCTCCTTCCACTCTGGCACAAAATTCCTCCCACTGTAATACTACACTAAGCACTAACATTGAATATCATTATTTGAATTGTCTTTTAATGGTTCAGGAGGTGAACTCTGTAAAGAGGAGGAAAGGGACAGAAACTTAGATTTGGACAATATATGAAGGATTGATTTAATCTCATTTTAACCAACGAAAAGGAGAGCATCTGGTCTAAGCTCACCATTTGTGTTTCTATCAGCCCTTTTCAAACAAAGGAGAGAGGCAGATGCTTACAGAAGATAAAGTTAGATTTTGAAACCCTTAAATATGACAAGAACAGACTATAAGAACTACATCTAGAGTGAGGAAACATATTTTTTTTCCTTTATGGAAACACAAGTGAGAATAGAGTAAGTTCTCAAGGCTCCTGCCTTCCCCAGGACCTTGCTTGACAGAATTCAAAGACGACTCCAACACCTGCAGATACTACATAGAGTTCATTGCAAGTTGCAAATAACAAGATGCACTTATTTTAATCTGAAGAAGCAATTCACCTAGACACTTGTTCCTGGAAGCTAGCAAAAAAACTAAAGTTCTGCTTAGTTAGCAGAAATATGAATGTAACATGACAGAGTAGAATCCAAAACATAGTACCATGGTTCAGTAATGGAGACATCCTTTGCAGTCTGGACCTCATAGAGTTTGGACTCATTCAATTGACTCTGTCTTTCTTGACTGAGCTTCGCATCTTTTCTCCTGAGCCATCACTTGCTCAGACTCTCCTATCAAGTCTGTGCAATGCTATTTAAAATTCCTGCCAGGACTTGAGTGCATTTTTAAAATCACCTCTGAAAGTCGTTTGGAAATGAGAATTTCACTGACATCATAACCTGTGTTTAAGTTATTAAGTGGTGGGCTGAGAAACATTACAGAATGTGAAATGAACAATTTAGCTAATAAGGAATAGTTTAGACTATATGATATGAATTAACAGATCATCAAAAATGCATAGGTATGTGATAATTTCTGTACTAATGTGGTTTTTATTTGAAAATTGTGATTCTCCGGCTGCCTGAGAAAAGAAATTATAAGAAGTCTTTATGACTGGTGCATCTTCCTGCCCACATACTGGCTGCTTCTGTGACACCTGATACAGTGAGGGTGAACACACTCTTTAAACCCACCTTCCATTAACACATCTCACTATGTAGCTGCTTATTCACAAATACAGCAACCTGATGGGGCCTGTGAAAACTGCTGAAAGCATAATAAGAGCAGACAATCTAAAACATAACTAAGAAGCAGTAGGGCAATGACCAGGAATGTGCATTGATGCTGCCGTGAGTCTGAAATAGAGCATTTTCACTTCACATAGGAAATACTCTGTTGTTTGTTTGGACCCTTTATGCCTTTGCATATGATCTTCTGAAGCAGTAAATAAAAAAGCATTCCTGCTTACATTAAGAGGTCTGCTAGCTGGGAGGCAGAAACAAAGTCAAAACCTTTTATGTGGTCCAGTCAGTAGAGGTGGAAACATGGTTCCATCCTTGGCTAATGCTACTGTTTAAAAAAAAAAGTCTCTCCTAAACTTTTATCTTTCTTTTGTGATGTGGAATGAGACTTTTGTAATGATTATGCAAAGGAGTTCAAGAGAAAGAATTCATGGTAGAGAATGAGTCCAAGCAATAGGATCCTTGGGATAATCAAGTTCCTCCTTAAAGAGGAAACCTGGGCTCAAAGCCCTGATATAAATTTAAATCTGCCTAACTATCCGGGATGAAAATCTATCCTCTCCCGTTATCTCATCCACACCTAAAACTTCATAGTCCACCTAAAAACTCCTATAAATGACATCTATGCCAAGTCTAGTAGTCCCTGTTAAAGCACTATGCCATTTGCAAAAAAAATGACATTTTCAACAAAAAAAGGTCTGTTTGGAGAAACAAATAGGGAGGGGTTATTTTGTGCTTCTTTGTAAGGGTCTTTCCAAGATTCCTCACAGTTCTTTTTCCCAGCTGTATTGGATTGCTCTTTTGCTCTCATCAGAGATGTGGTGAATAACTAAATTCTCCTCATGTTATCCAATTAAAAGAGGAATGCCCAGAGGTAGAAACTGAGAGTTGAGACTTGCAGTTCCTTTCCCAGTTTGGGATAAACTTCTGGGTGCATCTCTATCTCCATCACACCTGGGCTCATTTTCCCATAACTTCCTTACCTTATGGGCATAAGACTCAACTATTCAAGGTTTGTAGTGCAGGCTCCTTTGCCCTATGGAAAACTGAAGCATTATATATTGTGACTTTGTTTTTCAGTTGGAAATAGTTTGGCAGACATCTTTTCAAGGACAGCAACGACGTCTGTGTTAAGTTACCATTCTTTATCTTTAACTTGTCCTGACAGATTTCTGGCAGACCGCAGTAAATCTAAAACATTTGGAGTTGCACAAATTATTTTCCAGACTGTCTTGTCATAGTTCAGGGCTGAAGCATAGTAAGTAAACAGATGTGATTTGGAACTAGAGTTGTACTGTCGGACCAGCAACCTGAGATTTAACATTCGTAAATATGCTATATGCACTTGCTTTGTAATTTTGTCCTTCGGCTGTGTAAGAGCCAAGACAACAGTGTGCTGATCTGTGAAGATACTGCTCAAGTGAATAGCAGGACCCTTTACATCGTCTGACCAATGGGCCTTGTGCAATTACTTTCTTATCCAAATAAACAAAGATGTTTAAGCAAATGTTCTACAAGTTTGCTTCTGAAGATTATCTAGCACCTTTGAATGGGCAAGATTACCAAAAATAAAGCAGGAATTTGAAGCAATAAGAAAGAATGATTTCTTTTTCCAATGGAAGGATAGTATAAAGAGGGAGTTAGGATTATTTTATCATTGAAAAATTGTAAAAAAACGGATTACTGTTTCTAGTGTATTTTAGGCATAAGGAGGAACTGAGCAGGTCATTTGTTATTTCTTTCATTGTCTTTTTGAGGAGTAAGTTATTAGAGAGTAGTAACTCGTTCCTAGTGAATATAAAGTGGCAGTGTATTGAAGACTGCTGATTTTTTGATTTAAGGTCTGGTTATCGTCCCATTTTGCAGCATGCCCCCCAAAAAAGAGAGGGCACACAAGAGTTGTGGGTTTTTGCCTTAAAAACAAATCTTCAAGAAAAAAAAAATCATCACGTTCCCAGCCTGTATATCCTCTGATAAACTCCTGAGATTTTTTTTTTTTTTTAAAAGGGTGAGTAGCCATTAAGGTATTCTCATTTCAGATCAACTAGAAGGGAAAATTTGAAATTAAGTGCATGGAAGTAAAGAGCTGAGATGCCTCTAAGCCAGGACACAAGTTCCTTTATGAAAATCAAGAGCAAACATAAAAACTCCATGAATCTTCTCTGCTATCAGCCCCTGCCCCTTCAGAAAGAAGTTCTGAAAGAAACTTATGGAGGTTATGAAGGCACAATGCTGAGAAAGAGATTATATAGGATATTCAGTGAGTTTCTGGAGGCTTTTTGGTTTGTCTGCATAGATATACAGCTGATTGACCCTCACTCAAAGTTAATTAAATTCTATGTAAAATAACCAGTACAGGAAAGATATTGGGTGATCATGTAGGTTGGACATAAGTCTCTGCACTCCACAGCTATGTCTAGGAAAATTCTTGAGCATCAAGTCCTCCTGGTACTGGGAAGTTTGTGTCCATACTGTTAAATTCCCTTACATACCAATCTATGGTGGCCACATGCAAACTGTCTGTTGGGAATGACCCCTGGTCTGTGGTAATATCCAAATTGTGTGTAATACCTGTTTGGGAGCTGGCAATTTGGGGGCAAATTGTGCCAGGGGCTGTTCTAACAATTTAGTAACAACAAAGAAGTTCTAATGGCCAGGAAACCCCCTGGGGCACTGAATTTAAGGGTAGGGATATACACCATGAAAATCAGATTATTCTGTGCTTTTCAAAACCGTAAATCCATGCCACAGTCCTCACCTCTTCTAACCCCATGATTTCTGTGGGAGATTTCTGTGCACTCACTGACCTGTAGCCTTTGAAAGTTGCTCTGAGCATGGTCCAGTTTCTTGAACTGGTTGTACCTACAACAAGCGAAGAAATAAAAATACTGGCAAGAGAATAGAAAGGAGGGCATAACACCAGATAGCACAGCAAGAATCATCGGATTTTTCTTCAGCAGGGCTTCAATGTTTGTTCCACAAGTCAAAACCAATGAACACTTCATAACTTACTCTTATGAAGAGATCAAGGAACGGTCAACCTAGTGGAGAATCTACCTCTCTTTCTCCTAATTTTGCATACTGCATGTGGCTATAAGCCAGAGTCCTGCACCTGAAAGCTGTCTCATGCTGTTACTCCAGTCCATTTCCAGCATAATCTGCAATAATAACCCACAGTATACCCCAGACATCAAAGAGGAGGTATCCATCAAAATGCTAAAACACACAATCAGCAACAAAATACTTTTGATATCTTTCTACCAACAAGGAAAAAGGTTTTACACACTTAAAAACTCAGTAATGAGGTTTCTATAAAAGCCTGAAGGTTTCTCCTTACAAAGAAAAAAATGCATATAACTGATGGACAAAGCAAGTGGAACATAGAAAAACACCCACTTCAAGAATAATTATTTCTAGGATCAGTCCTTCTCCTAACAGTTTGACATCAAGGTAGGAAAACAAATACATTTCCAAAAGCCAACTACTCAGCTGGTACACAGTAGAGCAACTTGACTAATGTTGGCAGAGTTACAGCAGAGTTAATAGAAGTGGAAACGCTGAACTATACCACCAACTTTGACTGATGAGCAGGCTTATTTCTTAATAAAACCTGAAAATAGCGGTAATCTTGGAATAGTGTTTAATTATTTATGTGCATATATTAGGATTTGCTTGCCTTGCTTTCTGAAGTCATGAAAGAATTGTGTCTCTTTGCATATTGGCACTTCTAATGTAGCCAGAACAGAAACCCCTACAAATATGTGCACATGAATGTGTACATCACATATACCATATACAACATGCAAAATTATGGATATAGATAGAGACTTAACAATTTGACCCCTATTTATAGCATGGTAAAAGGTCCAGATAAGAGGCAACTTCATAATTTTTTGTTGTTTATAATGTTACAAATAACATTGTTACTCTTGTGCAAGTCATTAAATGTTTGGGAATTTTCCTCCTGTGAAAACGCCTAACAGTAAAGGCAGGCTAAAATTAACCACTTCTTTCCTTGCCCTATGCTCTGCTGACACTCTGCAGAGGCATTTCAGCAGAGGACATCTATGCTGAGGTTGATGTAATCCAGAGAGTTTATTGTGAATGAGGACAGACTCTGCAGAACACACTTTGGCCAGAAATGAGCTGGAGTTAAAGTTTTGCCACATTTTGGGCGGGTTAGGAGACTTCCTGGTTATGTTTCGCAGCAGTGGTAGTTATGTACAATGTTCCTTTGCACGTGATCTACAAAGACTTGGTTACTACAAAGCAATGATGTCCTGAGGTGTGTACCTGTATGTCTTTCCAGGTAAGTATAGATATATACATGTGTACATTCAAATATATATATAAATCTCTTAACATATGAAGTACTCTTCTGAATGTTGCTATTTATATAGCAAATATTTACATTGACCTGTCTAATCAAATTTTATTAAGAATGTACTTGGGCAGATCACCTAGTCCCTCCCCAAGATTTGAATTTGGATCAAGTAATTTTTTAGAGACATTTTCTCATATATGGTCTTAAATATCTGCAAAGTCAGATATTCTACAGTCATTCTTACAATCATTTCTAGAGTGTAATGTCATAACAATCTCATTCCTGAATGTGTAAGAACCTCGTAGCACACAGTTTAAATTATTTCTTCCAAAATACATTAACTTTGCATTTGCTAGAGCACAGAAACTCTTTGGCCATCATAATGACCACTTACTTGGTTTTACTACACCTCTATAAAGCTCTTTGGTGCTGGCTTATGTTGTGTTGCTTAACCTTACTTCCATAACCTTCCAGGTTTGCTACTTCAATGATTGTTACCAGTTTTTTCTTTCAAATTTCCAATATACCTAAAAATGTTGTGAGTGTAATGTAGTCCCTTAGGCTACATAGTGCTTAACATCGTGCCATACTGGAAAAAGAAGTCTATTCTTTGTTTCGAACTTTTTTGAGAGTTCCAAATTCATAAAAGAGCCTGACATCTTACACATGACTATTTTAAGTCTTAAAAATGTCTCCTGCAAAGATTCACCTGAGACCTTTAGTAAGTCTGATAAATTGTAACTACTACTGTTCCTTTATCCACTCTTTATCTCATATGTTCAAAAAATGTACCTGTCACTATTTTCTTTTGCAGAAACTGCTTGTATTAATCTAGATCATGTGAAGTTCATGCAGGTGCTTGAAATCCAGTTTTTTATTTTTGTCTCAATCAGGATTTTTTTTGAGTTATTTTTTCATCAGCTTTTAAAAATAGTGGCCTTTGAAGGAGCATAAATAGCTTTGACTTATACTCTGCTTTCTTATAAAAACTTATATATGAAAACAAGTGAAAATGTCGTCATTCTCTTTGAACACTTTATCTCCATTTTACATTACACATCTTGTCCGGATAACAAAGTTTATAAACTTGTCTGCACAGCATTTCATAAAAGATTCAAGAACAGAAGAACAAATAATAAAGACCTTTTCCAGTGTTTACTAATTCACAAAAAATTTATTCATGTTTAATTCAGATACTTGACCAAATGCTGGGAAAAGGGAATTCTGTGAAACAGTCACAGCCCCATTTTAGGAACTGAAAGCTCAGAAATCACCATCAATGGATAAGTAAGGCTTACTATCACAGACAAATCAAAATAAATAATAATAAAAAAAATATCCCCCAAACATAAGACTTTTTAAAGGAAAAAAATAGGAGAATGGTGACTTTTAGGCCTCCTGGTAATGAAGCGAAAAAGAGCAATTGTCTTCATTTGCCTTTTTCCGGGTCACCTCCAACATTCATCTTGTGTGGGCAGAGTACAGATGTTTTACCCAGGGTTTGGAGCTGCAGTTTGGCACTGCAAGAGATATGCAAAGCATCTCAGGGGCTTCAGGCCTTCGGAAGTTCACTCGGAGCTGCTCACATGGTAAATCACTGGCTTTTGCATGTCAGAGGAATTGCCTGACAGCCGGCGTTTCTCCCCTCCAGGCTGCTGCCGGAATTCTGCTTGCTTACGAGAACATATGCTTAAAAAAAAAAAAAAAA
>VXBJ01004049.1:1056019-1106163 GCA_013400055.1 Nycticryphes semicollaris
AAAAAAAAAAAAAAATACACCACCACCCTTCCATGCTATTTGGCATCTAAAGTCTTATTTTAATTTCTGGGTGCAGCTTTTTCTCTGAACATATTGCAAAATACCAGCATATTATCCATCTGTTCCAACTTGGTGTCTTCAGGGCTGAGTCCTGTAGAGGAAAGGTTATCATTAACTTGCCTTAAAAAACGTGATTTGCTTACAAAAACAGTAAGTGGGGAAATCAGTTATATTCTATTCACATTGCAGGTTATTACTTCTCATTTTAACAAAACACGCTTAGGGACAAAATCCTCACTGCAGCCTGATGAGTTTCAGCAATCCAAACCAAATCCGAGAAATATTTCCTTCTGTTTTGGCTCAGTGTTATCATCAATGCAGGCTCTGAGGAGCCCAAAAAGAGAGAAAGACTTGGGTTTTGTAGAGTGATCATATGCACACAACCTGACTGAGAAGTCTTTGACTTCAGTGAGCTAAACATAACCAAGTGTGAGCTTGTAAAACTGGTGACCTCCAAACCAAATCAGGATTCTCAGAACAATTCCTGATACTACTAATACAGAGAAAGATCTAGTCAGTGTAAATGGGCCAAATGAGTTTCAACTAGTTTAGCTTGCTTATCTCTTTGGAATCTCTCTTAGATATGAAGTGTCTGTTATAAATTTTTTTCTACCGGCAACTCTTTAAACTGAAGGAGAGTATATTCATATTAGATATTAGAAATTCTTTACTCTGAGGGTGATGAGACACTGGAACAGGGTCCCCAGAGAAGCTGTGGATGCCCCGTCCCTGAAGGTGTTCAAAGCCAGACTGGATGGAGCTTTGAGCAACCTGGTCTAGTGGGAGGTGTCCCTGCTCATAGCAGGGGGGTTGGAACTAGATGATCTTTAAGGTCTCGTCTAACTCTATCCATTCTATGATTCTATAGCATCCATGCCTAGTTTGGGGTCTGAAAGTCTCCTGTTATTTTTACAGCCCTGTATGAACTTGCACAGCTCCAGTGAGGCATATGATATTGCCCTGGGCTCCTCCTTGCTGCTGGTGAATCATTTGACAGTGTAGAGCTCTCTGCCCAGGGATGTACAGGGCTAGACAGGGCACTGCAATGCTGCTCAGATCCACCAGGGACCGTGACACAGGTGTTTAACCCAAAAACATTCACAGCAGTGGCTTCTCCAGCTCCAAACAGCTCAAGACAAGACTCTGACAGTTTAGGTTGGAAACTAACCTGTTGGAGAGGAGGGTAGGAGAAAGAGACCTGGGGGTCTTGGTGGACAGCAGGATGACCATGAGCCAGCACTGTGCCCTTGTGGCCAAGAAGGCCAATGGCATCCTGGGGTCTATTAGAAGGCGTGTGGTCAGTAGGTCAAGAGAGGTTCTCCTCCCCCTCTACTCTGCCCTGGTGAGACCTCATCTGGAATATTGTGTCCAGTTCTGGACCTCTCAGTTCAAGAAGGACAGGGAGCTGCTTGAGAGGGTCCAGGGCAGGGCTACAAAGATGATGAAGGGAGTGGAGCATCTCCCATATGAGGAAAGACTGAGGGAGCTGGATCTCTTTAGCTTGGAGGAGACTGAGGGTTGACCTCATTCATGTTTATAAATATGTAAAGGGTGAGTGTCAGGATGATGAAGCCAGGCTCTTCTCAGTGATGGCCAATGATAGGACAAGGGGCAATGGGTGCAAGCTGGAACATAGGAGGTTCCACTTAAATATGAGGAAAAACTTCTTCATGGTGAGGGCGATGGAACACTGGCCATAGAGGTTGTGGAGTCTCCTTCTCTGGGGATATTCAAAACCTGCCTGGATGTGTTCCTGTGCGACCTGATGTAGGTGTTCCTGCTCTGGCAGGGGGATTGGACTAGGTGATCTTTCAAGGTCTCTTCCAATCCCTGACATTCTGAGGTTCTCTGATTCTATGACGTCCTACAGTCAGGGACCGAGAGTTTCAGCATGTCCCAGTAATGTCTGAGATGATTTTAAAAATTGTTAAATGGAAAAGTCCATCTGATCCCAGGAAATAAACCTCACCTCCTACTTTAAAAAAGGACAAAAATTCCTCTGAAATACTGTCAGTCACTGCCCTCATGACTTTGCAAATTCTTTCTAAACCACATATGATAAGATTTTGTAAGTTTTTCAAGGCTTTATAGTAAAGGAATGAAATGTACATGTTCCAATTCTTTAAATGCCTGTACATATTTAAGTATGTGCATGTACAGGTATATATGTATGCGTACATTAGATATGTAAGTGTGTATGGCTGTGTGCATGTGCCTAGGGATCTGCTTAGTCGGTGCTTAGGGATGTGGGTGCACACCTTTCTACTCATCAGTTCAATTCATTATAACAAAACCAGGGTCATTTCAAAGACATTATATTCCCACAAGTGTTATGAAAATCAGAAACTGGGTGGAGCAAAAATAGACTATGGCTACAACTACTGTAGTGAATTAAACATGCCTCATACTGTTTTCTGCTCCTGAAGCCAACTGGCACCGAACAAATGGTTTCCATGCTATTAACTCTCTTACACTCCCCAAAAGGTAACCATGTCCAAGTGTCTCTTTTGGTGGACCGTTGCCTTTTCTAACTCCAAGGTAGTTCATGGGAATTGTTTAGGAGAGTGCTAGTTTTCTCTGGTCAAAACTATGCCAGCCAATATTCTCACAATTTAACAGCATAGTTGGTCAAGTTCCAATGCTTGGGAACATTCCATAGTATTGTTTAATTTATCAGTATAGATGCAGCTTATGTGTGCACCCAACTGAGAAGCAGGATGTTCTGTTAATTCAGGCTTTATCAGACACCAGATTGTACCCAGAATAGTGTCGCTGTGAGTGCCTCAGTAGCGGGGAACAGCTAAGATCCTAGCTCAGACTTTGCTAGATGTCAGAAGAGACAACTAGGCAGCACAGATTGGTAGGAAACTGTGCTGTACTGACCTGCCTGTTCCTTCACATAACCAGGCACTGCATTTGCTGCAGGGAAGACATGCAATCAAGGTTGAGAGAGGTTGTCAGATGGACTCTGAGAAGTGCTCACACTGAAATAATTTGTGATTTCCCAGGGATAACAGAATCCCCTTCTCCATGCAGAGGCTGCCTGGAAGTTGGTAGCACAGACATAGGGCTCATTTGGGTGCTGTGGCCTGAAAGTGCCTGTTCCTGGAGGACTATGCACAGAGAGGCAGCAGTCAAACATGTATCTACAGAAAAAGCTGAATGAAGGGCCAAGCTAGAAGCTGGGAAAATAGTGGATTGACAGGGGTGCAACAAAATGGACAAAAATCTATGAATTCTCAGGGAATAAGGATGCCCTCGTTGTCCCAGAATTGTGCTGAGAGCACTCCTTCTCCTTGTAGTGCTCCAGCACTTGCTGTGTGTGGGAGCTGCTGCTTGCACAGAGGGGATATCTGTGTGAGGAGTCTGTACATCACGGACTCCAATACAGACTCACCAAACTGATGTATCCACAGGTCAAAATGGGAAAAAAATGAATCACAAAATTATAGAATTACAGATTCATAGAAGTGTTTTGGTTGGAAAGGACCTTTAAGATCATCAAGTCCAACCACTAACCTAGCACTGCCAAGTCCACCACTAAACCATGACATCTACATGTCTTTTAAATACCTTCAGGGATGGTGACTCCACCACTTCCTTGGGGAGCCCGTTCCAATCCTTGACAACCCTTTCAATGAAGAAGTCTTTCCTAAAATCCAGTCTAAACTTCCCGTGGTTCAACTTGAGGCTATTTCCCCTTGTCCTATTACCTCAGCCTCTCCTCATAAGACTTATTCTCCAGACCCCTCACCAGCTTTGTTGCCTGTCTCTGGACACTCTCCAGCACCTCACTGTTTTTGAAACTGAACACACTATTCAAGTTGAGGCCTCACCAGTGCCGAGTACAGGGGGACAATCACCTCCCTAATTCTGCTGGCCATACTGTTCCTGATACAAGCCAGGATGCTGTTGGCCTTCTTGGCCACCTGGGCACCTAAGTTAAGGTCTAAATAATATCATGAGAAGCTTAAATCAGAGTGAGTCTAGACACAGGTGCTGACAGGAGCAGAATACCAGGAGCAGATCAGTCAAAATACATAGTTATTTTTAGGACAATCGTGGTGACACGCCAAAACAAGACTGTAGTCCCCATTTCTAGGCCAGGCACCTATTGGGCAACAAAGGAAAGGCCCCGTGATGAAGATCTTGAGGTCTAAATAAATAACTCTTGCAAATGTTTGAAGGGAAATGTGTGACAGCCAAAATCATATGGTAAGTCCATGACAAGACCAAGACTTTGTTTTCCTTACTGCCTGTCTAATGACAAACCCACCTCTTTAGGATGCCTATCAAGTGGACGGAGCTAGACATAGAGGTAAAGAGTTAGAGGCGAATATGAGTGTACATACAAATGAAATATTGTTCACAGAATCACAGAATATCAGGGATTGGAAAGGACTGTGACAGATCATCCAGTCCAATCCCCCTGCCGGAGCAGGAACACCTACATCAGGTCACACAGCAACGCGCCCAGGCGGGTTTTGAATGTTGCCCTCATTGTGAAGATTTTTCTCATATTTAAGTGGAACCTCCTGTGTTCCAGTTTGCACCCATTACTCCTTGTCTTATCATTGGATTGGTTGTTGTATGTGAGCTGGACACTAAACTTACTGCTATTGACACTAACAAAAAACTTTCCAAAATAAGAGTTTTCCATGGGAAAATTATTTGCAAGATCAGAATTTTCTGGGAAAAAAATCAACTTATTTCAAATGTGATATGGAATCCTAAAGATGCAGTGTTTCAAATTTTTAACCTCATTTTTTGACATAGGTTTTATGATGGTAGTTATAAATCTGAAGTCAGAACACTGCAGTGAAATAGTTTAAAAAAAATTATTTTTGTGCAAAGTTCCCGAAACACTCTCCACCCGAGTCAGGACAACAGTCAGCTGAGGATCCAGGGATGACTTGGGATTTTTTCATCAGCCAACTCTAGTACTACAAGGGAAAATGTACAGCCAGGGTGCGCCAATAAAACCAAACGATCAAACAAGCTGCACAGGGATATGTGGCCATACCCTTTGCAAACAAAGCCATGCATGTACATGCCAACGCAATTACTTTACTTGGATTTGCCAGGAGAAAATGGAATGTAAAGTAGTCTGTAAATAGCCCATAAATCTTGCTCCCAGTGTTTTATGTGTTTCTACCTTAGTCAGGAAGGAACTCAGGTTTTTTTTTTTTAAATCTGAAGTTAATGCAACTAGCTCAAATGCGGTGGTTTAGTGGAAGAGAGAATGGAAAAGGTTTTGATTGTTCTGCCATTCCCCCCAATCTCCAAATAAACTTTTTTAAGAGCTCCTAACTTATTTCTAAAGAAAAACAAATACATCCAGAAACTTAAGCAGACTCTTTCCTGTTCAGTAGACCAACACCCAAAAAGTAACATCAGTATGAAAAAAGGACTGTGACAGGTGAGTGAAACAATCAGTCTTACAGCTCCTAACTGCACACACTGAGAAAGCTAGAGATAAACCCTCTGTACATCTACCACGAACCATTTGATGTAGAGACTAATTGTGATTAGTCACAATTGCTCAGCTCTGGCTCTAAATCTGTGTTGTGGTGTGCAGTGGAGTCAAAAATTGTCACAGTGGTTTATAGGGAAGTTCTGCTAATATTGAAGTGCTTTTGTTTTTTCCTTTCCTCATGAGGGGAAAATATGACTTTACTAAACCATGGACCTTTAAAAGCTGAATTGACTGTAATGTATAGTTGACTTCAGAAGCCTAAACGGTTGGTGCTTCGTCTTTCTGCCAGGACATTCATCTTCTACAAAAACACTATCAGTCTCTGTTTGAATGTGTGCACAGCTGTGGTGTTTGAAGACACTGGGTGAAGTATCTTGTATTAAACATTTCCAATTGTTTTTCACTGGACTGTGACCTGAATTTAGTAACACCTGACTGAGGGCTACTATCAACAGGATATGCCAGTGAGTGAGAGGAAGATCCCGTGCAAGTGCCTTTGCTAGAGTTAGACTAACTGGATTTCTCTTTTGTTTAAGGTGTTCAGATGTCTGCAAGGATATCATGTGTAATGGGGAGAGTGCCAGAGCTTATCAGAGAGTTAAGAAAGCTGCCTAGGTTTCCTGGACCTCTCCATGCATGGGAACACTCACTGGGTGATTATGGCATACACTGGCAGAGTTGGGGCAATAAAAGAAACAGAGTCTTCAAAACTATCTTGTTGGACACTGTGCAGTCCACATTTCCTAACTCTCTGTCACAGATGACCCTTCAGTCAGGATCAAGTCATAATATGAAGTGAAATTCCTGTGTTATTTTTATCTCTGCTCCTTTTCTCCAAGGTGGCTTGTCTTTGTAGAGAATCCTGGTACTATCAGGCAGTCTTATCTAAGACTCATTCTCATTTTCTGATGAGCTGAGAAGAACCGGAATGTAATAGCCCTTTAGTCCTTGCTTCAAAGTGTTAATGGTCAACCCTATCAACCCTATTGGCCATTTCTCTACCACAACAACCTTAGAGAGGTGTTATATGACAGGGAGAACAAAAAGAAATTGTCTTGATCTTGACCTGAGGACTTTGAAAAATACTTTAGGAAATACACATGGTGTGGCTGTTTGCAATAGCAAGAGATTGGACTCATAACCCGAAGGGCACTGACCTGTTTTGTATTTCTAAAAAAGCAAGAGCAGATCTGCCCCAGTTGGAAGCCTTTGGTAGCAACACTGGTGTCTTCCTACAAGGCCTCCAGTCATGTGAGGGCAAAACAATTGCAACAGGACTGTGTGAAAGTGAAGGACCTTTTAATGAACTCTTGTTTTTGGACTGTGCACAAGGTTTGATTCACATCCATGTATTAAAAAAGGTCACCACATTTGTTAGGAAAGAAATGAAATATACATCTGTGCTCTATTTAATCGTAAAGCCAAAAGCTGTTGAAAGGGACAAAGTTGCATCAATTTACTGTTTTGTCAGGCTGGTGGATTAACAGTGCAGACTAAAAGATGGTGAGAAAAAGAAATGGAGCCTCCAAAACATAAATATTTCATTGGTATGATTACTTCAATTCTATCTAGAAAGCTTTGATAGGTTAAAGAAGCCCCGGAAATAAACAAAAGATTTTTCATCCTGAAATGCTTTGTTCTACTTGAATTCCTCCTGTTTTCAGAGCCGTCATCACCATACCAAAAAAAAAAAAAACCNCCAAAAAAAAAAAAAACCCCATCACACTTTTCTTGATATTGACTTTCTTCATGTGTTTTCTTCAAGTGTTCTTACGGCAATGCTCTTCCTTCTTCCAACCAATGAGCATTTAGTGAGCAAACAAAGAAATACCTTGCCCAAAGCACACTCAGATCAGGGAGCAACATCATCAAATCAGGCAGATGACAAGTTCAGAAATGAGCAT
Organism: Nycticryphes semicollaris; assembly: GCA_013400055.1. Lineage (NCBI taxonomy): Eukaryota > Metazoa > Chordata > Aves > Charadriiformes > Rostratulidae > Nycticryphes > Nycticryphes semicollaris. Next base: position 1,063,460 of record VXBJ01004049.1, read on the forward strand.
TAGCCACAAACACTAGTCACAAGACAAAGTGATACAGTGTCTGTAGCACAGGGTAAATTCTGTGCTTTCTAGTTTACAGCAGCAATGCACTTTAAAAGTGAATCTTCCAATTGTTTCCAGTTGCTGCACTCTGATTTGCATTGCAGAGTGGTCCCAGAAAATGGGATTCTTTTGACCAAAACAAAACCAGAAGATTCAGTCTGCAAGTATAGCTCGTGTTCCCCAATTGCAAATGGTTGTTCAGCCAAGAGGGCAAGAAAAGGGGCTAGTTTGATATAAGACCTGTGAAGTATATATGAATCCAGACTTCAGGAACCCAGCACCTGATGTTTCACTCTACAGTTCTGCTGCATCTAGTTTGGATCTGCTCTTGTCCTGGTTTGAGGTAAAACAGAACCAATTTTCTTTTCAGTAATTTCACTGAATTTATTTAATTCTCTTCCAACCGCCCTTTCTGAAATTAATGGTGTATTTTTCAGACAGTGTCAGCTTCCAACAGATAAGCTCTGATGCTTCTAGTTAACACTAAGGAATGGCATGCAGATTGGTTCTTGCTTGTACTTATTGCCATAAGAACCAAAGTCATCTCACTTTGTTATGTACCAAGTTGGAGGGTCAGAAGCAGAGGAGCACAGAGGAGGTGCACCTGTGGAGAGAACCATACAGGACAGGTGACCCAAAACTGACCAACAGGGTATTCTATCCTATCTGCATCATGCTCAGTGTAAAAGCTGAGGGATCAATGGGGTTAGCCTCTTCCTTCAATGGCCAGCATCCAAGGAGAACTCTGTTATCTACCTTCGATCCTGATCTTTGTGTTCCTGAATCTAGTGAATCTATTTCTGGTATCCAGTTCCCATCCATCCCTGAGTCCAGTCTGGGACATTCCCAGTGCCTACTGATGACATGGTCATCTTCCTGGTTTTCTATTTAATGCATATATTTCATTATTTTCTTATTAATATTGTTATCTTTTCCTTTTATTATTAATATTTCATTTAAAAAGTTTATTTTTTTTTTCAGATCATAAATATCTCTCTATTTTTCTCCTTCCTTTCTCTTCTGGCAAGGGAGAGAGAGGTTAAAGGGAGAATTTGTTGTTTGTTTAGTGGCCAGCCCAGCCTAAACCATGACAGCTCTCTGGGTAGTCAAAGGAGAGAAATCCAAACTTCTAGGACATGAGTCATCTGGCCTGATTTTTTATCATCTCACATTTACATATTAAATGAATTATGCTATAGAAGCACTCATTTCTCTCCACTGAATCTAGACAACAGGATTGGGGGTAGCTATGTTTTGTCAGATGAAAACCCCTTTAGAAAATGTAGTGCGTTAAGAGAATTGTATAGGCTTAAAGCTTGCTAACTTCTTTAGCAAATGCCTACTTAGTCACTTGACTGACCCTCTCAGTGACTAATTTTTGTTATGTGGCCTGCCTGCTGTGCTCCACACAGCAGTCATTTGTCATTCAACTAAATGAGGTATTTGGCTATCTAAACTCACTTCCACTGTGTTGAAACCTTCTCATGTGAGGCCTTGTCCCTGATAGCAGATCAATTCAGACTTAAATCAGTTCTAGAAATGACTTGAAATGCACCAATGACTTCGTTGAAGATTTCAGAAGTCTTAAAAGCAAAACTATTTTTTGTTTTCTGCTCCTCCTTGGAAGACTCAGTGGGAAAATGCTGAGTCTTCCCTAGCGCAATTAAAATATGTATAAAACTGTATTGTCCTACTGACACGTTTGTATTTTCTGCCTTTTTTGATCCTTTTTCCTACCTTCTATTTGATCTTTTCCTCCTCCAGGAAAACCTGTCCTCCTTTTCATCAAATGGATCTCAACCTTCCATCACCCATTTATTTCATTACTGCTGCCCTTCACCAGTCAGATGGTGTCACTCTTGAGCAATGCAAAATTTCTCTTCCTTTCTGAGAGAGGAGCACACTGATAACCAAACTGATTTGCTTGTAGCACAGGGAGTAAAAGACTAAAATCTATAGTAGTACCTCTGTGTTGGTAGTGCCGGAGGACATATCCCACTGATATGGCCTCCTTCTTTTTCAGCTGTGATTGATACTGAGAAATTAGATCTGTCTCAAACAATTACCTGAAGAACACTTGTTAGTAACTCAGGATCTGACTTGACTATAGGTCAGAGCTACAGAAGCACACTTCTTCAGTTGAGGTCAAATGGGTTTCTTTCTCAGTGGAGAGAGACAAATGGCCCATCACTGTGAGTACCACAAAAGAATCAGTGAAACGCGTGCTTGGGAAATGGTTTTAGATGAATTAGCACATTTTAGAGCCAGAAGTACAGTTTTATGTGCAGCAGTATGAGCAGAAGGAATCTGCACAGGTTGGCCAAATCAAATCTCTATTAGGGGCTCTGCCTTCCATAGACACTCTTTAGTGTTGTTTAGTACTGTCTTAACCACAGATGAGCCCAAGAGAGAACTCTATTCACTGGGATCACAGTGACCTATTAATGAAACAAATGAAACAGGCTACTAAGGACAGAATGGGGGTTGCTAGATCCTACATGGAATCTCAGATGCTCACCTTCCTGGCTATAGACTGTTCTCTTCTAGGCAAAATAATTGGCCAGCATCATTGCATTCTACAGCACTGAACATGAAGTGCCTTAACAGACTCTGGTCACCTTCTGTATGGTACTAAACTTCACCTCTAACTATTGATGCCCATGGATTCACAATTACATTTCTATCCTCATCAATTTCTTTCACAAATAAGCTAGACTTGTTACAGCTCCACCATGTTGCACTTTTTTTTTTTTTTTGATGCATCTGCATTTTCCTCAAGTACTTCCCATTCCTCAAACTTGCTTTCCTTTTTCAGACTGTTCCTATTGTAGGTCTCCATTTTGACTGCTTTTGCAACTGAAAGTGAAATATAGCAGAGAATCAAAATCTGTCTCTCAAAATTGCATATTTCCAGTTATTGTCTTACTGTGTCATATCTAGTTTGGGCAGATGTTTCTGGGTAAGGATTACACACATTTTATGTTCATATCCAAGAAAATATACTTTTGGAGTCAAGGAGATGAGGTACTGCAGATCTGATAAAAATGTACATGAACTTCACACAATCCCTAATTAAAGAGTGAAATGTCTAATTTTTTTTAATTAACCTAAGACATTTTACATGCCCATGCAACCTACACTGTCCCTCCACACTGACAGTATAGTTACAGCAAGCTTGATTCACAGTTGTGAATCATTTGACACAGGGACTGACTGGGACTCAGTGAAGAGTGATTCAAAACATGGAGATACCTGCACCAAAAAACACAGGCTTCCTTCACCCTGAAGGAGTGAAGAAAGATAGACTTTCAGATAGACAGCCAAATAGACTTGATGTCAACAGTTTTGGGGTTAAATTCAACCTGTTTCACAGGTTGGAGGAGGAAAAGTGAGAAAGGAAGAGAGAGGGTGATGCTAAGTGACAGTCCAGTGCTTAGGGCACTCACCTCAGCTAGAGAAGACCACAGTTCACATCCTCTCCAAATCAAGCTAAGCTGACACATGAATGGTCACAGCTGAATGGCTTAATGCATGTTTATGCCTAGTTTCGATTTTCTTCCTCATGAGCATTTTTTGAAAATATAAAATAAAAATTAATATAAGAACCTGGCGTGTTGGGTTTTTTTCCTATGTTCAGTGCAGAATGAAAAGCCCTTTTGAAGCTTTGGTGGATATTTTTTCTCTTCCTGCTCCCCTCCCCCCTGCCGGTATTTTGTGAAAGAGAATTCTTATTTTCAGGCCAACCCCACCTCCAGCTCCAGTTAACACCATAGGCCATTTGACTTGTGATGGAGTGGAACTGATTGTGTCCCATAGCAGCATTGCACAGACACACCAGTCTGTTCCTGCTTACAGGATCCAGGGGGCTGATCGTCTGTGTGATAAAGGCCATTTCTTTCTCAAACTTCCCTTTCCTTTTTGCTGAGTGAGACAGCACTGTCCTTGAAGGAAGTGAAGCCTCAGATTACCACTTAGTAGCATCTGATCCCTGCCTAAAAAAACACCATTATATATTTTCTTGTGGCATTGCTATTGCCCAGGCCTCTAATTAGCTGCACCCTGGACTGTTTTACTGGTTATTCTACTGTAATGGACCTTAGCTGAGGCCAACAGGTCTATTGAAACAGGCACTGTGTAAACAGATCACAAATTATATGTTCTCTGTCCCAAACAGTGATTTGCCAAAGGTCACACAAAAAATTACAGGCAAAGGACAGAACCCAAATCTCCTGTATTCTCAGTCCAGTCCATTAACCAAAAGATCTCCCTCTCACAGTAATTCCTATGGCTCAGTGAGAGTTTTTCCAAAACACTGGATGCAATAAATTACACGTGAGATGGAAAATGTGCATTAGTGAGGAGTGGAGCTGGGAGTACAATCACGTGTGTTGATAGGAAGGGTTTTTTTGTTTTGTTTTTTGCTGACACAGATAAAATGTAAAATAAGAGAAATCTGTTTAGACTAAAATGTCACCTGATACAGAAAGAAGCCGATCAATAAAAAGCTTTATGTCAGACCTCGCATGCCAAGACAGTATCTATGAAAAGACAATAGGATATCACAAGAAAAATAAGCACATGGTTAAATGGGTGACTAAAAAAAAATAACTTCATGAAAGTTACTGGACAACCAAGGAGGATTTTATTTAGATGCGGAAAAAACCTCATGTTCCAAAGAAAAATAATTTGGAGAAATTTTTACTGAACTAAAAAAGAAAGTATTGAAATAAAAACCCTTCTTTCTGCACAGAGAAAGAATAAATTTCATGTTCTCGGGCAGGAACAGACAAGAATAAAGTCATTAGATCAATGAAATCTTCATCGGGCAAAATGTTAATAAAGGTGATATCCTTTTAAAATCATCTCTTGGCCTTTTACAGGTGGGAGATAGTAAATTCTGGACCATCTCAATGGAGTTTGCATACACACTGCTTCGGACTGAAGGGAATTTCCCCCTCCATTGGGAAAAGAGATTGCAAATAACACACGTGAGATTCTGAAACATCAGTCCCATGAACAGGAAAGTGTCATATGAACAGAGCTATCATAGAGAGGGTACGTGTTGATAAAATTGCCTTGAAAACCATAAAGAAGATAGAAAAAGTGGCACCTCTCAAGCAGTGAACTGAACGCAGTATTATTACAGGTGTGGCCTGACAAGCACTGAGTAGAGTGGGATAATGACTTCTTTATCTCTGCTGGTGATGCCCTTGTTGACACGAGCCAGCATCCCTTTGGCTTTCTTTGCCTCAGCAGCATGATGTTCACTATATTGAGCTTGTTGTACACCAGAACCCCCAGGTCCTTTTCCACAGATCTGCTCCCCAGCCAGGTAGATAGCAGCCTGTGCGTCACTCCTGGATTGTTTTCCCAGGTGCAAGACCTTACATTTGTCTTTGTTGAACTTGATAGGGTTTTTTTTAGCCTACTTTTCCAGTTTCTCCAGGTCTTCCTGAAGCGTTACTCTCCCTTCCAAAGTGTCCACTTCTCCACTCAGTATTTTCAAAGAATAATTTACCATCATCCCACTACAAGTTCCCCCAGGATAACTGCAGTATTTTGTCTCAGGCTCCATTCACAGAACATTTTGTCTCTTAGTGTCATTCAGAACTGGAAAATTGGTAGTATTCCTGTTCAGTATATGAGGAAACTGAAACAGAGAGAGATTACATGAGCTGGGCAAAGTTACACAGGACGTCCAGGGCCATGCCAGGAATAGCAGTCAGACTACAGGACTCCTGAGCCTCCATCCAGAGTTTAAAACCAGGGGTGTCATTTAAATAAGGTTAATTTTTAGGGTCAGAGGAGCAGATCCCTCAGTTGTCCACTAACCTCAAATTACAAGACTTCGAGTACTAAGTCACATAACGAGTCATGCACGGCAGGGTACATGCAAGACACATAGAATCATGGAGAAGAAGAGGTGACAAGTTGCCATCCCAAAATCCATCTAATATCGTGGTCCTCAGTTGGTGAGGAGAACACCTCCACCACAAACCTTTGAGACGAAGATGGAGGGCTGTGCCATCAGCCGTGTCTGGCAGGTGGGTCTTACACAGAAGAGGTGTCTCCACGTACAGCTGCTGCATGCATAGCTGCTGCGATGGTGCTGGGGAGGACAGAAGATCACAGAACCTCATATATGAGTTGTGGGTCTTGTGTGTCCTCAACTGTAGCAGAACTGTATCCCACATAAATGCTTACGAGTATGGATCTAGCTAGGAAGAATAAAGGCTTGCCAGGAACCTGTCACAGTTTCCCTACCACATCTTCATTTCTGAAAGCAGTGAACTAAGTATCTTTTTGATTCTTAAAAAGGATTCTTCCAGAAATAAAACATGCCTTTATGCTACAGGGATAACAGGTTGTCAGACAAGATTTGCAACTTATACGAGGCCAAAGAGAGAGATGCATGAAATCTTGAGTTACTCTTGAAAATTTTCTCATCCTCTGCTGGTGATAGTAATATAAGACAGAAACCCAGCCAGCAGCATAACTAAGTAGCAAGGGATATCAGTGTATGCGAATAGCATATTGTCAGTGTCAAATGTGCATTTACAGCTGTGAGCCAGAGCATTTGCCAGCATTCAGAAGGCTGACCACGCTTTTATACCATACAATGCATTGCATCCTTTCGGCTGCGCAGACAGCTATGGGGGGACAGGGCTGCGTCCACCCCAGCTTGTTATGGTGTACAACACCAAACATTATCTTCCCTCTTTCAACTTCATTCGCACTGTCTGCCTAATCAGGGAAACACTGCACATCTCTACTTACATCGATAAAGTTATGTTTGCAGTTTTAGGAACGGGTTAGTAAGTGTGCTCCCTGTAGCATCACTGAATCCCTTTCTATTCCTTAGGGAAGCAAAAACCATAAGGAAAGGCATGAAGCAATGCTAAAGAGGTGTGAGCGTAAACCAGCAAGGACTAATCAGAAAGGGAAAGACAGAGCTGAATGCTGCTCTAGAACACCACTCTGCTAACTGCCTCTTTCAAAATCTTACACCATCTCTTTCAAAAGCCTAATTTAGAGAAGCTGCTTTATTACTCTCCTTCAGGCTGGATTATAACTTTGCATCAGTTCCTTAGGATAAGAGGACAAAAGCCTCTCAGATACCTGCCTGAGCTACCTATTTTTTGATTCCCAGCACCAATGGCAGTAATTTAGTGGGTGCTGCAGAGTCTTTTACTGTTCATCTATACTCCAAAAGGGAGGGAGGAAAGGAAGGAGTGACAGTCAGACCCATGTCTCCAGTGGTTTCCTGTGCCTTGTCAAGGTCAGAAGGGCAATGGTCCCTCCCAAGTTGAGGGGAAAAGATACACGGCTTCACAGAACTGCTCTTGGAAATGGCATTTCATGCTGAAGGGCATGAATGAACCTGCAGAACAACACCCTTTCCTTCTGCAACGTGCCCATGGGCTTCCGTCAGTTCCTACCAGCAGCCCCTTTATCTTTCTTCCCCTTCCTTGACTATGAGTGACAGAACACAGTGTTTTCCCCTCAGCATCAGGGCTGCCACTAGTGATGCTCACAGCTATTGATTTCAACTACTCTTCAGAGCTCTTCAGCCAACAGGGAGTTTTATTCATTTCACAGGGTGGCAGGACCACAAAAGAACAAAGACGAAAATGGTTTTCCATGTAATTGTGGAAGGAATGGGGAATGCAGAGTTTGAAAAGCAAAATTACAGCCCAGGGCTGTTGTAAGCATTGTTATGCAAATCGGCATGAAGGCAGCTAGGATTTCTCCTCCAAGTTCCTAGCAATGCCCACAGGCACCAATTTTTAATTAGAAATTATCTGAAATGTTCAACATGCCCATACGTACACTGAAACACCTGTGAGAGTCCCCATTCCTCCACTGGGTGTGAAAATACACAGACCAGTGCTCAGTTCCAACACAGAGATCCCCAGTGAAAAGTGCTGCTGTGGTGAGCAAGAGAAGGGTTTGGAGGAGTAGAAGTCACTTGTGGAGGGACTGTGGGATGACAGATGATCAGATTAGTTTCCTGCAGAACACACTCCTCACTTATGCTGGGTCTGAAATAAATCTTTTGTTCAATAAAGCAACAGTGACATCAATTCTTTGAAAATGCTCCAAGAAGCTTGTTCAGGAAAATGGTTCAAGTAAGCTCACCTTCCACTATTTTCTGTATGTATTGCCCAGGCTGATGGCGGGATGGTCAGCTGTGTTGCTTTTCTACTCCACTGAAGATCAGCTCTTGTGGTTCCTCTCATTTAAGGCATGCTGAAACCTGGTGGTACAGACAAATACACCAAAGCAGTAAACATCTATATGGTTTCAACATATCTTTTAATACTAGAAGAGTATTTTACCTGAAGAAACTTTATCAGGTGAATTCACTCTCCATCTGACTTTAAATCTGGCACTTCAAATATAGTTCTTTCTTATTCATTCTCACAGGAACCCTGGACCCATCCTGGAACAATAACAGAAGGGTTGCACCCACAGGCAAAGAAATGATGCTTCAGTTATTTTTCACCTCTGGAGTTTTTTCTGGAACTGAACATGCACTCAAACCCACTGATCCTGCTGTATCTTGTAGAAAGATTCCCACATGAATATCCCATTTGCTTTTGTAGCAGAGGAAAATTATGGCTGTTATGTACAGATACTTTAGCTAGCTTGGGATGTGGTTAGTGCGCTCAGCCCCAAACACAAGAAAACAATCAGGTGGCAGGCATGGGATTTAAAGTCTGGCTGTTAGTAGAAAAACATAAATTGCATAAGGCTGAAATCATCCTGTATTCACAGTGAGTTGTACCTGACTTGCACTGGCAGGAATGCATTGCACATGGAGTGAAATAAGTGATTCGGGAAAGCAGAGAGCGGAAGCTGACTGTTAATTTGGATAGAGGTAAAGGTTTCTGTATGACATTCCCAATTCCAAAGCTGTTTCTATATACCTAAGTAATTACTTGGACCTCATTATTATGAATTTTATCTCCCTTACATCCCTTTAGGGCAAGTGGTTTTCAGTTTCCTCTCCCAGATGGCAAATAACACATAGTAAGTGACCCGAGTACAGGAACGTAAAATATCTGTGGGTCTAGGCTTCCTGCAGGTCCTGGTGCTGTCCTTCCCTCGACTCCTTTCTTCTTCCACCAGCAGACTCAGAGCCTCAGCCTGAGCCATCAAAGCACTGGAGAGGTATTAGCAGCCTCATCTGCACGGTGATACTGCTCAGGAGGTAAGGAAGGGGACGTGGAGCTTCCCATCTGCCATGCTGAGAAGAGGCACCTTCTTGAGCAGCACAGTGGTGCTCTGCAGCATGAAGGGTTGGCTGCATGCAGAGAGGCAGGCCTGTGTGTCAGCTCCTTTTCTGACTGCCCTGATAAACTCAGCCAATTACACTAATGGAAAAATAGCATCCAAGTTCTGCCATTGCTTGTGCTTTCCTGTGGCTTGCACCCTTTCATTTCAAAAATAAATTTTTGGAGGTCACCCTAGCCTGATTAAATCACAGGAATATACAGTGTCTGTTTTCAAAATTCTGTGGCTACTAATTAATTTATGTCATCAAACAATTATTTTCTACCTCATTAGTCCATGAAATGTGAAGATTGTGTCAGCACTTTTGTTGGCAATCTTGCGCTCATTAGTTTGTAACCTTGGCCAAAAAGAGAGCAAGAGAGAGAGGGAGAGGGAGCGAGTGCAATTCGACAGCTTCAGTGTGTGTTCAGAGCAACAGGTGCTGCAAATTGGAGTTACTTTCACATTCCCCTTGATGCTAGATGACTGAAATACCATGGCATGTAAATGTCTCTCACTCACTATTTGATGACTAATATATCATGAAAGGGAGGAGTGGGGAAACGGAGCAAAGACAAGCAAGGAGGGCTGTTCTAGCACATACCACACCAGAGTGTCATCATGTGCTCCTCCTGGTCTTATTTCTCCACCTGAACAGCAGAACTCACACAAGGTATTTGGGTCAGGTGGTGGGGGTTTCACTTCTCAGATTATACAACAAGGATCTGAAACATCTCTGCATGTGAGAAATTGTGGGACACCACAGTCAGGGTAGCAAGTAGATGTGGAAAGTAAGGTACACTTGAGCTACCTGGCCCAGCAAGGGCCTGCCAACGACCATGTATTTCCAAGGAAGTTTCCCACATGAAGTATATATAAAAATAGCACACAGTCTTGGGGATCAGTTAAATGTTCATGAGTAGGAGTCAAAACTCCTTTGTCCCTGACTGTTTGCTGACTTTCATTGTGTTAGTTGTTCACCTGATTTATTTGTCCACGTTTCCCTCCCTACTTTTTTTATTAGTTAATCTGTGTTAAGATTAATGTTTCTTAACATTTTCATTTTGAAGAAGCATTGTTCAGCAGGAACACAGGACTTTTAGTCAGTGCAGTGCAGAATTTTGCATGGAAAATAGTTCAGTTAGTTAGAAAACGTTGTTCAAAAGGCATTTGTGACGGACATCCATTTGTCAAGGAGACTGAAAAGTTGGGCTAGGACGCATTTTTTCTTCTCCCTGCTGCATGTGGGATCAATTGTTGGAGCCTGAGTTCCCATTTCCCCTTTTAAGATGATCTTTCCTGATCTGAATCTTTCCATTGTTAAGGAACCCTCAGTCTACAGAAAAAAGAAAACTGAGGTGCAATATACACAAACTGCATTTCTTAGTGATCATCTCAGAACAAATCCAGTTCTGATACCTCTGTCAACAGAGTTATTCCAGTCTCAGCTACAAAACCTCAGCTGACCTACCCTGGTGCTGGTGACTGTCTTGCTTCAAGGAAAAGGTTGGATAGATGAATTTGGGAGTCCTCCCCAACACAGCTTTTGTGGTCATATAAATGTCTAAGTGGTACTGAAGTGACATGTCACCATGTTGCATTCCATTTGCTGCTTTGTTTTACCTGAATTTGGAACAAAAGTAGATATTGATATATTGGAATTCCCATATAGCAGAATTTCTGAACTTCTATCAGAATTAATCAGGTGGTAAACAGGAATTTGTCTTGTTGCTAACTACCTCTTAATGGTCATGCCCAGTGGCTAGGAATTCTAGTGAAAACAGTGATTTGAGTGGAAGGAAATTCAGGAGTTCAAGGCAGTAGATGAGGCTCCAGGAGAACTGCCTTTGCCACAATCTGGGTAATCCTGACATATTTACTAATACTATACTTATCCCTTTTCTCCCTCAGAAATAAAAAAGGGGAGTAGCCAAATAGCATGATTAAATGCCTAAGGTCAGTGTTATGAACACTCTTCACTGTGTCATTAAGAGACACTGGAACATTTTCAGTCAAATAAAATTCCTTCCTAATACTCATTGAAGACAAAACATACAGAAAGGTTTCCAGTGCATAAGGCCATTACTAAAGCTCAAAACATTCTGGCCATGTTAGTTCTGAGACAAAAAGAATATTTTTTTCCAATGTGTTTTGGGGACATTTACATTCTATAACAGTCCTCCTGGTTTTTATCCTAAAATCCGTGTCAAATAAATGTGAGTTTTGAAGATTGATAACAGACAATAGAATGGAAAATGTTAATAAAATAAATTTGAAGTTGAAATATCAAGTTTTCTTAATTACCTACAAAGGAAAATTCCCCATTTTAGCAGCTTAAAAGCTAGAGAGATGTGAAACTCAGCAGTTTCAGTTCACAGAACGTAATGAAAACATTCTTAGATTTTGATTTGCATGGGGTCACATTTACAAAGCTTCTCTAGAGTTTCATATTCAAAGAAATTAGACATTCAAGTATCAAAACCAGGGTGAAGTACTGGCTCCACTTAACCCACTGGTAGCTTTGAAACTCATTGTCTGGCTGGCTGAAATTTGCTGAAACTGGTAAATTCACATTGTTGAATTTCCCTGCAAGACTTTTGATGTTACTGCTGAAATGTCAAATGATCCACCTCTTAGAGAAGTCCAATAGACTTTAACTATAGTTAAATTAATAGTTAAAACAAGAAATAAAACAGTCTCTGTTAAAAATTACATAAAATCTAAGAGACTGTAATAGAGAATTATAACATGTCTCCACATTTTATGAGTTTGCTCATTAAGCTCCACAGCAGAGATAAGCTTCTCTATTAAATTCTATTGTAGGACTTTAAAGAAAATCTATATTATTTTATCATGCTGGTGGCTGGACGTTCATGGCAAGATCAGGACACATTGTGCTAAGTACTGTATAAGCATATATTATTCAGCCAAGTGTCTGAAAGTTAGACTTAACAAAAAAAATCCCATTTTATTTAAAAGGTTTAAAAAACTGGAACTTTTACTCAACTGTACAGTGCTCATATTTGTATTTAGCACTCATATTATTGAAAACTATGTTTTTATAAAAAAAAAAGTTTTTTTTTTTTAAATTCATAGTTTTTTAAAGCCATTTTACCTTTTTGCCATTTCCTGCCCTCTCAGGTTTATGTAAATATCCAACAGAATGTCACAAAATCTTTTATAGGCACATAATTCCACGTGGGGCTGACAGTATGCCTAAGCAACATCACTCCAAAGATCATCTTTGGTGGCATGATAAAAACACCTGAAAATATGGAGTTAATAAATCAGTATCTCTTTGACCACAGTACGGTGTCAGTTCCCTTCTACTGTAGGTGTTTAGGTGTTTGCTTGTGGAAAACAGTCCATTTTCTTAAGCATCCTTTTAGGTGTGCTTTTGGGAGTCTGTGAGTGCTATACTAATAGCCCACAGGTTGGCTTTTCTGTTTTTTTCCATGCATAAGCATTTCCAGTAAATAGGAAGAATTTCCCAGAGTCCCCAGGTAGTAATAGCAGGGATTGACGTCTTCATCACTGGAAAATCAGCCAGCATGACAAGGAGATCCCCTTGTTTTAAATTATGATAAACAGGAGAGTTAATGAGTTCAGTGTCTCCTCCCCACCTTGTCTCATGGCCCCCCCACACACACACCCCACCCCGACTCATTTAATTTAAAAAGTGGTAAAGAATAAATGTTCTTTTTTTCTACCAGCACACTTTCAACCCACTTCAATCCTCTTTCTTGTGTATATCTTCTGATGCTTCTTCTGAGTTTTGTACTTCCTGAACCACAGAAGTGCCTACACATTCAGTTTCCCCTCATTAAGATGTGAATATCAGCTTTTACATAATATGAGTGATCAGGCCTTTAATGGCTTAATTCTCGTCTCACCAGATCTATCACACTATTATTGTTCAGATACTGCTGAGTTTTTTCAGAGTAACTAGAATAAGAGTTAGGCCTAAAGACCTTAGGTGAACCAGCTTACATAAATTATGCTGTTTATAGCTATTCTTACTTCCGACTCACATCTGAATACATGTGATGTGGTTTGGGGTGAGGAGATAAGTGTGCAGCATGACATCTCTGTTGGAGGAGTATTATTTTAAGTTTATTGTTATGACCTATTTCCCCTTCAGGTGTGAATTTACCAAAAGTTGCTCCAACCCATGAGAATTGTTTTAACGCTGGTTCCACACAGAAAGAAAGATGAATTACACAACTGTCATAAAGAACTGGGGCTGGAGGTGGAAAATGTTTCTTTCTATGGCTTTCTATGGCACATGTAATGGGGGTTATTGTGCCAGGTTGGTCTGTGGGAGATTACGTGATAACAGCAGTGATCAGCGCTTCCTCTGCTTCTGAGGCCACCACCCACCTGATGCACAGAGATAAACAAGATTTCAACAACTGCAGATGTTTACTTTGGAGAAACAACTTTAATGGGTGTAAAGCACCATAGCTCCACTTGCTTCAGCAAAGCTATGGCGCTCCAGTATGAGAGCCAGTTTGTGACCAGAGATAAGTGGTTTAAGGAAGACAAGGCCAGACCATGACTTCCTCTTCCCACTCTCCTCCCTCCATCACTTGCTCACGGACAGGTTTGATCAGCATGACATGGGACAGTGCAGATCTGGACCCCAAACCTTGAGTCTTGCTGTGACCCAGTTACACCCTATGCTGTACACCTCTGAGAAGGTGGTATTTTCACCTGAATTTCAACAAATCTGGCAGTGTGCAGTAGATGTCAGCACTGAGACATGGCCCTTCTGGGGGAAGAAATAACCTTTGCCCTAAACCTAAATTCTATTTATTTTCCCAGCTCTAATCTGGGGCTTGGTTGGAGAACATGGGAATTATGGTGTCCTAATTATAAGGGCTAAATCCCAGCTTTGGTGAGGACAGAGGCAGGGCTCTTTGGTGACTACTCTACCCGTAGAGAGCAATTTGTAATTACAATAGCATGCACCCAGAGGGGTTCCTAGCAAGATGAAACTGAAGATTAGAAAATAACCAAACAAAACTAAAGCAAGATGGCTCAGTTAAACACTGAAATCTGGACAAAACCCACAAAAATTCCTACATTCTTCCTCTTGTAGTCCCCTGTAATAAATGAAACACAAAGTCATCAGAAGCTAAAAGTTCAGTGAGGTCAAACTGGACAGTACTGACAGAGACAGAGAAGGCCAGACCAAGTTCATGTACCAGGCTGTGGACAGAAGGGTTATATACTGGAAAATCAGCTGGAAAATGCTAGGTGGTATTCCAGTATATCTATATCTATCACGGTTCTTTCAAAAGAATCATAATCTCATTAATGTACGAAATACTAAAATCAAATCTTCCAACACACTTTCTTCAACAGGAAAATTTAAGCACTGATTACCATCTACATTTTATCTACCCACTCGCCTGCAGTAACTGCTCTTTCTAAGAGAACTGGTACAATATCATTAGGCATTTTTAGATTTTTATTTAATGATGGTGAAGGACAGGTGAGCAGACATCGCTCAAGAAAAAGTTTAATGCCTGTTGGTCAAGGCATTTGGAGAGGTTACATACATGGGTCCCATCACACACAGAAACACTCTCTACCGCACACAGTGAACAGTGATGTGGTACTAGATGTGAGCTGTGGGAAGGCTGAGCAGGGATGTCACTCTGCTGTGGCACTTACATTTCAGCACTTGCTTGAATTTTCGTCTGCTAACAATGACGAGAAAGTTCATTCTTAAATGGTATCTACTGGTGTCCCTAGTGACTTTACAGAAGGGAACTCCATTAGCAGAATGGATACAGTTTTGCACCAGTCAGGGACCAGAACTACAGAGAAAAGAGTTTATCTAACCCATGCAAATGAGTATGCTTCATAAGTTTTCCTGCTCTGCAGTGAGACACAGGAGACTTAAAAATCTTTCACGCATAGGTAAAATAGTGTGTCACTTCACTGCATTTGTGGTGACAACCTCAACCTCTGATGTGGAAATTCCAGGTTCAAGGCCTTTCTCTACCTTAGTTCAGAGAAGAAACTTAAATTTCACTCTCATCCACTATAGGTGAGCGGTCTAACTGCTGAATAATTTCTCTAGTGCAACATTTGCTTATTTTAAAAAAGTTGGAAAAGTCCTGAAAAGAGTCCTGAAACAGATGCAGCTCAGACAAGCCTCATCTAAGACAGAAAAAAAAATCAAGTTTACATTCTGTTTTGAAGTGAGTAAAGCAGGAAAACAAATGAGACTGCAGGTTTAGGGGGTACATGCTGTTTCACAATGAAAGACATAGAAAAGTTTCAGTCACAATGAATCATCACATTCTTCAGGAAAAGAAATCAAGAAATTAAATAAATTAAGAATAAAAAATAACAACCCCCCCAAAAAAAACCCAAAACCGAAAAACCAGCACCACTTCCTTGGAAAGTTTCCAGTTGATTCAATTCACACAGTCTGCTGAATACTGCAGGCATATTTCCACTGACCTCAAAAAGATTTTTCATCAGGCTCAGGTTAGTCAAATATGGTTATTACAAAAGGATTACAGAGGGGGAGAGTGACAGAGAGGGAGAAAACTGTTGATTCTTACAATGAGGGGGAACAGGAAATGTGGTCGATCACTCACACCACATTTGAGCCAGGGAATGTGCAGTTGGGTGTGGAGAAAAAGAGATCACTGGACTCTGGAGCACACTACTCCAAAATTTCCAAAGATACAGGAGGTAACATTCTGAAAATGGTTTAGCTTTGAGTCGTCATGTCAGCTCTTGGAATGGAATGAAGAGTAGATGATGAGGAGCAAAACAAATTTTTTCTTTGCCTCAAAACTATCCCGTCCTCTCACAACGAAGGCATGCATGACTAACAACTTAAAAGAGATGAGGGTTTAATATGTAACAAGGAAGAGAGCAGGAACATTTAAAAAGCTAACCTTTCACACAGATTGGGCATGACAGTGGAAATCTCAATGCACTTCATTCATCAAAGCTGATAGCAAGATAAATACTCGGGATTGACTCTTCCAACAAAAGTATTTCCTTTTTATTCATAGTGGGCAAGGGCATTACAGAGGAATCTCTCCAGCCTTATCCTTCATATTTGTGGTCAAAGCCACTTTTGCCATCTGTGTTAGTGGATAGAGGATGAAGTTTACTGAGTCATATTTATGGCTACTGAGACCATAGAATGTAAAGAGCCTAACCACAGAGGTCTCCAAATCAGGTGTAAAAGCTGGTCTATTCATGGAGAAAAATAAAAAAATTCAGATATGAATAATGGGTCAACAATGAAAGGTCTGTGAGACTGGTCCTGAGGAAAGCCTGAGAACGGAGACATACCAGAATCTTGGGAACACTTCAAAGTTAACTTGCAAGGCTCAGCCTTGCAGTTGGCAGAAGCACTGATTCATTGAAGGTAAAATGCTTTGAGAAAGAATTTCCAGAAATATTTGCATTGTTTTCCTATCAGTTCATGCCAGTTTCATGCCAGTTCTCAGGCTCCAAGCTTTCCAGCTTTGCAAAGCAGGGGATTCTTAAGTTCCATTCATTACAAAAATGTTGTCACCCAGAGGAGGAGCTGGAAGGCTTAAGGATTTCACAGAAATCTAATAAAGAATGACATTTTCCAAAGTATTCACAAGTCAAGTACTTACAAATACGTCACAAATGAAGACAGAACTTTTATTATTAAAAATGGTCTGGGTGCACCTGGCTGAAAAACTGTAATCTGACTTTTGTTTAAGTGATTGCATGATATAATGAAACTTACTTGTCTTCAGTTGTGTTACACCACAAACACTGATCATAAAAAGTGAAAGATATGCTTCTGCTTAATAACAAAGAGAAAACCCTATGAAAAGTCCATCAGGGATTCTAACTTCTACTTCAGTCTGATACTGCTGACCCAGGAGTCTAAAGTCTTCGAAGATCAAAGCATCAAAGAGTTTCAAGAGAGACCAGGAAAGCGATACTAGGAGTACACCCATCCCATGGTACCAGTGTAAAGAAAGAGAAGCAGCAGAATTTTAGGGACCACCATCAGTTCACACCAGAAGCTTGTGACAGAACAAAAAACTCTGCCCATTTCCTGAGTCACATACTCATGTCTCACCCACAAGATTAGCATTCTTCCCTATAGATACTTTCCCTTTATCTCCTGAGGCTTGGTTAAGTCTAAGTGCACAGAATTGCATTTTTACTGTTCTGCTTTTTCAGATGCTCTCTATGAAGCAAGATAACCATGTGTTAGAGGAAGGGTCATATTGCCTGATGAAGTCAATAGCAGAACTGGTGATTTTGGTGATGCTGTATCACACATTTAATACTACCAAGCAAACCCTTTTGCACAATGTGTAGAGAAATCTTCTCTCCCCTTCACCTCTATTTCCTACTTTATATCTTGAGAGAAAGCAGTGTTTTCTTATACAGCACATCCAGATTCTAGGAGGAAAATATTAGAATAAATCATGCATTTTAATTTGGGATTGCTATTCCTATTCCTATGGGTTTGTTACCATTAGAGAGAAAGGTGTGAATAGATTAGTTACCATTATGTTGAAATTTGCAGACTTCTACTGAAAATGCCTGAAAATGGACTGCAGCCTCATGGGCTACTGATTTCTGTTGAGGGAGGGCCATGTCTTGGCTCTGGGTCTCTCCCATGAAGACCAAGGAGGGTTGAAAAGGGCATATCCCCAACAGAAGGAGGGAAGTTAATTCATGCCTTCTCCTCCCCTCCTCCCAAAATGTGTGTAGCATTTTTTGTGCAACCATAAAGGCAATTCCTATGTAGCTAAACATAGCTATCCTAGCCTCAACAGGATTGCAAACAGATTAATTAGAAGAAACAAACTTCTGTCCTAGTGTGAAGGGTGGGAGTGAGTCACACTATGAATGCTCAGAGGACGGGATATTCCCTAGCTATCCTCTAGCCAGCAGAAGAGGAGAAGTTCACACAGACAGGGAAAGAGCTGCAGGGTACTCCAAGCGTTTTTTTGTGATGGAATAAACACCACAGTATTATGGTCCCAATAAATAATGCTATCATGACCTCCATCTTCAGGAAGGAGGAGAGTGATTTTAAACTCTGAAAAACACCTGAACACAAAACCTATCATGTGGGGTCACAAATAGGAGGTCTTGTATATAAACAGGGACAGTTCCCTCTGCATAAATTCTACAAAGCCAGGTTCATTTAGGCTGAATTTGCCACTTTGCAAGCAGCTAACATAAGGAATGCAAAGCAGGCTGAAAGAACTGTGCTTGCCCAGTTGTGAGCTGTTGAATGGCCCTAACCAGTGGACTGAAAGAAACGAGAACCTCTGATTGTCTATAGGGGAATCACACCACAAAATCCTCCATTATTTGGATCTGTTTTGTGAAATGGGAGTCTGGTTCTGTAGCTATCCTTACTGAAAACGTCATTTCCCTCTGCTCCACACACTCACGCAAGCAACCGTACCTGTAAGCTAGGAATTGGATGCCAAGAACACCCTTACTGGACATGTTCCAGCAAAAGAATTAAAATGTTTAAAAGAAAAAGGTTTTGCTTTTTCCCACACTCCACTCCTGATTTCTGGGGAAGGCAGGAGATAGATAACTTTGACCTATATTTGTGTTGCTGCCAGTTTCTTTGACACATTAGTTCATGTTTGCTCTGTCTTTGTTTCAGTGATGTGTTGTGTAACATGAGCAAGCTGAAAGCCAACTATGCACCAGCAGAAAGGCTTGGACTATTCTGATTTTTGGCACAATGTGATGTATTGTGAGCTGGGCTTTAAGCATCTGACAGTTAGTCCTTGGAGTTGGCAGCCTTATGCTAGGGACCAGTACCCTGAATAACCTAACCTGAATAGCTGGGACCAAACCGTGACTTCATTCCTCCTTGCGCACACATGGTGGGTGCAGTGAGCATTCAGGGCTTGCTTGAGCACTTGTCCTGCACTCAAGGGTAGCACCTCACTTAGCACATGCAGCACAGCTAAGACATGTAGCTCCACACAGAAAGGTGTTGTGCCACATGGACATTAGAAATAATTGATGGACAACAAGGACTTGATTGTATCTACAGCTGACTCCATAAATACATGCACACATCTCTCTCTAACCTGAGCACTGAAAGTTAATCAATCCAGTGCTGGAAATCCTCAAGGTAAAAAACTCAAAAGAACAAAACTAAGGAAAAATAACCTGAGACCTCTTGAATGTGCTGGCCAATGATATGGTTAGGCTGGCTAGCCTAAACAAACCAACCTAGAAGACAGCTATGAAAATGCATTTCTCTGCATGGTTAGAACTCAAGATGTCAATTCCTCATCGATATATGGGGATCAGTAGGATTTCCTTAGTTTCCAGGAACCTTGTAAGGAGCTCAGGCATTGTGGTAACAGGTCATCTTAGATGACAGATTATCCTATTGTCTCTGGTGGGAAGAACACAGGGCAGCTGTAAGCCATAGGGTTTGTTTCTCATCTGATTTACTGCCTTTCTATTAAAGCAGTTCTGCTGAGGTCTATGCCATGATTCAACCAACCACCCATGAAACAGAGCTTTGTTCAATAGAATTTCACCAGCTACCTTTCCACTGAGTCAGGGATAACAAGCACGGCACTCTGGGAGATGCTTGGGATTTGCCTTTTGCTTCTTGTGTCAAGGAAACAATTCTTCACAGAAAAGAGTTTTGAGTCAAAAGACTCAGATACGTTATTTTACACGGTAAGCAGAGAGAAGGGTTCTTGAAGTCAAAAACTGTCAATGCTTTCCAAACGAGGGCTCAAGTACCTGCTGCAAGATCCCCAAAGAGAGCTCATCTTGCCAGATACCTGGTCCTGGACTATAGCATCCTCTATGCAACTGAAAGGCCTTGTGCAGCTGTAGTTCTCGCACAGTCGAGTGCCCAAAAGCACGTATGCTGTCCGTGACATGCTGCGCTCAGACACAACAGTTCACCCAGCTCTTCCCTTCCTAGTTGAACAACCAGGCTATGTTTATACAACTGCAGCCTCACTGCACTAAAAGAGATAGCCTAGTGAAATCAACTGTAAAATTTGGTCTTTTTAAGTTCATTTCATCCTTCCAAATGCTTGTTGCAACATAGTCATCATTACTAGAGCTTTAGTTATCAGATCATATCTGAGAATGGAGCTGAATTCTAGTCAGAGGTTCACTACACATTTGAAATGCTCCACAACCAATAACTTCCCTGATGTGCTCAGCATGGGCTCTGGCTTTTTTGGGGAAGTTTTGCAACCTTAGTTAACATGGAGAAGCGTCCAGTTCCTGTAGGGATTCTTGATGATCTCTGCTCGTCACTGGCAGAGCCCTGTGTAACTGCATTAGTCTGGTTTGCTTTTCAATTAGTAGTCAGTCTGCCACCAGCAGAAGCCTTGAAAGAATTGATTGAAAGCCTTACAGTCAAATGGTATCAATCTGGACCAAGAAGGAGGTATTTGAATTCAGAACCCATAAAAATAGAGATCAGAATGAAAAAAAAAAAACAACGCAACAAGTCAAATGTAATTGGAAAGGATGTTAAGCTTTGATAGATGGATTCAAGCAAAAGGATTTGTGGTTGCAGTTTTCTATATGTTTCTTTCCTGCCAGAAGGCAGACGAGGGAATTAATCTATTAGAAATACAGACAGGATGCTGCATACAGTAACTAATTTAGCATTTCTTAAGAGAAAATAAACTTCCCAAGATAAATGTTATCTAAAGAAAACTATTGAAAAATACTAAAGGGTATAATAAAGTCTTTATTAATAGTTAACAAAGGAGAGACTAAAAAGCAAAAACTTCCATCCATTTCCCCCTCGTGGCTGCAGTCTGGCAGTCTTTAGTGTTGTTACACAACTGTCCTGTGAGGAAGAAAAGAAAGACTATTCCTCATTTTATTCATGCACAGAAGAAGTTACTCCCTTTCAAACAGAGAGAGTAAAGCTATATGCTACAGACCTTGCTCTCCTCTCTCCCAAAACCATCTCCCTTTCCTTTGTCAGCTCTGATATCATCAGACCCTTTCCTGCACCAATTCAGCTCATGAAATCATCAGAGAACTCACCTTGAAGAAATACATGTGCATACCTTTCTGCTGGTTTTGTGAGTGGAACTGGCTCAACCAAATGTCAGCTGAGTACCAATACATATAAAGAACAGAAGAAAACTTCACAAGTGAAGGGTGGTGTGGAGTTAAGAAAAGGGGGAATGGGTCTTCCATTTTTTTGGCAGCAGTGAACTACTGGATCAGCTCAGTTATAACAAGTCAATAATTTCACCTGGAGACCAGAACAGAGGGGGGAACTGAACCTGATTCATGCCCTCAACTTGCAGCCATCCTACATTTCATATTAGTAATGGCCAGGGCTTGACCTCTTGTGGTCTGGGAAGGATGTTTTATGGTCTCAGCTCACAGGCTTTGACTGGTAGCTGGAAGATTCATAGGCACAATTTCTTCATATGTGGGAAGGCATGTGCATGAGAGATAATCCTGATTCTACACAGTCCTGAGCAAAAGGGAAGTGTGTATTTTTGAGAACAGGGAAATTTAATCAAACATTAAATGTTACTCAGCAACTGCTTACTCTCAGTGGTTATTTTACGCCCTATAGAGAAAGGAGGCCTTTTTTAAAAAGTTCAGCTCCTTCATTAACGTGCTAGAGTGGCAATACCCTGGCGGTGAAACATGGGAGATGTTTAAATTTATATATTTTTTGAGCATTATTCCAGTGAGGTGCATTATTCCAGTGAGGCACATTATTGTGTGATACTCCCCAAACCAGTTTTGTTGGCACAAGTGACATGGTGACAAACAAGGAACCAGCAGCCAGGCTCTCATTCTGACTTTTTCAAAGTAGGTAACATATCATGTAAAGACACACAAAGAAAATCACACAGAAAACCAAACATATCCCGGACAAAGTCAAGCAAAACTAAGAGGAATCTGAACTTCACATTCCCATTGTTTAACTTAATAAAATTTGGGAAACCTTATCAAATTGTCCAAGTACTCTTAAAATGTTACAAAGCAGAAAAGAACACACAAACCAGCACTATCCATCCAAATCACCTTTAAAAAAACCTTATAAATGGAATGCAATTTTCCTGCCCAGAATGACACAGTGAAGGGGTTGTTTCAGTTTTGCTCACTTTACCAGGCTTATGTCTTGGAGCCTGGTTTTCTAGTCTTTTGTGTTGTGCCTGTAACATAACATCACTTGGTACTAGCATCACGTGCACCATGTTATTACAATCATTAGCTCTTTCAATTAAGCCACAGTGGCTTTAAGAGAGAAACTGCTTGCTTTCTTCACTTCTTTTTACTATGTTTCCTCCTAGTTCCTGCATTGAAATAGCCATACATGTGCAGCTTCAAAATTGTTGGTCTTCTCCCCTTTCAGACTTCCTTTTCCTGTTCTGCAATGCTGTGCATCATTTCCCTAGAGTGCCTACCTTGCTGGGGCAGACACTCCATTCTGGCATACAGGCAAATCATTCTGGGCTGCGGTTTAGCAGCACTCGGAGACCTGGAGAAGAAGATGGAGAAACTGGAGATTACAAAGTTCAACATCTCTCCTCTCCTCTCCTCTCCACTCCACCACCTCCATCCCACCCCTCTCATTACCACAATTACAGAATCTAGAATGGTTAGAGTTGGAAGGGACCTTAAAGATCATCTAGTTCCAACCTCCCTTACATGGGCAGGGACAGCTCCCACTAGAGCAGGTTGCTCAAAGCCCCATCCAGCCTGGCCTTGAACACTTCCAGGGATAGGGCAGCCACAGCTTCTCTGGGCAACATGTTCCACTGCCTCACCACCCTCACAGGAAAGAATTTCTTTCTAGTATCTAATCTAAATCTCCCCTCTTCCAATTTAAAGCCATTAAAGTCTTGTCAGTATACTTCCTGACACAGAGTCCCTCTCCAGCTCTCCTGTAGGCTCCTTTCAGGTACTGGAAGGCTGCTATAACGTCTTCCCGGAGCCTTCTTTTCTCCAGGGCTAGCTCTCTCAGCCTGTAGTCATAGGAGAGGTGCTCCAGCCCTCTTATCATCTTCGTGGCCCTCCACTGGACCTGTTCCAACAGGTCCATGTCCTTTCTATGTTAAGGACTCCAAAGCAGGACACAGTACTCCAAGTGGGATCTCACAAGCACGGAATAGAGGGGTAGAATCACCTCCTGCGACCTGATGGCCACACTTCTTTTGATGCAGTCCAGGATGCAGTTGGCTTTCTGGGCTGCCAGTGCGCACTGCCGGTGCATGTTGAGCTTCTCATCCACAAGCACTCCCAAGTCCTTCTCCTCAGGGCTGCTCTCTAGCCACTCTCTGCCCAGTCTGTATTTGTGCCTGGGATTGCCAGGGCAAAGCACTTCCCAGTTTATATCTGCATCAAAACAGGCTTGCACACAGCAGCCAGATTCCTTCTCTATCAAACCAGGTATTGCTAGAATGCACATCACGATGCTTAGGATGAGTATTTGTCATACAAAACAGTTGTAATGAGGCATAATATTGCCCTGCGCTTCTCTGACTATTTATTTCTCAAATTAAAAATAAGCAGGGAAAATTCTGGCATTGTGTGGCCAAGAAGCACAGAGTGGCCTTTTGCCTTGTGTGGCCCTAAAATGTAAATGTTACTTTTGAAGTTTTCTTACCCCAACTCACAGTGCATGAATTAATGTAACATTTTCATAACATGAAATTAAGAATGTGTGTTACCTTCCTTCAGTGCAACATGAGCGTTTGCACGTGCAAAGTCAACTGTGGTAGTCCTCCAGGATATAGGAGGCCAAACTCATGGTAGTCTTGTTCGTGCTGCTTATTAGAAATTTTGGAGCATATTTTATACCTCAGGCATCTCCTGAGATAATGCTATTTGCCACATTTCAAAATTATGTCACACAGCATGCTAGTGCTTAGACATTACTGATCAACCGTCCCACGCTGTCCTTTCCCTAGCCATTTTTTATTCAGTAGTAGCCCAGGTCTATTTGATTTTACAGAGGCTTTAAACTAGTAACAGAGCACATCTTGACCATCTGTACTTTATTTTCTGATTGAATTGGTGAAGTGCTTTGAGAGTCATAGAGGAAAGATGCTCTGTATGGAAAAAATGACATGAGTGTACCTCGTTCGTCAGTCTTTGACAAGTAGTGACTCAAATACACACGTCAAATGCTAAACTGAGTGAAAAGATGCTTTTTCTTTCTCAGGATTTCTTTATTCTTCTGATAAATAGTAGCTACACTTCACTATCTAAAGTTCATGTGGCTCTGTTCAAAATTAAAACCAGAGTAGCACCTGTAGGACTTAATGTGCTAATATAAATGTCCCTACTGTTGACAGTCTATGTTCCCCTTCTGCACAGAATACAACCTAGAAGAAGGTGAACATTTTAGGCCTTATTATGATGGTAGACAGGTGCAGCACCACTGTACCTTGCTCACAAGCAACAGAAGCCAAATAGGGAAGAGAAACAGAACAAAAAGCAAAATTAGATCACAAACGTAACCTAAAAAAAATTATAAAACAGGAAATAAAAAGCATGTTATGGTATTTGACTTGCTTGAAAGATGTTGATATGTTCCACACCATCTATTGAAATAGGCCTCTTCCTCCCCTTTCTTCACACCATACTGGAGGTACTGCATCCACCCAGGCCCGTAGGAATGCAATTTAGACAGAAGTAACCTTTATGAGCACCATGACTACAACCTCCCAACGCGGGCACTTCAGAGATGCTGAATGAACCATTTCCCATAGATGAGACAAAACAAGTCAGTTCAGATGGATGGACTGATCAGGACCAAAGTAATATCAACTTGACAAGCAAAAGTAGCAGTATATCACATATCAAATTGCTTTTGAAAGTTATGTAGGTGTTACATGGAAGATTTTATGCTGTCTTTTTATATCGGCTATTGTGTGACATTATAAAGAGAGGGACTCTAAGCTGTAATCCCTTTCTCAGAGCAACAGGATGTGTTTTAGCTGAAAGATCTGTCTGATATCTGCCATCCACCAGCCTCCTGGATTAGTTTCAGCCATTAGTGCACCTAAGGGTCTTGTCCCTGTTTCCCACGATATCTTTAGTAGGCAGTTCTCTCTTCCTATTAAATTTCTTTGTCCCAAGAACCCAGATGACTACAGAGCTTTATCAACTTTGCAGGACAACAGTGAGGCAGGTCAAATACTTCCTGAGTTTTTTCCATATCTGTCTGAAATAGGTATGGCGGTTTATTATTATTTTTATTCTTTATTGAGATAAAATTTATTTATTTTAAATTATGTAAAAAATTATCTTTTCCATATCTGGAGAAAGAGTACTGATCCCATCACCTGATTTGTGATGCAAACATTCCCTTGGCCTTTCTGTCACATATTGATTCATCCTTTTAGCAGTAAACTGCTTTGAAGATGACTCTGTGGAACTTGCTGGGTCCTAATAACTCCTGAGAGGGTTTTGGGGAAGGTGCCATCTCTTCAGAATTGCTCAGGACTCTTAGCACCGTCCATTATCATGGTTGAATGAGAAATATCCCTATCTCCTTTTTATTCCCCTTTGGACATAGGTATAAGGGAAGGTAAAAGCCAGTGCTCTTCACACACTGTGACTTTTATGCTGATTGCACAAGGAAGGACTCAGAGGCCTTTTATAACCTAAGGCAGGCCCTTGCTTAGACTCTGTGGCTTTGATTCCTTACTTTCCAGTCTAATTTCAGAATACTCAAGAGGAACTCCACCTTTGAACATTCTTTTTCTGTCCCTATTTAGTTTTTTTTATGCTGCATGTATTTCAAAGAATCCTGTGCTTGTCTTCAGCAGCATGAGTTTCTTCCCCAGCAGCTCCTCTAATGTGATACATTTTTTTATGTCACTGTGAATTTTGCCCAGTTTATCAGATCACTGTATTAACTGTTTGGTCCTTTTTCTCACCTCCAGACAAATTCATTCCACTAATTGTGAAAGGGTCATTTCCCTAATTATACTGTTTTACCCTTGTTGCCCACACCACACCTCCAGAGTTTAGCAATTAGTACGAACTGGAGAGTACAGATGAATCACCAACAGGTTCAATAGCTGCCTGGCTTTCTTTATTTGACTTGCAAGAAAGGTTTTTTTTTTTTTTTTTTTTCTCACACCACACCACCAAACCTGCAAACTGCTCTTCAGCACAAACACTGCTTCACTCAGTGCTCAGTTTCCCTCTCAGACCACGGGCAGCTGAGTCTCATTCACGTAGGCTGTCCTTGTTTTCACCTTGGGTTGCGCGCTACACTAAAATAGAAAACATGAGTCAGAAAGGTTAAGGGTTAAATTGTTAAAAACAAAAGAGGAGAAAATTCATTCAGAAAACTGTGGTTTGTAATGGGTAAGAGGAAGTACTGTACAATTTCTTGTAAAATCACAGTGGCCAGCTCATCAAAGGAAACCCCTCCTATCAGGGGCTTGCACAATGCCTCCTGAAGTCTGAACAGCTGCCAAGCCATGACCATGCAGCTAAGGGAGCAACAAAGAATCTCAAATCAAGAGCACATTTCCATCTTCCTGTCCAGCTAAATCTCATTTTTTTTTTCTTCCCCCTGCATTAATTACTTTATAACAATATAAGCTTTCTTAGTGATTTTCCTCTTTTTGCCTTACCCCTCTGGTTTTCTTACAAGCTGGAATGAGAGCTTCTCTACCTAATCATTCACTGATTTGGAAAGAAGGGTCCTGCAGCAGCTGCCCCATTCTCTCATCTCGACTGCATGCTCTTACTGCTAACTTTGAGACAGGCACTCACCAGATCCCCCATCAGCGACCTCATCAGCTCAGTAGTCTGCTCAAAATGCCCCAGCATAAAACCCAGCAGTTTTCTGCTGGGTCAGCCCACAGAGAGGACACTGAACACCAGAACCAATGCAGGGCTGAGGTGGGACTATGTGGCTGGAGGCCAGAGGTGGATAGCCACAAAATCTCTCCCTTCTGGTTGTGAGAAACCAGTAATTCGGCTCAGCTCTTTAGGAAACCGCAGTTTCAGCATGTCTGTGTTAGATGCTCGTCCTAGATTACAGTGTGCTAAAGTCAGCACACTGTTTACATACATGCATTTAGTGAAAGGCTGACTTTGTAGGCTCAGAGATAGGGACTTTCCTGGGATTTCTATTTTGGTAGAATTTGTGGAATAATTGTTTCAAATTGGTCCTTCAAACCTCTCATTTCTACCCATTCAACTTCCCCTTAAAACCATTTTCTACCATAGAGCTCCCAAAACAAAAGCCCGTGTTGATCTCTGCTGAGATCAATAAGATCTTGTAATTTGCCCTGAGTGACCAGAATTGCACAGCCTTGCCTGATTTAAACCATGTTGCCTCCTCATTGACTTTTTTTCATTACTGTAAACTCTCTAGAGTAAGAATGGTCAATTCCACTCATGTTTGGTGTCCCATGATTTACTACTTTAATGTGAAATATCAAGTCCCAGAAAGGAAGTTATATGACAAAGTGCCCTCTCCTGTTCTCCAAAGCTTATGTTTTCCTCATCTGGTTATTTAATTATGTTCAGAGATGATCTTGCCATAAGCTTTCCTACTCATCCATTCCAAGCCTTTACTCTTCTGACCATGAGACGGTCCCAACATCCAGCACGCTTAATTTTCTGTTGCTGAATTTATGCCAGTCAGCTCTTGTCCTGTCTCCCACAGACATGGAAAATATAAATTATTTCCTGCTTGTAGCAGTCTCTACATAACCTCGGTTTTCCTTAGGGTTAAAGCCTCAGTTGTCCCTCTCAAACTTTTCTTGTAGGTTCATGTTTTCTAGGTATTTGGCTGTGAATGATGCACACTTTTCACAGCTTTTCTCTGGAAGCTAGTCAGTCTATCACTTTCTGAATGCGCTGTCAAGAGGGACACAGTACTTCCACAGTTATCTGAAGCTTCAGTAGATAACATAGTTATCACAGATCCTAATGAGAAATACGAACCTTATCTTCCTTGTCTTTCCCCAACAACTGGACATTGTCATCACATGTGCAGTTGAGATTGCAGGCTAGGTCCAAGGTATTTTTTTGCAGAATTCTGACCTGATTAGTTATGTCTCTCAATGTATACAGATGTTTCTCTATGTATGCAGTAGACTGTTCCCAAAAATTATTCCAAAGTGCAAAATTCAGCACTTCCCTGTTTTAAATAGCACCCTATTTCCTTGGCAAGATCCTTTTGAACTTTATTCTTGTTCTCCATCACACCTGTAGTTTCTTCTAGCAACTGGGATTGGAGATTTAGCAAGTATATTTTATTGCAGAAGATATACACACCAACAGTACAAGACTGAGAATAATCCCTTGTAGAACCACACTTAGTATAGACTTGCTTAGAAACGAATCACAAATAACTGTTTTCTGAAGGGAGTTTTCCAGATATTTTTGCTTACACCTTACTATAGTTCCATTTTGAACTATCTATTTAGTATCTACCCTCTATTTCTTGTCTTCTTGCCTTTATAGAAAAGTCACTTGTGTCAGAATAAAAAGACTTAAGAGAAAATTAGAATATTTACTGCTTCACTTTTATTCCTAAAGTGCCTTACTCTGAGATGGAAGAAATTCAAAAGGCTTTGATAAGTTTTGTCCGGTTTTATTTCTCTTTCAGTTCCTGCAAGACACAGCCAGTTAATTCCCAAAAGGAAGTATAAATGTCACCAAATTGCTTGAAAGATGTACAGCAATATCGATACACTCAATGAGTGCTTTTCACGAGACAGTTTCACACACTTCACAAGCATATCCAAATGAAGTAGAAAGCCATCTAACTTGTATGCTGACAATACTCCCAGGCTTTTCCATGACTCATCCTAAAGCTAACTTATTGGACAGCCCTCTGCTGAGTTATTTTTAGCTTTTATCAACTCATGCAATTTCTTCCTGCAAGCTGTGCAAATTTCTACAAAGTCTCCTCAGAGCAGTGGTTGAGTGGTTGCAAATGTAAAGACAAAAAAAAAAAAAAAGGAAGTGTCAAAGCTTGCATAGCAGATACTCGTTAGCAACAGAGAATGGTGTAGGGGTGTCAAGGGATGTTGTGCGTTATCTGTTAGGGGTGCTGAGCTGATTTGTGGTTTGGATTTTTTTTTTTTAATTTCCAATGAAAGTCAGTGGAATTTGGGGAATAGTTCAATGGCAGACAACAGTCTGAATGAATGCCTCAGGATCTGGTCTTCATTTAAAAAACAGAACTACAATCCTGATTAGATTCTGAGCATCTTTTGCATTCAATGTTATTAAGAACATTGTCCAAATGCCTCTTAAACATTGACTGGCTTGGGGCATTGAGTAACTCTCTAGGAAGCCTGTTCCAGTGTTTGAACATTCTCTTGGTAAAGAAATACTTCTTAATGTCAAGTCCGAACCCCTCCTGATGCAACTTTGAACAATTTTGACGTGTCCTATCGCTGGATACCAGGGTGTGATGGGTTGACCCTAGCTAGATGTCAGGGGCCCACCAAAGCTGCTCTATCACTCCCCCTCCTTAACTGGACAGGGCAAGAAAATGCAACAAAAGGCTTATGGGTAGAGATAAGAACAGGGAGAACATTCACCAGTTAACATCATGAGCTAAACAGACTTGACTTGGAGAAATAATTTTAATTTATTATGAATCAAATCACCACAAGATAATAAATAAAACTAGATCTTAAAACACCTTCCCTACACCCTTCCCTTTTTCCTGGGCTCAACTTCACTCTGAATTTTCTCTAACTCTTCCCCACCAGTGACTCATGGGGACGGGGAGTGTGGGTTGTGGTCAGTTCACAACAAATTGTCTCTGCCGCTCCTTCTGCCTCGCACTCTTCCCCTGCTCCAGTGTAGGGTCCTATTACAGCAGACAGTCCTCCATGAACAGCATGAGGCTTTCCCACAAGCTGCAGTTCCTCATGAACTGCTCCAGTGTGGATCCTTCCCATGTGTCTCATCCATAGGGTACAGTCCTTTAGGAACAGATCTCTCCAGCGTGGGTCCCACACAGGGTCACAGCCTCCTTTGGGCATCCACCTGCTCCAGTGTGGGGTCCTTCACAGGCTGCAGGTAGATATCTGCTCCAACCATTAATGTCCATGGGCTGCAGGGGGACAGCCTGCCTCACCATGGTTGTCACCACAGACTACACCTACTCCAACACCTGGAGCGCCTCCTCCCACTCCTTCTTCACTGACTTTGGTGTCTCCTTAATTGCTTCTCTCATATTCTCACTCCTCTCTCCTGCTGCCGTTGCAGATATACAGCAGTTTTTTCCCCTTCTGAGGTGCTACCATCATTGCTGATGGGCTTGGCCTCGGCCAGTGGCAAGTTTGTTTCAGAGCCCACTGGCATTGGCTTTATCGCACATGGTGGGAGCAGCTTCTCATAGAAGCCACCCCTATAGCCATGCTGCTACAAAAACCTTGCCACAAAAACCTGATACACAGGGAAAAGAGATCTGCACTTCCCTCTCCACTTCCCATCCTCAGAAAGCTGTAGAGAGCAATGAAGTCATCCCTCAGCCTCCTTTTCTCCAAAACAGACAAACCCAGGGTCCTTAGTCACTCCCCACAGGACATGCCTTCCAGCCCTACCACCATCTTTGTTGCCCTCCTCTGGATGTATTAAAGGACCTTCACATCCTTCTTAAATGATAGGCCCCAGAACTGCACACAGTATTCAAGGTGAGGCCACACCAACATTGAATACAGTAGGATAATCCGCTCTTTTGACCAGCTGGTGATGCTGTGTCTGATGCACCTCTGGGCTGCCAGGACTCACTGTTTGCTCTCATGGAGCCTGCTGTCAACCAGCATCCCCAGGTCCATTTCTGCTGAACTGCTCTCCAGACACTTCTCTCCCTATCTGTACTTGTGTTTGGTGTTACTCCGTCTCAGGTGCAGAATCAGGTGCCATTATATATGCTATTTGTTAATGCACCTATTGTAGAAAGGTCATACTGTAGTATGTCTAAAGGTCTACAGAGGTCTGGGCACACATCAGACCAGGGAGGGCCAAGGTCTGAACACAGGTGAGCACTGCAGCCACACAGACAGCTGCTGGTGGTGCAGGGGAGGAGGATGCAACCACAGGATGTCGAAAGAGGAACAGTATCCGCCTTATTTATGAACCTTACAGTGTCTGCAGGTGATGCTGCAAGGTCAGCTCTAAGTGTCTCACGTGAAACAAACCTCTTCTGCTCAAGTGGTACATTTGTGGAGGTGTGCGCTGAGCTGTGCCCATGAGTGATGTGGATAGCAAATACAAGCCCAAGTGAAAAAGGCACTACAACAAAAACTAGGTCCCACGCTCATCTTCTCATATTTTAGTTGTGGCAGGGAAGGAGGAAGTGATGCTAGTGCTATTGATGCAAAGGTGGAAGCCAATATTTGCTTGCTTGCCAGAGCTCCTCACTGAAAAGTTTCTCAGCAGTTTCAGCCTTTTTGGTTTCAGGACTTCGGTTTGCATTACCTGGCAAACCTAAACTGCTTTGAGTATGACCCACGATCTTCACCACCCAACACTATCTCTGAGCATCTCATCTTGTTAAGAGGGATCATTCCTAGATTCACAGCAGGACTGCTTTACCCCCTTGTCCCCAGTTCATATGTCAGGTCACTCCTTGACGAGGAACCACTTCCATATGTAAGAAAACCCTAAGATCTAAGGAAAGTTGAGGTGGTCTCTCCAGTGTTTTCTCCATATAGGTAGAAAAAATTCAAGCCAGTTCACATCAAATTGTCTTGGAGCAGGGCTCACTCCCTGGTGTAGCACACAAAGGTGATTTGAAGCATTTTTTCTGTTTCTGGTTCTCCCACCCACAGGCTTTTCTTGTAACCCCAACAGACAATGTCTGGAGAAGGAGACTGAGCTGGGTGCATGCTAAAGGCAAGTCCCAATCCTCTCAATACACCAGACCTCCAGTCAGGGAGGGTTTAGTACCCAACATTAGTGTCACACTTAGTATTTGGAAATCTGATCATGTTGTAACTGGATGCTGAGCACTGATAAATGAGGGTCTTTACACAGATGATAGAGTCTTTTGAAAAGTGCATTTCATTAATTTACTTTGACTAAACTTAGTCTGACACTGGGACATAGGAATAGAAAGAAAAATAAGCATATGGATCAATATTTGCTTACACAGTCTAACCAACTGCTGTGTATTTGAGAGGTTCATTTTTCTGGTTTATAAGTTAATTAACATGAAGAGAAAAAAATGCTGGATTCATTGCACCAGTCACACTCCTGCTGACAGCAATACACGTTTTATATTGGACAGGAACAATGTGTCTAAAAACTTTCTCTGTAAAGCCAGAAGCCATCTTTTACCCGGTTTTGGTCAATATAGTTCAGCGTGCCTGGTGTCTTCACTTACAATTCAAGACAGACATAAAGACTATCATGTAAGCTCTGTGTCATTACTAGTGTGTGTTTTAGGCAAGATTTTGAGAAGTGATGTATATTGTCTTATTTTCTTTACTAGAAGATAATGGAGTTTCTCCTGGACAATGTAACTGTGTGCTACCACTTGACATAATTTGGAGGGGGGTGTTTTGCTTCTTTTGTTTGTTGGGCTTTTTAATGAACTCACTGTCACTTCTGCCCTTAACAACTGATCCATAAACTTGACCTCCACAGATGGTTACAGTCAATGGTACGCGGTTATGAACAGATGAAGGATTCCATTGCTCCAGTATGCAGTTACGCACGTGAAAGCAACGGAACTGCTTGAATGCTTAACGCTTTGTATTTGCTTAGGTGAAACAGGTACCAAAGCACCTGTGTGATTTTAGCTCATGGATTGTTCCGCTTATGAAGGAAATGTTATTTAATACATTGATAAAGGGTATTATAGAAAATCTTCCTTTACATTGATCTGATTCTTCACTGCTTTGATGTTAATGTGACCATGTGGAAAGACGTGAAGCTACATATTAACTCTTGTTTGTGTTTTCTCTGGATTTTACAAGACACAGTAATTGCCAGGCTAAATTTACAGGTTCAGGTATTCAGAGACTCCTGACCAGCCCAGTCTGGAGATGGGACTTAACGTGAGTGGCAGCATGCTCCTGAGCACACTTGAAGTTTAAATTGATCCCAACACAAGCAGGGTCTTCCCACAGCAAGGTAACTCACCAAAATGGAATTGATCCAGGATGTGCTGTTAAGTGTGGGGTAAATCCACATCTAACTGCCAAACTGTAGGATTTCCAACAGTAATTTGGCTGGTTATGACTTGAGAAGCCTGCTTTAGCTGTCACTAAGAAGTCACAACCACAAGTACTGCAATCTAAGGCACCCTGGAGAAGAACTTAAAGAAATCCAAGGACAAGTAGGGGTCAAGGGAACATTTCTCTGAGAAATAAAGAATCAGCTTCTATACTTAATCTCGCACTTTCATGTATATGACTAGAACATCTCAGTAATATTAAAACCTGTGCTCAGTGTGATGTATAGCTGAACAGTATCTTCAATCAGAAGAAGCTAGAGTTAAATAAATTTTAGTTCATGGATTACTGCTGGACCATGTAAGTTGAAAAGACGGCTTTTCTTCTGCCAAAATTTATGACTTATCCAAAGCTAGCAGAATAGATGAATTTATGTATGCTTTATCTACAACAAAGAAAGCGATTGGGATGAATTCCCAAACAGGTGGTTATGTGGCCAATGTAAAAGCCAAGATACATGTACACAATGAAGGAAGAGCAGGTTGGGTTTGTCCCAGATTCAGTGAAACCCCTCCCACAAGTAAAAAGGAGTTACTATGAACAGATGCAGTGACAGGAAAATAGAGCAATTACCTGGAATTTAGCCCAATTAGTTTCTGTACCTTCTGATATTTTACATGTACCAGGAAACTAATGGAAGTGACACACATGTGATAACATTTCATCGCAGCCTCAGTCACCGGGGGCCCATGCACACAAATAAGAAACGGAAAAGGGTGAAACAAGAACGTTTTTACTCTCTTTTTTAGATCAGCCACAGAAGTCTGTAGGTGTCAAACCTCATGGTTTTTCAAACATCCTGATATTCTCATTAATTCTTTTTTTTTCCATCTGAGAATAGAAACACTCTGTTATTTCAAAAAGCAAAGGTACTCATTTGCATTGTTTAAACAGCATGTACTACTAAGTACTTTCAGTACTTTTTCATAGAAAACAGAAACTTACAACAAAGAGAAAAAGAATCCTTTCCCATCATAGGCTAATTTACTAATACTTTGCTTAAATAATATCAAAACAAGAGAATCCGTTATGGCCAGGCTGTGCAATTGCACATATCACATTCAGTTTAAGCAATTTATACTGATGATTTTTTTGCATGTAATTACATGCACATATTAATTAACTTCAGAGCCAATACAAGAAAGTTAGGGTGAGGCTGCAATCCCTGACATCTCTCACAACCAGGGAGAAATAATTAATTTGAATTTGTAAAAATAACTGAAAAAATTCAGTCCCGGATGGAGCTAGGTATCGTTGTACCATACCAGAGAGCACATCATACCAGTGAGGGTCATGATCTGTGTCATTTCTTGTAATGGCCAATCCTTATTAGAAGTTCCTTGCTTACTTATGTCACCCTGTATTTCGTACCACTCAACCTGAGTTTTCACAGGATGCCAAGGAGCAGTTTTCCCTCAGATCTTGGCAATCCTTCAAGACCACTGTGCCAAAATGTAGTTTTTCTCTCCAAATAAAAGTTTGCTGGTAACAACTCATTGTCCAACAAAGAGATATTACCCAATTAGTCCCATCAACATATTGCCTCTACATGAAGTGGCAGGTCCCAGCCTTGGCCAGGGATGCAGAACTACAGAGCAGGCAAAACCTGAAATTTGCTGTCTGTTTTTGCAATGTCCCTGCTGCAAACTCTAGCCTGTAATTCAAGAGCTCCATTGTAGGCATCTGTCCCTGCTTCCATCTTTCTAGAAGAGGATAGCCCTAGAACTCTCTCTTGGGGTGGGCAAAACAGTGCAAACCAGCATTTTTTATGGCCTCACCAAAAAAGGCAGCACATTCCTACTAAGTCTGCATTTGCTACATATGTGTAAAGACTATCCATGTCACCTTTCTACACTCCTAGGGGGAAGGTTTCTACTGCTCATATCCTAGCATATCTTTCTGGACCCTCCTAATAATCCACTGCAGCTACACCAGCCTGGCCCAGTGAAGCCAGGGAATGCATCCCACAGCACCTGCTGCTGACATGGATGCAATTTGAGGCCTCTTGCTGGTCCCTGCAAGCAATATCTTCCTCGCAATTCACCTTGATGGAGAAACCTGCCTATTAAATTAACAGGTGTGAATGGCACAGCAAGGCCAGGATAAGGAAAGGCAGAGCAGTTCCTAGATTTAAATGCAAATTATTATAATTTAAATACATTTTCTTTGCAGGACATTGCATTGTTTCTTACTGTGCTTTAGAGGAAACAGTTTAAAGTAAAATTGACAGCCAAGATTCTGGCAATTGCAGAAAAAAGGGTATACGGGGAAGTTGATTATATCTAAATAGTATAAACATATTTGATCTTCAATAACTCATTAACAGCAGGGTCGTACTGTTTATTTTTTACAGTAGTTGTGATTTTTAGGATTAGGCCTATCAATATTTATTCATATTTAGCAGAAGGCAAACATCCGGTCAGTCCTGGCAAATGCTATCCCCTGGACAGCAGTTTCATTATCCATTAGTCACAGAACAAACACAGATTCAGTTTCTAATAGGAAGGTGAATGTACAACAAGTGGAGAGCCAGTAACATGTGAGGTTAATGCCATAATAATTTATCTACTGCAAAAGACATATGAAGTTCTCAGAGATCCCAGTCATCTCCTGTCAATGCCAGGGGCAAAATTTCTGTTCCTTTCATGGGGTCAGACTGAGCTTTGACCAGGAATGAGGACTGGATGTGGGACTGTTGTTTCATAGATCATGCAAAAACATCTACAGAAACTGAGGGAGCTCATTCTGCAAATTGCAAGATGAGGTTCCTCTTTTAGATAACTCACCTTGGCATTGCTCAATGGGGTTGAATTGATGAGAAGTAATTTTTGTCTTTTCAGCTCCATTTTTCTGCAAGTCTGTGCAGGAGAGACCCTAAAAATCTCTTACATTTTTCTGTTTACTCTCACAGCTGCTCAGGACTGCCCGTATCTCTGTGTGGTCAGTGCTTAAGTCCAACAGCCAGTGCTAAGGGCCTTTGACCTAATCAGAAGCTCTAAATATGACTACATATTTAAAAATAGCAAAGCTAAATAACATATATACTGGGTGGAGCCTGCCGAACATGGGACAGATTTGCCAGAGTAAACTCAGGGAGGATTTAAGGGCAACTCTGCAGACTTAGCAGTATGTACAATTCTTTTTTGTAACATACATTCACAGTATTTGAGAGATTACCAGTGAATTTATTCTCACAGCACCCTGGGATATGGCAAAGTGCTACTAGGCTCCATGGGAGCTGAGGCATGGGAGGAGGTTAAAAAACCAGGCCAGGGGAGCTGCCGGGTTAGGCGCTGTTCTGCCTTCTTGGTAGCTCTCCACCTTACCATCTGGACTCATTGTCCCTCCACACCTCACCCCCATCACAGACAAACACCATGTAAACTCTCATTGTTGGAAATATTTAGGGATAGGTGATTTCATGTCAAGGGTTGCAGAAATAATAAAGGAATTTCTAGGAAAATCTTTCCTGACAGGAGACATAAGCATATGTTGGAGTGGGGCTAGTCTGATTTCAGGAGGTTAAAGAGACTTTAATACAGTAGAATTTCATAAATAGTAGTATACAAAATGCAAACCACTAATATAATTTTTAAAAATCATTAATTCCTCTGGGGGATTTCCCAATACTGTTTCTGTGTCTTATATAAACTGCACATTACTCAAGGCAGACACTACACAGGGTCTTTTGCAATGACAAAGAAAATTTATGTCATTTACCATTCTGACTATCAAAAATACTCAGGGACGACACGATAACATAACAATTGATATTAGAGTGAGGAAAAAACACAGCATAGTTCATAAATTTATTTTCATCTCAGGATCATTTTGACCACAGGAAAGTACTTGCTAATGATAGATGAACGGCATTGTCACTCATGTTAATATACTGTTTAATGACTTTTTTTTTTTAGTATTTATTTTATCACTGTTAGTATTTACTTAGCCGGACATTAATAACGCCAGGATATTTATCATATAGGAAATGGCTAAAGAAATCTTCTCTGTCTGTCAGTGGATGTTTATGTTTAAGGCTGCACTGCATTGTTTATGCAAGATTTGGAGGAGGATGATAGTTAATAATAAGAGGGACACGGCAATTAGTGTGGATTTTTTTTATTATTATTATTATTTATATTACATCAGGACTCCCCTGGGCTTCAGATCAATGTT
This sequence comes from Nycticryphes semicollaris, assembly GCA_013400055.1. NCBI lineage: Eukaryota > Metazoa > Chordata > Aves > Charadriiformes > Rostratulidae > Nycticryphes > Nycticryphes semicollaris. The sequence continues at coordinate 1,101,166 of VXBJ01004049.1, forward strand.
TGAAGCAGCTCAGCTGATGATGAAAGACTTAAGAATGAGATAAAATGTGCTTGATAGTGATGGGGACACAGGACTGGGAGACAGAATTGTCCAGCTCTGCAAATAAGCTGATTCCCAGCACTGCCTTCTGCTCCCTATGGGAACCCTCCTGGCAAGTAGCCCTTTGGCTCTAGCACGTCTTTTTTAAACAACTGGAGTTTATATGATTTCTCTATATCCTTATATTCAGCAGTTAATACGGCATCTCCTAGTTTGATGTTTTCCAAAATACTGTACTTATTCATGATGAGTTTTCTCCAAATGGCTGGTTCAAATTGGATGCAAATGTTTCAGTTTTTAAGCGTAACACGTATAGCTTCAGGGGAGTTTTGCAGTTCTGTGCCACCTAACAACTGTATCCCATGGTCTGAACACCAGTGGATTTGAGGCATTTCCTTTTAAAAAGCCCAATTGCTGCCTTTGCAATTTACAAAACAAGTCAGGCATTTGACAATTTTATTTTCCTTCTTCCTTTGCAAGTCTGAGTTCAAATTTTTTGAGGTTTTCCTTCCTTTCTTGCAAAAATCTCAAAGTGGTACATCCTTGTTGCAAGGACATGTGAGAGCTGCCAGATTGCATCACACCAGGGACAGGCATGAGTGCGGAAGCAAGATCCCAGAAGAGCTGGGGAGCTGCACTGGTCTTTGGCCGTCCTTCGCCAACCCTAGGCTTGTTCTTCATGAAAAAGAACGAATATTAATAGCTCACACTAATAAAGTAGACAGTTTGTAGTCAAGATGCACGTATGCACGTGTGGAATTTAAAAAAAATATATATTTCAGATTGAAATCACCAGAAAAGTGAGTCACCCTGAGTATGGTAATTTCGTGGAAAGTGTATAGCCATAGCAAAATATTTCCCGTTAGTTATTGCAAAAGAATGGAATGCAAAATCCAAAGGCAGTGCCCTTCCTTTTTCCTTTCCCCTGAAATCCCTGGGAGTACAGAATATCATTCAGAAATGCCAAATCCAACCTCAGCTGCACCGCTGCAACTACCTCCAAGGTCAATAGGAGTCACGGGTGCACAAGGAACTGAGTGTCCAGTCAACATATTGCAATTTTTAACCACTATGAAATGTAAATCTCTCTAGCATCAATATTTATTCCTGCTAAATACGAAGAATGTTTAGGCTTATGAGTCACCAGTTCTTTTCCAGTTTGTGCTTGCTCTACCACTTCCACCCTTCAATGGAACTAGAGATTTATACATTATATTGGCACACAAAGTCAACTATTAGGAAGAGACAACCACAGAATAACAACTGCGGAGATAACAATGTGCATCTGTCGGAGCCAGCGCTCTTGTCATTTCTCTGCTGTTGGTTTTGCAGGAGGCTTGAGTGGCAAATAGACCATGAATAAGTGCAGCAGGATTTGCCTGCAATTTGTTCCATGCAAGCTCGAGGTTGCCATGGGAGACAGGAAGCATTTTTCGGGCACTCCCACAGCAATAAACTGTTGCCACTCTAATTAACGAGTAGCAGCACGTTATTTTTTGTTCCACAGCAGACCTGTGAGCTGACCAGCCAAAGTCCTGGAGGTGTATAGAAAGCTTTTTGCCCTGCTTTCACTTCTTTGGATGCCAACTCAGGGTCCTGCTAAAGAGGGCAATCTGCTGTGTGCTGTAAGCCAGTAGGTTTAGTCTAGCTTCCAGTGCAGGCAAGGTCTGCATAATAAAAACCTACATTACAACATGCCACAGCAGTCCTAAGGCTGGAAAAGTGTTAAGGAGACACCTGAGTGGAAGAAGAAAACCAAAAGCCAGTTCATATTCTTCACCTATGTTATTTAGTGAATGATTGCACAGAGTAAAAAGAATGCTTTCAACCTGATTGTAGCACAGATCAGTGGCTGCCAGCCCAAAACAAAGGTCTGCCATGCTGAAAGTTTTGGAAAATGGGAGTGGGTGGTCCCTGGAGAATATGTGGTAGTGGTTCTGTTTCCCAGAACGAAGAGCCCACCACAGCGTTTCTGTAACTCTGGGTGGTGACTGTGCCAAGATGCCAAGAACCTCTCCTTGATCAGTGAAGATACTTCGTTTCGGAAGGCACCACTGTAATCCTGTTGTTCTGGGATAACAGAGGGAGAAGTGACTAATCACTTTCAGAAAAGGTAAAACAGAAGCAGACAGCAGTTGTCAGCTGTCTTCGCTGAAGGACTAACAGAGTTGAACTGCACAGAGGAAACAAAGGTGGACTTGCTCTGGCAGGGGAGTTGGATTAGGTGATCTCCAGAGTCCCTTCCAACCCCACATCATTCTGTGATTCTGTGAAAAGAGGGGCACACTTTTAGATAATTTGAATCCTGGCTTCTTATCTCAAAGATTAGGACTTATAAGTGAACTGTGGAGCCCAAGTGGAGAGGTACAGTTCCCCAAGCCAAAGGGACAGAAATAGAAGTCCTACAGCTACCAGGAATCTCTAACTTCCTAAAGTGGTTTCCAAAAGTAGGAATAAATGCTCACAAGCAGAAAATCTCATTTTGCTATTGTCATTATACAGACAAAGGCATCACTTTCCCCGGTCAAGATGCTACGCTTTGAAGAAATAAAGTAACTTCTCTTATGTTACCTTTTTATAGTCCTCTTCCCTGACTCCTCCCTGACTTGCCAGGTGTTTTTCTTGCCTGATGGTTTGGCTTGAGTGGACATGTATTCTCACATGTTCTCTGCTGATAAAACAGAGTATACCTGCCCCAAAGGAATGGTCTTACCATTGGTATGGGTATACCAATACATGGATAAATGCTGTCGCAGCTGACTGATTTAACATCATTTATTGCTCAGCTCTGACTATGTTGCTCTGTAATGAGTAAATGCAGAATCCTACTTTTAAGAATATGTCTGTTTTGAGTGGTCTTTCCACAAGACTGCAAGAAGATCATTTGCTAGCTGCATCCTTTACCTACTGAACAGAATTAGAAAGAAATAGAGGGAAGGAAAGTAATACCAGGTATTTATTTTTTAGGATCTACCAGTCCTAGAAATTAAGCAGAACAAAATTTGGTTTACACCTGGATACTTTAAATCAATTAAGCTTCTCCTGGTGAAAAGACTTAATGAATGAGAACATCCTTAGCACTAATTAACATGTCAAAGGCAACATCAGAACAGCAGCAGAACAGCAGCCCCCTGGAGAGCACACAGATACAAAATTAAATCAAAAATTGGTTTGTTTTTTTTCATCCTACTTTTTATTCACACCTACATGCCAACAGGCACTGCATTACCTTCTCCAAGCTGATGTGTTCCCAGAAGATAACAGCACTAAGAGCCTGAGTTCTGCTTCTATTACAATCTCAGTCACAGCAGTTCTGGATTTCAAGGAGATCCTTGCTGATTAGCCATTGTAGCTGAGTACTCTCTCTCCAGCAAATCCTTTGTTACAGGCCAAACCAAGTTTTCAGGAAAGAAATCTTAGTGAGGAGAAGGAAACTTCACAGTGCTTTCTAAGATTTTCCAACCCTCTTGTTTTAGAAACCTCCCAAACCTTTCCCCAGGGAGATACTGACTTTGAGGTAGAGATTTTTTTCTCTCAGAAGAGACTTGATCTTCAGAATTAGCCTTGATTTAGGCTGTGGGCACAACCTAAAAAACACTGTCCCCCTCTAAAGTTGGAGGAATCACTCTGAAGCTGCACAAGAGTGTCACAGAGGGAAAAAAGCCCTGATACTGACACTTGTGACACATATCCCATCGCATTCAGCAACCACTGCAGTTCCCTTGCTCTACCTGTGCACATACTTCCCACTGAGACATGGAAGTTGTAGATGCATCTGGAAAAAAAAATAACCCTTCTTTGTGAATCAGATCAGAGGCATTTTTCTCATCAACAAAGAGAGGCTGTTTCTTCCACTTTACTAACAATAGACCCAGCGGGGCACAGACTGCAGCTAATCGGCTCAGAGTGCTGCAACTGTGTGGGAGCACACAGGGGCATGATGCCCTTCTGTATGGTAATTGGTAATTTTAACTCAGTGAAGCCAAGAATAAATGTTTAGACTATGCTGACTAAGAAAGTTTTGGGGTGTTTCATTTTTGTTCTGAGGAAGAAACTAAAATGGCACTGAAGGCAGTAGCATGTTTAATCAGTTAAGGCAGCAGGAGTAGGGTTTACATTCCCAGAATCAATTAGAGATCTCATGAAAACGAGAACACAAGAAGTGACGAGTCTTCAGAAAATGTCCATCTAAATAATCAATGTGGTACAACGGAACTGACTGGAAGGACAAAGCAAAGCTAGCTGAGTTCAGGTGCATGACTGCCCGTGAGGCTGCAAAAGGACTATCACTCAGGCCCCTGGGTCAGTGGAGAGAAACTCTTCCCATATTCAAACAGGCGATGAAGGGAGGAGGAGCATACTGTCCTCTCAAGGTGCCTTTCTCTAGGTCCACTGGAGAGGCAGTCTGCAGGACCGTCTTAGATTAGTCACTCTGGTTTAGCCTAAGTTTACATTTTGTAGTTTATTGAGCATGAATTTTTATTTATTACTTTATAACATAATTAAGGTCCATCTGATATTTTCCTTTTTTCTTCCTTTTCCTCTCTATCAGGGACAAAATCTATTTTGCTCTGCCAACAGGATATGCAGAAATTTCCATGAATCGGTTACTGAACTATTATTTTTTTTCCATCAAGAAATCCATTGCCTGACAGTCCCTAGTCCTATTTCACAGTTTTCCACCAATACCATAAATTGCATCAAAGTTTCATCATTTCCTAATTCAGGTTTTCTCAGAAACATTACTCACCATTGAAGAATGTTCTGGTCATTAAGAAGGGTAAGAGATAATATTTTCTTACATTTTTGTGACTGTTTTCTCTTTCAGAGAGAAAATATGGGAGAGGAGGTTTCCCTGCTGATTGCAGTTGCTCAGTTTTCCTGTATTTCCCCACTTTCTGCTTCTATATTTTTTCCAATTCGAAACTGAAAACAAGTCACTTTACAAAAACAAAAAAA
>VXBJ01004049.1:1108890-1143559 GCA_013400055.1 Nycticryphes semicollaris
TGGTAAAGCCTTGGCTGGCAGAGTTTAGGATATATTTCGTCCAGCTAGATGTAGACACCTACATTATGATGATGTGGGTCACACCTGAACACATCCACTCATCAACCAGTTCTCCACTACTCTAAAGGGCAGACTGCTCCAATATCAAAGTCAACACTTTTTTCAAAATCTAGTTGTTGTGAAGATTTCTCACATTCACCCTGTGCGATTCATGTCACCACTTCCTTCCTTTTACTTATTTCTTTTGGTTTTTGCCCCACCCCCCTCAGCTTCTAGTTTTTGTCTTCTATTGAAAGCTTATTAGTCCATTCCCCATACATTATAGAAACAGGAAACTGAATATATCCTCCCTCCCTGCAGCAGTCATTTTCATATTTGAAAACCATATTATCAAAATTATAAATTGGTAGAATTTGTGCTATTTAAAAAATTGGTCACTTAAATGCATGTGTCTTCATCTAATATAAAACTGCTAGATCTGGCTGGAAAGCATTTTATTTTATTTATTTTTTAATTATTCTCTGGATATTACAATTCTAATATGAAAAAATAACGAATAGCAAAAAAACCCGTCTGGAAACTATGGGAAGTTATTTCCAACTTCAACAAATTATGCAGCGTGTGCAGAATGATGTGATACTCTGGGAAGAAAAATGCTTCAATGAACCCTGTATTTCTATGCTAAAGGCATTTTATAAGAAAATTATGAACACTCTAAAAGTCTGTCCAATGACACTTCTAGCTAAAGAGCCAGCATCAAAAAGTATGACTATGAAATATGCCTCTAAAAACCTATAGCACTCTTTCTTCTGTTATTGACTATAATTTGCTTCAGTCAGTCTGAAATCCTTTACATTTAATTTATTGGTAATCAATTGATTTCTCCTTGTCTGTGTTTTTTGTTCTTCTCAGTGTTTAGCTATTTAGCTTTACTTGACTATGAATTTAGCCATGAGTCAGTTTTATCCTAATCCTGTTTAGTTTCCAATCCTTTTCTTGCTATTTATCAGATCAACACTGCACTGGCTGAATTTATATTCTTTAGGGAGCTATTTACCTGGATATATTTTTGCATTAAAACCATACCTGGAAATGCTAATATTGGCAAACTGCTATATTTGAGTATGGTCCTACCATCTCTGCATTCAAGGCCATATATACCCTGAGGTACTGACCTTTTAAATTCTACCCTCTTTGGTTTGTTTTCATTTGTTTTATTTTTCAACTCTAAAATGAATGAAATCCAGCAAACATTATCAAAATAACGTTTTCAAGAAGCACCTTTCTCCACAAACACTGCCAATGGAAAGCTGCATATAAAATGATCTATTTCCTACTGCTAATAAATATTTGGTTCCATTGTGTGAGGAGGCAGCACACACATTGCCTGTGAAAACCAATTAAAGTTCTGCGAGCAGGTTTCCAGAATCATGCACATATACTCTAGACTGATACTTGGAATGTTAAATAGAAACACTTGATAAATATGCCTGCATTTCTTTTATCTAAGCAATACAGTTAGATTATGCAGTAAAATTGCAACAAGATTGCTTACAAAAGAGAACTGATCGGAATACTTCTTTGCTCTACTGCAGCACCATAACCATTCCACTTCCATTTTTCTAGCTTTTTATTTTGAGGCCTGCTGGGCATTGTCTTCTGTGGGAACTACTGGATTAGGTCTATGTTTAGGAAAACACTTAAACACATGACTTGTTTAAAAAAAAAATGGAAGTATTCTCCTTTAAATCAATGGGCTTGTGTCTATAGTCAAAGTTAAGCATCTGTTTAAATATTTCTTGGCCTGTGTCTGCAATCCGTAACACAGATGGACTAACAGTGGTAGTGAATTTCAGGATGTCATAATGACAAAAACGCCTCCGTTATATCATTAATCTATCTACATATTTATGTGCCATCCATCTCTATAAAAATTGCAGTACCTATCTTAAAGTTAGCCAAGAATGAGGTCGTATTATTCCCCTAAATCTAGCCTGATTACTGGCTCTTTATTACTGGCCTTCCAGGGCAGTTAGCTGAGCCACCCTGAATAACAGCACCAGCACACTGCATCCACTGTAAAACCACAGCTGACCCCACTGCTGCTGGATGCTTACAACAACCTTACTGGCTTTGCACTGAAGAGAAGAGCAGAGTTTGTCAAAGGCATGCTTGCTGCTCAGCTCAGGACAGCTTCCAGCTGATGGACAGCAATAAAATATTGGGGATAAGAGCTTCTTAAACCACTCCAGCCACAGGAAGCTGTCTCAGTCAGTCCTACGTGTGCTACAGCCCTCCAAAGCAATGAACAAGTTTCCTGAAAAGTTCCCCCTGTTCCCACCTCCAGAGTCTGTTGACTATAAATCACTCTGCAGATCGCTAGTTAGCTGGCTTCACATCCATAACACAACAAATATTTCCCCTCCAGCATGAAGTCGTTCAGGCTCCATGGGGGATAATTCCTGAAGTAAAGCAGTCATCTTCAAGACAGAAGTTGCTTTCCATTCCACAAAGGAGAAGGGTTTGTTAATCATGCAACTATTTAAAAGTCACTCCCAACATGTGCACCTGAGCTCAGAGCCTATAATTTATAATCTACCCACCCACACACGTACACTGCAATCAGATCGCTGTTCCCACAGAAAATAAACGTGCTGAAACACAAGACCCAACACTGTTCCAAGCAGTGATAAAACGTTTAAAGGAAAGATACAGGACAGTTCCACAAAGTCTCCAGGTAGCGTAGGGCAGGGGCAAAGGTACCCTTCACCTGCTGCAGAGGGTTGAAATGCAAATGTATCAGATGTAAAGGAGAGAGAATCTCTTTTGATCTCATCTCACCTTCTTTACAATCAGACCTTGATATCATGGAAGTATAGCTCCCAATGCCAAGAGACAACAAGTGGTTTAAAAAATCTCTTAGTGAAAAGGTTGAGAGCTACTTAACCCCCTCCTGAAAAATAAACTAACATGTCATTTTCCTGTCACTTATTGCCTCTAAAATCAAGCAAATCTATTGGGGCTGGTGGGGACAGGGCCAGGCGAATCAAACAACAAACAAGTCAATAAACAAAGCTTTTGGTGGAACTTTCTAACAAGAAACTCACAACAAAATATTGTCTTTGGAATTAAACTTCTTGCCCACATCCAGCAGAATGACTGAAGAGCTTCATGGCAGCCATTGGTCATTTACAGCCATGGTCTTCCACAGAAGTTCGCTTGGTATTGAGCTACACCTCCCAGGAGGCCTTGGAAGTCCATTCCCTTGGTGGAGTGCAGTGCATCATTTAAGAGCCAGTTATATAATGTGCACCGCATTCAACATTCTACCTCTCTTTAGGATGAAGGCAAGTGCTGGTATACCAGAATTTTTCAAAAGGCAGTTATTCTGTTTTCTCAACTAATTTCAAAGAAGACACTGCCAACTTCCTGCTGGCATTCTGGTCTGTGTCCTTACCAAAATAACCATGAACTTGAGTGTCCTCTAGAAGGATAGGTAGTTATAGGTTCCTGGCACGGGAGTACCCAAGCACATCATAAATATTAATGGAGTTATCCTTCCAACATTGCTGTGAGGCTTTATTACCCCCATTTTGCAAACAGAGAATTGAATTTCAAAGTCACTTGCCCAAGGCAAAACAGGAATTTTGTACTGAGGCCAGGACTGAGCCCACATTTCTGGAGTCCTCACCCAAAGTGTCTTTTCTCTTTTACCCTCTTACGCAAGACACAAAAGCATTTTTTGTGCCTCAATATTTTCTGTTGGTCTGGTTCTGAGCTTTTTTCTCACACATGTGATCATAAAAGGCACCAAGCTCTTATGTTGGGACAAGAGATAGTGCTTCAGTACAAGGGGACCAGGATTTGATTTGCAGTCTTGCTCTCTCCTTGGCTGTCAGTAAGCACAGCCCCTGCAGAAAAAAGGAGTGCTCTGTGTTGCACAATCTACAGTGATTGCTCTGGATGATTAAGAAATGGTATTAATACATCCATGGATGAACTATCCAATCTTCCTTAGCCTGAGGGACAGAAACTAAAATCCTGGGCCTAGTAGGAGAATTCAAGAGAGTTGAAAAGCATCACTGGAAGAAAAAAATAATAACACTGGCTTACATTTGTTTGGCCTTTCTTTAAGTGCACTGACTAAATACACAGAAACATACCAAATGCCTTTTAAGCAGGAAAAATAACCAAATCTCACCCAAACAGCTTTGTACACACATTTTCCATTTCTTAGATTCATATCTCCCACGTTTTGCTCTGAATTTATTGCCCTCAAGATGCATGTCAAAACCCATCCAGAAGTATTGTATTTTATTTAGTTCAAGACCCAGTATTCTGATTTTCCTATTATACCATAACTGGCTATATTTACTCAAAATTTGCTCCAGGATCCAAGACTTTTAACGAACCCAGAACAAGGTTCAGATTTTTCATTCTAGGCACAATCAGAAACATGATCTAGAAGAATCTACAGATCTCCAAGGTGACATTACAGTCCTCACACTGCTGAGGAGCTGTTAAGCATCGAATGCACAAAATAATAAAATATTTATGTTAATATCACACAATACAAAAATTATATATTTAAGACCCCTTCAGCTGAATATGCACATCTTAATCATAAATTGGTGTTTTAGCAAATATTGCAGTAACCTGACCCTGAGATTTAAAAGCAAGCTTCCATGGTTCTCATTTTGAGGGGGTGGTGATGTGTTTAAGAGAAATCTGATGTTTGAGAGAAAAAACAGCCTGAAAATATTTGCAATGATGTCTAGTCTGCATCTTCTAGATACTCACCAGAATGTCATCCCCACTGTCCTTATCAATGGACATCTTTTTAAAAGTGCATGGTCTTGTGACTTCCAAGTCCATGACTCTTCCTGTCTCATCTACATGCTAAGTGCATAGAAAAGACAAGTGTTTTCTAAACTCCAACTTTACGAACAGCTTCTAGCCTAATGACATAGAACTTCCCTTTTCATTAATATGAAGCTATGAAAAGGTAAATAACTCTTTAGTATTTCTTGGCCTTTGTCAGCCAGGACATTCAAGTATCCTGACAAAAATATCTCCACTCTTCTTGGTTGATGTCCAGATCAGACTTTCTGCACTGGGTTTCAATCTGGCCCATTCCAGTGATGGAAACCCTCTGTTAAGCTAGGGTGTAGAATGAATAATCTTGAGTTATTGAGAATGCTTTTGTCCTTTGACACTATTTGGTTTCAGGTCCTCTTTCCAGTAGTTAAAATCACCCTTGGAGAAAAATAATCACCGTTAGAATTAAACTTTACACACACTTTGAATTCCTGTAGAAACTGGGAAGTGTTCCTTTACACCAACATTAGACAGAGTCTGCAGGGCACAACCTACTCCATAACGCTTAGGTCATGTGGGGATATTTCATTGTATACCTATTAATTAAGGTGTCGTGAATTAATTAGGCACAATGCCACTAAAAAGCTATGATAAGCAGTGCATCTTATATGCTAATAGTATGGGCGTCTCTTACATAAGTGAATCATCCCTATTTCCCAAATCAGCAATTATGCTGTGCCCTGTGGGTAAATGCCTTTCATAGAAATTATTCCCAGAACTTCTTCAGAGAACATCTGAGACAGCACTGGAACACACTAATATATCTTTCTGCACTTATGTAGGAACCCTTTTGGACAATAATTCTTGTACTCATGTCCCCACCCCAGGTATGAGGTCCTACTCCCACCTTTGAATTGTATTTGGGATCATGGCCCTGCTACAGCTCCCTCCCTACAGTCCAAAACCACTACCTCTTGAAGGTGGCTTTGTACCTATGCCCAAAGGTCAGTGCTCTGCACTCAGAGTAACCTTCCCATTCTCAGAAAGACTACCCAGGAAGGAGCATGACTTAAGATGAACTTGAGTACCCATCCCTTTCAAAGCTGAGTTTTCTGAGGCAGTGAAATAACAAGCTGTGATGATAAAAACCCCCAACTTCTAAGAAAGATACATAGGAAAGAAAACCACATCTGAGTGAGAAAAAAAATGCCTGAATGTAACAAGATAAAATACAAGAACCTCTTACAAAGTTAGAGAGGTTAAACTGTCAAGTCATGTCAGATATTTCAAGGAGTAAAAATGACACCTGTAACTACATCAGCTGGGCAAGACAACGTATCCTCCTGCTCCAGACTGCAGGTACCAGTTGGGTCACAGGCACTCAGCACCTCTGAAAACGAAAGCAGCCGTTGAGGCACACGGATGAGGCTCCCTCAGTCCAGCAAGTTTCACCCTGGTTTTATTTGTTTTCCTGAGGTTTTTTTTTCCCCTGAGGGATTATTGAATTGACAGTAAGGTAAAAAGTTGCCGTATTTTGGGTACTGTCCTGCTATGCTATACTGTCCCCAAGTCCAGGTGAGATGACTTACTCCTCTTTCAGGGAGAGGCAGGTTCCTTTGTGTTACCTGATGTTATATATCATCAGCATCTCCAGAGGCTTGGAATAAATTCAATTCTCCTTTCATTGCAAGACACCTGTTGACATCTACAGCATGAGCACATGAGACCTGAGGCACTTTGGCAAACCCATATGGAAAAAAATAGGCATCTCTGTACTATGAGGTATCACAGCATTTAAAAAAAAAATAAAAATATAAAATCTGTGCATCACACTGGGGGATTTGGGCACCTAAAATCTGCCACAACTGGAACTTGAGCAAGTAAGTAACTTTTCAGCTCCCATCCAAATTGATTTGTCTGAGACTGCACAGAAGAACTGCAAAAATGAAATCTAAGCCTCTGAAACCACACTTAAAGCTCCTGCCAGTAACCCATCCTTTCCTCATTTATAGCTAACTTAATCTCACTATCTGGACTCTGCTCATGTAGGGTTGACAGTGGTGTAAATTACTGCAATAAGGCCACTCCAGACGCTGTACCCCGTACATTTTCACTCTGCTCACTAATACATCAAAGCAGAAAGACTGAAAATACAAAGAACATTATTAACTTTGACCTAACTGCTTTGCCTAACAAGCATCTGCAGCAAAGCAATGTGGGCTAAGATGTTAAAGGGCTGCATACATTGCATTCCTCTAAAGTCAAATTCAGTGTGGTCTGCAGACGTCTCTACCGATTTCAATGAGATTTGTATCAGACCTCCACACCAAATGGTTAAGAGCTGCTGGGCAGGGTGAGCTGTCAAGGAAAGGATGTACTTAACAATTGCATTTTGACGAAGAAGGGAAAACAGGCTTTCCAAAGTACAGAATGTTTTTGCTGTTACCGGGATGCTTCCTAAGCCCTCCTGTTCCCTCTGTGTTTTAATTCCTTTGTTACAAAAACCACAAACACCTTCCGGGCCAGGAAATCCAATACCTCTGCAAGTAATTATCTTTACACACAATAGACACAGAAAGCATTGTCACCACTTGAGAAGTGCATATGGCTGAAGAGTTTACATATAGGTGTTCCTGGGCCAACAGTGCAGGGTGAAGTAGGCTAATGAAAGAAGTAAAAGAGAGAATGAGGTAGGTGCTTTTAAAAACAACATATTTTTTAGCCTAATTTTTGGGTTTGTCATTAATAAAATTTTAGAAACCTAACCAAATTAACAGATCAGCTGGATCCAGCCAAATCCATCAGAGTCAGGCAGAGCAAGAATAGAAATCAGTAACCCTGCCCGCTCCATCAGTGAGTGATTAGTCAGACTCTCAGTTCTTCTGTAACACTTTTCTACGCCCTGACTCTCAAAACACTGTCTAAAGAAAAGCCATGGTTCACTGTTACAGGAGAAGAAAGAAGCTAAGTCATGCCAAAGATCTATGTCACAGCAAATTATATCCTAAATCCATATTCAGGGGCCTTAACTGGTTCTAACTGTGCCTCTTCATAATAACAATAAGGATGTATTTAATTTCTAAGATCATAAAATGAAGAAAACAAAAATGCATTCTAATTAGCAAATAACCCAAGTCTACTTTTGCTTCTCTGACTACCGTTAGATGTTACCTTAATGCTTGAAATAAGAGAGTTGTCTGATAGAAAGTTGCCATTTGAGAGGAGCAAGTATACTGTGTCTGTGTTCAGATTGTTCTTTAACAACATGTAGAGACCTCATAACATGTAGAGACCTCAAACCTGAATGATCTTCTGGACTTCTGGTCGTTTGTTCTTCTGAAGCATTAGCTGAGTACTCCACAGATGATTGCAAGGACATAAACCCTGTCTCCATATAACCTTCTGCTAAGAGTATGTAGGAGACTTATACCTACAGTCAGGCACTCCCATACAAGTGGATCTGCAAATGGTTCACAGAACCAACCAAAGGCTCAAATTTTGAGCCTTTTCTAGAAAATGGAGCCTCCTGAAGGGAGATAGTGGAGATTTGCCTGAGGAAAAGTATTGTTGGTAGAAAGATCTCAGAACCCAAATGTTACTTAAAAAACTACTGGTTAAATCACAGAGCTGAAAGTGGTGCGCTTGTAGGGACACAGCTTCGGTGGATACTCTCCCCAGCTTTGCGACCTTAGAGCTTTCAGATTACTGTCAGCCTGGCAGCCTTGGGAGACCACACACTTCTGGGACATCTGAAGCTTTGGGTGCCAGCTCTACTGAAGAAAAGCAGAGGTTCTGACAAGTTGAACTTTGTCCACAAACACTGAGAGCATCCTGAGAGAGGAGACCACTCTCCAGGACTACTGGGGAACTAGCAGCATAGAAACCCTAAAAGGCATGATTAAATCAGGAAGTCCAGCTTATATATGCTTTTCCTTCCTAATAAAACATTTCCATTATTTAAAACAGAGCATGAAAAATGTCATTTTTGGTTTTAGCTTTCTAGTCAGTAAGAAATACGCAACTTATATTTTTGTTTTGAAATAATAAGGGTTTTCCTCGTCTTCAACTCTAATTCATGCCCAGGGCTATGTTATGCTAAGAGGCTATTAATTTACTGGATAGACTCAGCCACATATTCCGCCCCCCCCACCCCCCGATAAACTAAGCAAACATGAGGTCACCACAAGGGCTTGACAACTGCAGTAAGGCAATGGAGTGGCAAACGGCTGGAGAACAGACAGACTTTTAAACAACAAGCCCAAGAATCTCTGCTTCAGTACTAGAACCAGCTTTAATCTCCGAACAATCCTCCTTATCCACATCTAAATACTGAAACTATTTCTAACTCAGGGAATGCCTGAGCCAAAAATCCCTGAAAGGAGACAGGAGGGAAGGATTGCTGCATACTTACCCTGCTCTTACTCTCTTAGGTAGCCTATACTCTTCCTTTTTGCTCCTATCCAACCTCAGAGGGGGGAATGCTGGGCTGGAGGGCCCTCTGGGCTGACCCTGTACCGCTGCTCTGACACTCTTCTATTTCTGCTACACTTCAGAGGAAATGATTTTCCCTTATTCCCAATCATTGTCAACAAACAGCAAACCCCTCCAAAGCCATTTTTGACAGAGTCAACCTAAGCGCTTGTATTCAAGGATTAGTCACACACTGCTGGAGTGAAAACAAAGAAAATGTAAACAGCTAATGCTTTTGCCAGAAGTATGCAAGAGTCTGTGTGGGAAAGGATATGATATAAGAGCTTGTGTGATTAGACATTCTTTTATTAAAATAAAACCTTTCACAACAATTCCTAACTTGATTATTTTTTTCCAGGTATCACCATTCATTAAACAAAGCTTGCCTGTGCAATTATCAAATATGTAAGACTTGTGATATCAGGTAGATCCCTTTATGGGTGTATTTCAAATTGTCGTTGTTTAATTATTAACTGACTCCATCGTGTTTTCTTTCGATATGTGTTCTTTATTTCAGGAATACATCCTGCAATGTTAAACGGAAAGATAAACTCAGCCAAGTATCTGAGGGATAAGATGAAAATCAGCTTGTGTGTGTTTTCTTACCTTCCTTTTCTCAGCCATCCCAAATTATTGCCACAGCCAAGAAAGAGGAAGGAAAGAAAATTCACTATGGAGAGTTACACCGGGCTTTGGGGCAGAAGGCATCATTTCTCCCACCTCCTTCTCATCCCTGCCTTAGAGATTTCACAAGTATGAAACAAAAAATCTTGTGCCATGAAGGTTTAAAGAAAACACCACCTTGGAAGTGACTGCTACCATAGATATAGGTAAAATGTATTCTAATTTATAGGGGTTTTTTTCAGGCTGTTGTTCATTTGTCCCAAAAGATAGTTGAGGTGATCTTTTTGTAAAACGCAAAAGTCTGATAGAAAGAAAAGTCAAGGAATGTTTTCCTAAGTGTTAAAAGCAGTTGTTTCAACGTCACTAAATCCGACTGTTTTGGCTGAGGGAGGGGTGGAGAAACAAGGCTACACAGGCACTATTTACAAAACTACCCCATGGTGAGGGATCCCGTTCTGGCATCTTCACGGTAAGGTAGCCTAGTGCTGTGCAGAAGACACACATTCACTCTGCTCAGAGTTTACCTGAATCAAAGGCTTTTTCTTTCTCGGAAGAGGTGCTGGCTGAGAAGTTTACCACTCTTTCTGAAGTGGCACTCTTTCATGTTTAAAAAGTCACTAGAAGAGCCACTGGAACCCACCCGTGTTCTTTTCCAGGTGAGTGTCATTATGGAAGGCTATGACTCTGTCCTGAACATAAATGTAAATGTAACATGACTGTAAATGAATACTTATAGGTAAAATTAAAGCCATTCAATAGGAGTGGGTGATAAAGAATTAGTCCACAATATGTACAAATGATCGGTGTTCAGCCACAAAATGAGATATCGGATTTAAAATATCTACTTTATTTGTGGTTAAAAGGGTATTTAAACCCTTCAAAGTATCCTAAATGAGGGTTTTAAAGAAAAAGGTAGAGCTACTTTGTGTGAATTTTTACCAGCATCCTTCTCAGAATGGGAAAGAAAAAGTTCCAGAGAAAGTAAAATATTTATTCAGTCCTAATTTTTTATTTTTTTTTACCAAAGGTTAAAAAAAAATTAGTTTTAGGTGGAACTAGAATTTTGGGTTTTTCTTGGTGTGAAGTTTCCTGGGAGACAACTAAGCCAAGAAAACCCATGAGGACTATATATTGTTCCTTTCTCCCTTTCTCTATACCTGCTGTCCCAGCAATCCAACATGCACGGGGAGCTGCCCCATAGTCCAGGCTGCCTCCGAAGCAGACAACTTGCAGATCAAGCACATGGGCTATGAAGTTGAAGGAGACCTGAGGATGAACAAAGAATGTCTCCATCCCATCATAAGGAAACTTTCTAGATGAGGGAGACTTGCTGCCCAAAGAAACTCGTGTAGATACAATCTGCACTTACCTAGCTTAGCAACTAAGTTTTTTAGATGTGGAAGAAAGGCAGCTGAGCAGTTTCAGTTCCACAGACCAATATCTCCTCATCAGTGAGATAGAATGTTTTTTCTTTTGTCTTGAAAACATTTTTTTCCAGACCATCTTCCTCCTTTCTCAACAAATTCAAATAATTCCTCACATGCCCAAAGCAGCAATGCACTGAATGTTCCCCTCTGACCCTTTTGCCTTATCAAGCTTCCGATTCCTAATTAAATATATAAATTCTAAAAGTACATTTTAACCACTGGCAATTGATTCCCTTCAGAAGAAAAAAGCCTCCCTCTAGAGCAAGTTACATGAAATCACTTGACTCAACAAGCTAAACTAACTTCCTTTTGCCTAACCCAACCTTTTAGTGGTTGGCAATGCTTCAGCGCTTCTGATTAAGGGAAAAGATGCTGAAGGGCCAGATTTTTGAAGGTGCTGAGCACCCACAGCACACGTTGTTTTAAGCTGATGCTGCAGATGCCGGGCCCTGCCCCATGACATCAATTTGCTTTCTCCTGGTGTGACCGGATATCACTTTCACTTGTTATCCTTCTCTTTTCTTGGACTTTCAAAGTTAAATTCCACAGACCAGTGATGTTTATCTCTTCCCGAGATGAGCTGCAGAGCAGTATTTGCATTTGAAACATCAAGTACTTCTACACCCACTTCTCCAAACATAACCACTGCAGGGTTTAGAGATTGCACCTCTACTTTCCATTGCTGCTTTGATATATTTCAGCTAAAAGCAAAAATTAAAACTGGAGTTTTTTATTTCAAGTACTTGACTGGTCTTCTGAATAGGTGATCAGATCTTGGCTCTGCCATTCATTTCATGGGCAGCTCTCACACATGAACAATGCATCTGTGAAATGGAGGTGATGTGGTTTCCTTTCCCCAGTTCTTTCACCCTTTCTCTTGACCTGTTGGGCAATAAGGTCTGCAGCAGGTCCTCAGGTGAAGTCTCTAGGATCTAATGTTGTAAGCTTCCAGCTTTTTTCAAAATTCTGTTTAGGGAGTTTAGTGTTCAAAACTTCGTGTGTATTCCTTATGGGGACTTGCTACAGAAATATCTCCTCCAAGACCCCGGCACTGCAAAGCTATCACTGGACACTCAATCACATTGCTATCATACATCGCAGGCAGACCACCTCTTTGAGGAGAACAAATAGCATGTGCAAGAGAAAGGCTAAATGGAAAGAATCTGATTACCAAAGGCCAAAGAGACTAAGCGTCCCTGATGACTTACTGCTCACTGCTGGCTGAATCATTTCCCCCTTGTTTGGAGAAGCAGCAGCTCTCAGGACTGAGATAGTAAAAAGTTTTGCCATAAACCACACTTCTCTTACATGTTTTATAGAAAGTCCATGACGGGATTTAGTTTTCACATTACAAACAGGATAGGGGAAAAAATTATGAAGGAGCTGAAAAGGCAAATGATAATTCCTTAGAAATCACTGGGAGTGCCTCACTGAAAGCCACAGGGTCGGAAGGAAACACTGAACGTTTGTTTCTTCCTGTGCTTCAAAGTAATTTTCTTTCTATTTGGCTTTAGAGAACATCATTTTGGCTGGCTCCGTGGCTCTTGCATCAGGACAAACAGTGTACCTTTCACAATGACTCTGTGCTCATATGCACCTGAAAGCTAGAGGGGAGCGGAAACAAAGCTTTACCTCAGAAGAAAATCAAAGGAGGATTTTTTTAGTGTGGGGTTTTTTTTTCCTTTTCTTATTGCTGACAGGGTTGGAGGAAAAAAGGTGTTGGAGTAATTGATTTTTAGAGGAAATCACAAATGAGCAGATGAGCTCAACACTGCTAGCCACGGGAGCACAAATACCTGAGAGAAAAAACATTCAACTCCTGCAACGTAATCTCTCTCTATGGCAAAATAACAAGTCATGGATAATAATTTTCAGACAAAAGTCAACAACCAGGAACAATGTCAATATTGCTGCAACATTTGACAACACTCTCAGTACCACAAAATCCGAGGTACAGAAGTATTCAGCATAAGAAATACTGGTACTTATAAGTGATAACTTTTAAATGCCAATCATTTAATAGCTTAATTTCAGTGGATATCACCAGTGCACGACCATAGGGGTCTAGAGATGACTACTCAAATTGTACATTCAAAAGCCCACTGGAATCAACAGTAAGGTGTTCACCGCTTGATTAGGTTAACTACAGATTTTTCTTGTCCCAGGTAAATATGTGTTTTTCAGATAATAGAAACTTGGCAGAGGTTTTCACTGCATGATTCAGAACTCTCTCTCTCTCTCCTTGGCTTACAGTTTGGAAGTTCTTCTCCATGTCCCCTTCTCTGGAGATTTTCTGTCCACCTACCCTGTAAGAGTAAAAAGGGTCTTCTACAAAGAAAAAAAAGATATTAGTTGATAATCAGACACAAACTATTTCAGAATTAAAAAAAAAAAAAAAATTTTAAAAAAAAAAAAAAAAAAAAAAAAAAAAAAAAAGGAGAAAGATTCCGAGATTCCGTGCTTAATTTTATTTAAATAAGCAAACCCAGAAATCATGGGTGCCATTTACCTACTTCTTGCAGGCTCATTGCCACAGAGGCTACATGCAGTCCTAGCGTAAGTCAGGAGATGGCGATGTTGTAGATGGTCTCAAGGCTCCTCACCTGGTTCTGTAACGGGGACATCTGTGGGGTGGCAGCGAGGGAAATTCTCCCGGGACTGCGGTGCAGCTCTGCCAGATGCTGACCTTCAGGCTGCCTATGTCCCTCCTGGTCCAGGAATATTTGCAGCTGAAGTTGCTGTATGCAGGTTGCATTGCTGCAACCAAAGAAATCCCACTTTGCTGCAAACTAGCAAGTATGGGAATGTGGATGCAATTCCTCCATGTAGGACTCGGCTCCAGGGGTGACTTTTTTTGGTGGCCAGGATAAAAGAAGATATGTCAGGTTGCTGCCTAAAAGGACTGAGAAACCTCTGAGATGCTTATATTGACAGAGAGGAAAAGATTAAAAATTGACATTGACTCTTTTTGATGTGCTGTAATGTCTTTCAGGAGTTCATTGAGGTTGGGCTCATCTTCATGGAGCCTTACAAGAGAGACAAGGGAAGTGGGAGATTAGGCCACATCAAGCGTCTTCCTACCTAATTATGAGGTAACAAAGGTGGCTCTAGATCTCAAACCAACACCTCAACTCACTTGCAAGTCTTTTCCAAGATTGCAGGAAGAATTCAGGTGTCCAAACACCTCATTCTGCACCAACACAGATGTCTAGATGGTAACTTGCCGCTCATGTCCCTCAGAGAAGGCCCTGCTGGGGACATGTAGTAGTTTCAGCTGAGAGCTTGGGAACAGTTACACTAGACTGGCAGATGTCTACAAGGTTATATAGCCACATTGCTGTTTGTAGCTTGATGGGTTTCTTGTAGCCAACTTGGTCTGGGTTTAAACTGGCTCAGTCTTATCCATGGTCATTAGAGATATGGAGGAGAAAGAAGAAGATATTATGTTCCTTGCTGCATACAGAGTATTTGGGACAGGCACAGGTAATGCTTGGAAACTCCTGGATGCTCATGGATGTTATTGCAATAAGAAAATACTGGTTAAGTCCCACTAGATTATGCAAAATTTTCACTTTCATTTGTATGTGGCAAAGATTTGTGCAGAGATTTTGGGATTGTTTGAACTTCAAACTCAAAGTGAAACCTGTGGATGAATCAGACTGGTTCATAACCAACTGAAGAGAAAGTTCATGCAGCATCCTGGGAAGGAGAACTGCCAGGTTTCACACTTCCCTGTCTCTAGCACAAAGAGAAACACAGTGAAAAAGCTAATAAAAGGGGAATTATCAGATTACAGGACAAAAAATGTTCTTCAAACCCCGGTTCATGAACCTTTTGACAAACATGCTCAGAAGTGTAGGTCTGAGGTGTAAGCACAAATCAGTACATTTTTTTCATTATTCCTGTCATCGTCTTGCCAAATTTCCTGACAGCTTGGAAAAGACCTCTGCTTTTGTCTGGCCCAAGGATTCTCACCCTGGGGATTACAAGCAGTTGGCAGATGACTCTCATCACCCTGCCTCCTCTCAGAATTCACCTACACAGGATAAATCCTGCAGTAGCAGGTGGGAACTTTTTCGATTAGCTCATTCATCAGAGAAATCACATGTTTAGACCCTGAAGGTTTGTCTTATAAATAGCGGACTCAATGTAGTCAGAAAAATGATACAAGGCAGGAGTGAGTACCAAACTGACCAAAACCAATAACAGGGTGAAGGCAATATTACCCATTCCTTTTCTTTCCACCCTAATACCCTCTAAGAAAGTGGCCCTTCTCTGACTCTCCATCTCTTATAACACATCCTTGAGAGATGTACCGTGATACTTCTCTCCAAGGGTGTCTGTCTCTGGAGCATGTTGTCATCAGCTGAGATGCACACCCAGGAGTTGCCCATCCTGTGCTGCTGCCTCAGTGGTTGGAAGGTGCATGTCTGGCAGAGGAGCAAGGAGGGCAGTCAGATACTATAACCCTTTACTTGTTCCATGTGTATACACTGCTTTTGTGAGTCAAAGCCTGTAGCCAGCTAAACCTAATTTTCAAGAGCACCAGGGTGCCTTTAAGGTTGTCTGCACCTTATAAGTATTTTAACATTTTTATGAGTCTCTGCTCCTCACCTTTAATAGGGGATAATAACACTCTTCTCATTTACTGGGATGCTGGGGGAATAAATATTTATGAAAGACGTTGTAATGGTGAGATTCCACAGGATGCAGGGTCCACGTAAGTACCATAAATAGACTGCAAATATATTGTGCAAAACAAAGAGGTTTCAGCTTGTATTGCCTCCAGCGTAGCACTGGAAATCAAAGTTTGTTTAGCCCTCAGTGCTCTACAGCATCTTGTGAGATCAGGCATTTTTATTTTTGTGTGTGTGTGAGGTTTCTGGAAATACCACAAAGCCAAACCTTGTCATGATCTTTCATTCATTCCTGCTTCCAGTCCCAGCCAAAAGGAGGAAGTTTATGAGGAGCAGAAAAGCATACAAACCAAATGCAACTGAGCATTTGTGTGTCTATTAAAAGACTTTTTTGGGCACCAGCACGGAGGATATGGTTGGGGCAAGGTTTTGATTTCACCCTTGCTGGCTCCCACGTCCCTAATTAGAACTGAGCTTTTTGTAGGTAAATAACATTTAAGTGGAACTATTTCTGACCACTGGGGTCCTGCACTCTGCTGTGCAGTGCCCTTTCATTAGGAATTATCCGACCTGATGCTGAATAAACACATTGTGTGTTTTGCAAGAGCTCTGATGTGGTCTCTGTTAATTACTCTCTTTAACCTATTGCAATCATGTGCTGCTTAGCCACACACACCACAGGACTGCTTGAGAAGGGGAAGATTATGGGGGATGCACAGAGAAATTCTTAAGGGAAGAGACAGCATAAAGACACGCTACAATGTCTGTTTGAACTGGTGTCAGATACAATAATGAGTGGGTAGGAATAATAATAAATACATAGCACTTCAGGAACACTTCACATTTTCTGTGTACCGTGCCAACATCAAGCAATTAATTATATGACCAGGATCTTCTCTCTCACCAACACGCTCTAGACTCCACCGAAGAGACCAGCCTGGCTTGCTCATTTAAGTTTTTTTTTCTGCATTGCCCTTGGCAGTAGTTTGCACTTGGAACCTCTCTCTTTCCCCTGCACCCTCAAATTACACTCCCATTCATGGTAACCTGTTCAAAGGGTGCTTAGATGCATGCTTAGTGCTTTATTGCAAAGCTTTCCTCAGAGGTGCCTAAGGGTTTTTGTCAATGGAATGATAAACTTAGAGTCCATCATCCTCTTCTTCCTCAGGTGCCTGCTCTGGACCCCCACCTTTAGAAGATTTGTAAGGAGGTGGCCAGCAGTCATTAATGCAGTGGATCCTCACTGATCCAGATATAGCTGTGTGTCAGTAATCACTACCCGATTTTCATTATCAACCACTTTAATACAGTCCTCACTTAACTCTAAGTTAGGTTTGTAATTATGAAATTTGTTCTATCTCATCAGCTTCACTGAAGTATGTCAATGATCTGAAGTTCTGAAACTTCTGATCTTAAAAATAGGCAGAAACCCGTGGAATTTTAACATTAGAGATAGTAGTCCAGAAAACAACCCCTTTGTTTAGTACCGGAGCACTCTGTCTTCATTGGGTGTCTCCAGAAGCAATTATGCTGTAATTATAACAACATCAACTACTCTCATCTGAACAAGTTACAACTTCAGATACCCTCGTTTAAGCACTCGGTAACCTTTCTGTAACACAATTTCCACATTGATTAAGCATGAGACATTACTATTAACAGTATTAATTATTAATACAGCTATTAATATTTGCAAAGCCCCAAGGCTTCCAGATGAAAGGTCTGGATAATTGTAAGGTGTTCTCCACACAGCCGTGGGCTGCTAGCAACCAACTGAAATCAAAAAAGATTATCAAATACATACACTTAAATATATTGAGCTGATCAAGTGAAGTGTTGCCATGGGATAATGGTCTCCCACTGCTATAGAAATTCTGAAGCATTTATCTCCAAGAAGTATCATGATGTATCTGATGCTTTTCTCTTCAAAGAAGGAGGCATCCGCCTTGTCACAAAAAATGGTTGAGGACTGTGACACTGTTATACCAAATCACTTGCTGAAATAGAATAATTTCATGCAACGGATATCTACAAAGCAGAGTCACAGTTACTACTTGGCTATTATAGGAATCCTTCCCATCAGCCAGCCAGAAACCCTGTGAAAATGCTGACAGTTTCAAATTATTTTTTTCTGGAATATTTCAGTCTTGGTACAATCCTAAGGGTGTGTCTGCTGGAGGTAAGTTACTATGAATTCTATGTAATGTGGGTTGAAGGAGGATGGAGACAGACTATCCTCAGTGGTTCCCAGTGACAGGACAAGGGGCAACGGGCACAAGCTGGAACGTAGGAAATTCCATTCAAATATGAGAAAAAACTTCTTTACGGTTCGGGTGACAGAACCCTGGAAAAGGCTGCCTGGGGAGGTTGTGGAGTCCCCTTCTCTGGAGATTTTCAAGACCCACCTACATACAGTCCTGAGTAATGTGCTCTGGGCAATCCTGCTTTAGCAGGGGAGTTGGAGTAGATGATCTCTAGAGGTCCCTTCCAGGTCTGAAAGTCCCGTGATTCCTCTTTGTGGGAATACTCTTGGGGTACAGAGAAAAAAGCAGAGATAGAAGACCAAGTGATCTTCCAGCCCAATTTTCTGTGATATCAAGAGGTGGCCCAGATTCAACCTCACAGTTAGATTATAGGTCCTATACAGCCAGTGGAGAGAGACAGACATATCCAAAGGGCAAGTTAGCTCACACCTATGTTGACTTGCTCTCTGTAGGGAACTAAACTCCCTGGGCCATCTTCGTATTCTGTGTGCTGGGATCTTCCAAGTACTTAGCCCCAAACCATGTAATGGTAGGAGCTTAAAGAAAGCGTGCAAGTTATGTGTTCACCACAGGGTGAGATAAATCTAACATCCACTCACCAAGCTGTAATGTGTACAGCTGGACTGGCAAAGAAACCTTGCAGGGGACATCACTGGGGTTTCCTGCCAGCGAGAACAACATCAGGATCTGTAATGACTCTGATTTGCAGCCAGCATGGGCCAGTTGTGACATAATGACTACAATCTGTATTAGGTATAAACCTTCTCTCAAGATTTTTCCACCCCTTTTCTTACTGTGGTGGGCTAACTTTGGCTAATGGCCAAGCTCCCACCCAGCCACTCGCTCACTTTCCCTTCTCAGCAGGATGTGGGGAGAAAATAAAACAGAAAAGCTCATGGGTCAAGACACAGACAGAGATAATTACCAGCTACTGTAACAGGCAAAATCTGCTTGACTTGGGGAAAATTAATTTTTAACATAATGTCAGTTAAAATAGATGTGGGTAGTAAAAAGAAAGACAAAAACATAATACATTCTCCTCCCCTTGGATTTCCCCAGACCCACCTTCCCCCCTCCCTTCCCAATCCCTTTCCGCCACCTCGAGGGTTGCAGGGCTGGAGATCGGGTTTGGGGTCTGTTCATGGCATCCCCTCTGGGCTGCTCCTCCCTCCTCACCCTTCAGGGACAGTCCTTCAGGGGCAACCTGCCCCTGCCTGGGCTCTCCACGGCCACAGCTCCTGCAGGAAATATCCCCCTGCTGGGGCCTGGGGCCCTCCCCGGGCTTCAGGGTGGGTCTCTGCTCCAATGGGGTCTCTCCAGGGCTGCAGGGGATCCCTGCTCTGGGCCTGCAGCACCCCCTGCCCTCGGACTCCCTCTGTTGCTGCTCCCTCCTTGCCTTCCTCCTCCTTTGCCTGGACTGCCTTCCACCTTTTCCCAAACCTCTTTTCCCTCCTCATGGCACCCCCAGCTTGACTGAGGGGCTCAGCAGTGTCCTGCGGTGGGGCCCTTGGAGCCGGCTGGGACAGTGGTCCTTTAAGATGGGACCAGCTATTCCTGAACATTTCCAGGAAGCTTCGTCATAACACTTGAAAAGCTTCTCATGCTCTGTAACTTGGGAATGGCAAACTTCTACCTCATCCACGGTGCCCCTAATCACAACATGGTCCTTGCACAGGCAGACTTGGCCAGCTAATTTAACACTGAGGTTGGAAAGCCCACTGGTGTTCAGTGCATTTAAGCATGTTCTCAAGCCTGTTCTCCTTGTAATTTAGCTGCACCTTAAAAGTCTGGTGGAATGCTCCCATAAACAGCCACCACATCTAAGCTGCTGCGCACATGCACCAAGTCCTTCGCATGGCCCATTGAAGCCGTTTCGCCTTGCTTCCTTGTCCACTCTCTGCTCTTACTACAGACTGGTGAAAAACACTTCCTGGAAGGAAGTGAAGGCTTTGCAAACAGATTGAAACACTCTGATCAGGCTTTGTACTCTAACAAATGTCTTCTACTAACCCTATGAGTAGGATCTGAATGCTGCATGCATGCATTTCTGCTTTTCGGACTGGTGGAGCTAATTGATTGCCCACAGCTCTAGCCTAGAAAGCCAGACAGCTGGAACCATCAAGGACTCTTCTGCCTAAATGAATTAAGTAAATGAATTAAGCAATCAGACACAAAAGAGTGGGTGTGCAGCAGCAATTGCCTATCATTTGAAAGGCAAGGCACAAGTAATTGATTGTGCAGTTATCGTACCACACGGTACACATACACGTCTCCTGCTCCTGTTTGTATCTTTGCAATGTGGGAAAAAAATAATTGCAAGACACAGATAATAATTTGTCTTCCTCTGTGTGGTAGGAACATCAATAGTCATTATTCTGAACTCTTCCTTCAAAATATGCTGGGCACTTCAACAGAAAAGTAATTCCTTGCCTGAAGGGCTCACAGTCTGTGCTGGATTCTGCCCCAGTGGAATAACACCTAGCTTTATCATTGGGGTTTAATGTAGGCAAAGCAGTCAGATAAAAAAAGAGAACCAGAGTGAAAACAAGACAAGCAGAAAGAGTACTTGGTTATTCCCTGCATGCTACCTGGTTGTTTTTATAGGCTGTGTCTTAAATATATTGATGCTGGCAGGTGTGGAAGCACAGCAAAGCAAAAAGGAGGTGACAATTATGGTTGTGGCAATTTGGCCATTGGGGTTTGATGACCGGCATTATTGACAGAGGAGATTGCAAGGGTCCCCGTGGAAAGAGACGATGGAATACACTGAATAAATAAGACATGCCGAGAAAAAGTTATGGGGCTATATATCTCGGTTTACACACAAGAGCATCTAACCTAGCTCTCCTTAGAAACTTTCCACTAGCTTTATTGAAGCTGGATGGAGACAAGGACATTTGTGCAGAGGTCAAGTTCTTTCTCATATATCATTTTTGTTTAAAAGTGTTTTCTTTATGGAAAACAGTAGCTTAGGTTTCCAGTAAACAGAAACAGACTTCTCTGAATATACATCAACATAACTTCAATGTGTAGCTTTAGATAAAAACAGAGAGGTAAGTGGGGAGTGAAATTATGCCAATTTGCACATACATAAAGCCATCATTTTTTAAGGGTAGAAATCCCTTAGCCGGATTTCAAAAATTGCATCCTCTTACTCTTACATTACCTCAGATGAAAATAATTAAGAAAAATTGAACAAACATACAAACAGCTCTGGCAGATCACCTTTCTGTGAATGAAATCTTTGGATTTTGGTTTCTCCTATCCAGATGCCATTTCATCCACATCACCATAAGTTCTGCACTAACGTCTAAAGCACAGTGTAAAACTGGGACTCATTTCTGAGATACAAAACATTCTTCAACTCCCAAAAACTTAAGAAAATAATGGAAAAATTAGATAAAGAGTAAGAAGGAAAAGAGTATTGTTATTTTGTATGTATTGGACTCCGAGGCCCAGACAATGAACAATTCCAGACAATATTATACTCATGACCAATAGATCCATTTATGATAAAGGTAGGGACTCCACACTGCTCAGGAGAACTCCTTCATTTAATTCATAATATTTTCTTTTATCTAACCACCTGCATTGTGAGTGACTCAATGTGTTGACACTCAGCCATTCAAAACAGCAAGGAGAAATGGTGTGCCCATCATGGCAGAAAAATTAGATGGAAGTTGCTGTGTATATGGGAAGGAACAGGACAGTAAGTTTGTGTAGGGCAGAATGCATTTGTGCTCTGCAGACCTTGTCTAGACAGGTGGGATGGGAGGGATTTGATGGGAGCAATTTGATTTTAGATAGGAAACATCCAAGTCCTTATGTGAAGGTTGAGAACTTCAGCTCAAAGACTTCAGGAGCCTGGGGCTTAGGTTTGGTTATGGATTTCCTTCATTAGCATTTTCTTGAACTCTTTGATATTTGGCCAAACTTAAACAAGAACTCAAACATCCTTTACCTTGCTAAGATTTCTTATGCAGGTATGTATGTACGTACGTGTGTTCACATATAGCTGTGTGACTTGTTATCTCAGAGATGCAAATGCCTGCAGGATGGGGAGGTCTCTGCCACAGCTGATGATCCAGCATGGTTTGCCATCCACCACTGGGAGACAGGCTGGGATGAGAACAGAGCTGTGCTTGTTTTCCATAGTACAAGAAGGAACTGCCCTGACCTAAGGTTAAAACAGAAAGGAAAAATCATGTCTTTCTTGAGACAAGGAGAGAATCTGAGTTTCCAAGCCTGTTTTGAGGGGTAAAATTGTGCCCACTTTGTCAGAACTCAGAAGTAAATCATTGCAATGTCCTGTCTCCCATAAACACACACATGCTGATAACACAGGGTGGCGCACAGCCAGTTCAGCCTGCACTGTTGGAACCTTTGTTTTTAGGGTTCAGTCAAAAGTGAAGTAAATATTTGCAAGAGAACATTTTCCTAACAGGGACACTCTCAAAAGTACATTTGCTGGAAAAGAGCTCTGCCATCATCCTCTTTTATTGTACAGTCCTACAAGCACAGGGCAGTCAGGGACAGAGAAATAAATCAAGTGCTCTGAACCTGCATGTTCAGCCTTTACAGAAAACTCATGTAAGAGCTGCTGAAATGGGAGAGTGCTGATAAGGTGACCTGTCTCTATAGAATTTTGAAGAGCCATCCTTTGAACTTTGAAAGCTTCATTTGTAAAAGATAAGATTTACGGCCCTAAAAAAGGCAGGAAAGAGCTGACAAACTGTTGTCACCTGGGGAAGCCTTCCTGATAATTTTCCTTTCCAGTTCCAAGAACAGAGCATTTCAGAAACACAAGTGGACAATAACCTTTTTGCTGAGTCTATTTGACTTTGATTCCAGTCAAGTTGACATTTTAGGCTTTACTGAAGTAGCTTTGATGTACTTTAAAAGATTAGGTCCTGATAGCAAAAGAACCTGTACTCTTCAGAAAAGTTGTCTTTGTTCACATGTTAAAGCAAAGGGAAAAAACATCTGCACACTTTTGAAACCAGCTTGGTCGTTTCCAAGATATAAGCATTATTACTATTTTGTCAGTACTCATATCTCATTTGCAGCTCCTGCAGAGACCAGAATCCTCTGTGATAAGTAGTCTTTATTAATGAAAGACAGTCCAGCCTGGTTTCATCTGATCCAAGCTGAGAAGTCTAATTTAGGACTAAAGTCACTTGAGGCTTCCCCTATTATCATGGGGCACTACGTAGGGTGCTTCAAACATTTGTCAGCCAGTTGCCCTCTGGAAGTGGTTCCCTGCCTTTCCTATACATAAATAGAGCTTAGGCACCTGAAGTACTGAAAGATAGGTAAGATAAATCTAGGCCTCCTTTCTCACAGAAGGGAGTACAGTAAAAAAAAGCAAAGGAGAAGAAGAGCAGAAAATAGAAATTGCTAAATTCCCACCCTACACAAAGTGTATGAAGTACAGAGAGAGCTTAGGTGGAAATTAGGTAATCTGCCCAAGGCCAGAGAGCAGGAAACAGGTCCAGTTATTGATCACGATCCTTTCAAAGCAACATTTTAATTATAAAAACAGCTTACACCTCTGACAGCAGTCTCAAGATTTTCCCTAATACAAGCAGACAGTAAAGCTGAAAAATACTTCAAAGAAATAAGTATTTATTTAAATGATTTCTTTCCTCTTTCATAAAAATATTAGAAATCATTATAAAATTTAATACTTGCCACTTTTCCTGTGAAAGTTCTCAAGAATATTTCTTTTTCCTTCCATAGGTTATCAAATATCACACAAAGGCTAATGTAGGTATGCTGAGGTCTGTTTCTCATCTACTGTATATAATAGTTTTGGCCATACACACAAAGTAGCAAGACTAAAAAATGACAAAAGTTAAATATATTCAAAATTTCTGTAATTATTGATTTCCTTCAAAACTGTTTGATTTCATTTTCATGTACTGAAATTTTGAAGGAAAAAATTGTCATCTTACACAGAACAGAAATGTTTCATTCAGACAATAATAATTTGGGGTGTGTTAGTATTATTTCTCTAACTGCTGTAGATTCCTTAGAATAACTTGGTATCTTCCGATTATATTTTTTTTCTTTTCAAGGGATAGATGCACACAAATAGAAGAATGATTACAGCAGATCAGAGCAAAGGTCTGTCTGATTTGGTATGCAGTCCTTGACGGTATCTGTTTTTTATTAAAAAATGCCAACTGGATTGAACAAAAAACTGAACAGGCAGAGACACAGTTGGCACAAATAGCCTGTGCACAGCAAATGGATTGAAATATTCATGCATAAAATATGCAACAAACAGTTCTAAAGTTGTAAACAAATACAAAGCAAACAGAGTTAGAATAAAACTAATGAAATAAATTATTTGCTATAAATACTTTGGCTGGTTCTTAGGGATGTAATTTCTGCTTCAAGGAAGAGAAAGAAAGCTTCAGGCCTATATTTATAGCACAGAATCCAATTCAGCATTTGACAGTAAGAGTTCAAAATTGTACAATAATAGGAAGTAGAAGGTCACAGCTTAGCAAAAAAATGAAAATTTGTTGCATGATGAACAGTGGAGTACGAAAAGGATTTTGTTGCAGCACCGTATCTAGCTTCGGTGCCCATACTTTAAAGAAAACATATCTAAAGAAAATATATGAAGGATAAAGAGAAAAGTCAGAAGAATTTTGTGAAAATTATAGAAAATGCAGTGCTGTGAGGCACTGAATGACTTGCGCTTTCTTCGCTTCTTCCCCAAACAGAAAACAAGCAGTGAAAGGCCTGACAGTGGAAGTTTAACTACTGGGAGACACTCCTAAGGGAAAAAAACATATTATGTCTTTCTTGATTTCTTCTAGTCAATGTATGCATTAGCGAAACAAAAATTAGTTAACATAGTGCAGAGTTGTGCAATATGGGAAGGCAAGCCAGATGTTGCAGAAATTTGGGAGGAAGACAATGTCTGTTAGCTCAATAAAACCAGAATCTAAACAGGCTTCTCCTTGCTAATCAAAAAATTTGGGTATCCAGCATTCAGGGTGTCTAAAAGCCTGCCAGAAAGAGGATTTTATGTGGACATGCCCATTGTTTTTGCATGGGAGAAGGCTTGTTATAGACTTACGCTCCACAGAGTTCACTGTCCTGCTGTACTGGAGTTTCTTCCATGCCTAAGCAGGCTTCAGCCAGAGGTGAATTTGCAGTAAACAATCAGCTGATCACAGGGAACTTTGTTCTGTTGACATCAGAAGTACTCTTTGTGCCAGTGACCTAGACAGCAAAAAACTCCAAAAGTGGCAAAACTGCCAGATCACCCCACCAAAGTCCCATTAGAAAAGGCCATGAGCACACAGATCATTCATGATTCCAATGACCTGTTTGTTCTTGGAAGGCTAAAGCTATGGAATGCCCAAATAAACACTATCCTTTAAAAACAAAACAAAGTCAAACTAGGCTACACGGTCCTTCACAAAATTACACAAGGAAAGCATCCAGTTCCTTAGTAGCTTTGGTGCTTCTCACCCTGTCACCGCTCAATGACCACTTCCACCTGCCTGAGAGAACTTTCCCAACTCATGTAAGATACCCTCAGGATCAGACTGACAGGGATCTTACATACCACTGTTATTCCAAGAGCACACCTGTGGAAACAATCACATGTTGGAAAGGAAAGTAATTCAAAGTCACTTGCCCACTGGGGGTAGGAAAGAAGAGAAGAGAA
The DNA here is from genome assembly GCA_013400055.1 of Nycticryphes semicollaris. Lineage (NCBI taxonomy): Eukaryota > Metazoa > Chordata > Aves > Charadriiformes > Rostratulidae > Nycticryphes > Nycticryphes semicollaris. The sequence goes on from VXBJ01004049.1 coordinate 1,134,821, forward strand.
TGAAGAGGAAATAGAGGAGAAAAGGTATGGCTCTCTGGGTCACCATTTAGTTTAGGTCACTGAATTAAGGAAAGAGAAATGAGAATTCACTTTCCAGCTCCAATTCACATTCAGGCATTAAAAAACAAACAAACAAAAAAAACCCAAAAAACCAAACCATGAGCAATTGAAGCCACAGTAAGGTCATGTTAACTGAGGCTTAATCATCTGCTAAGAATAACCACCAGACCATGATCTTCAAGAGAGAACTATAGGGAAAATTTTGTGAGTTTTCTGTGGATCAGGCAAAGAAAGCTCTGGTTTACGAGGTTCTGAGGATGACCTTCTTCAAATCTCCATTCAGAGATCTCCTGGGGTTTTCAAAGCAAAAATCCAGAAGTACCTAGAGGCTAGAGACCTTCCTATGTTTAGTTGAGCAGCTGTCCTGGGGATCTGAATTTTGCACTTGGGCATCAAAAGGGACAGTTAGGATGCAGCTGAGCTTTGTAGATCTCCAACATTATCTACTGCATACCTCATTAAAGTATGCAATAAATAATATTTCATTAACGAGCTTGAGCCTTTCATTCCTGTCATCTAATTAAATGGTCCTCCTGTTCCATCATTTCATGATTAAAGCTAACAATCACTTCTATATTCCCTAATCTCTTTAAGTGTTTATTTTGCTCAACCAGAATTGTCCATGATGCTCCGCCTCCAATACAAAACTGCCGTGATGTCTTTTTTCTTCACCTTTGACATCAGTATCGTTTTTATCCCACCTCTTTTACTATTTTCTGCAAAATATCCTTCCACACTGACCTTCTAGATGTCAAAAGCAATTTTAAAAGCAAGCACAACTGAAGCTAATGTGTTCAAATTATTTTGCTTTCTCTAGGACTACACCGATAACATTCTCTTCAATGTTACACAGTTTATCTGCTCTCCCAACTTCCCTTACTAAGCTATTCCTTTTTAAGGAAAAGGAATTTTTATTTCACATTTACATTAATTTCATTTAAATATTTCGTAAGTATCAAGTTAGCAACAACCCTGGGGTTAGTTTACTGTGGCATGCAGCTTCCTTGGATTCCAACTTGTAAGTTGCAGGATGATGTTGGAACTCTGAAGCTACAATGCTGCCTTTGCAACGGACAATAGCAGCTCTCCATCCTCTAGTGTCATTCTCTCTTCTCTGTTATCTCCCAAAGCCATAATTTATAGAAGAAATAGCCATCTTATTATCCGGTTCAGTAGGCAGACAAAACACCAACTCAGGTTTATTTTGAAAAGAAATGTTAACTCCTCTCACTAAAAGTAAGCCATCTGTAATGTGGATATCTACATCTGAATGAGGTACCATAAACTTCTTTCATAGACATTGGAAAGAAACTGGAAACTACAGAGTGCAAGATTTATCTTTTTCAGACTTCCATCTGAATCACCTGCTAATGCATATTTTTCCTCACTGGCTGTGAAGAAAATTAATGAGGCTAGCTCAGGCAGACTCTATATTGGAAATATTTACAGTGTTGGATTCAGAATGTGTTGGGTTGCCTTTTACTGCTGGGACTGTAGATTTCAGTTAGGTTATTTCTGATTTATAGCAACACTGACAAAATCAGAGACAAGTCTTAGATTCCCTTATTGTATGCAATAGCTATTGACCAATTTCATTAGGTTGGTTAGGCTGAAGAGATTAAAGTTGACTGCAGAAGCCAAACTCTAGCAGGGTTTGCTAAGAATTCACTAGTAGGCTTAGAATAAAGTAAAAAGTACAACACAGGTGATGATAAACTACTCAGCATGATTTGGAGAAACCAAACACTTGGAGCTTTCAGTCTCCATAGCGTTGAAACCACACTGATTTATGGCTTTGAAAATCCATCAAGCCTGAAATCTGCATTTTGAAAAATGCCATATTTAAATTCTTCTAAAACAAAAATTTGTAGTGCTCTGGGAGTTGTTAATGTCATGTTCTTGAAAAATCTCATACGGAGCCTTCCTCCTCACTTCAAAAAAGAAACAAAGTACAGGGAATTACTATTGACTTGGTCACTCTTACAGCAAGGACATTGGTTCACCTCAGTCATTTGCTTCCAAGATGATCACCGTATTGTCGATGAGAGTACCTTTCATCTTAAAGTCACCCTGAGCTTCCACTTGTTCAGGATGAGGCATGCAAGTATCTCTTGGACAATAAACCAAATGAGAATCAACTTTAGTTAAGAAGCTTTGGGCTTGCTACTGCAAAATTTCCTCTCCAAAATCATGAAGTATTTTGAACTCAATGGGTAATGGTCATTAACACTATTTCCAAAGGAAACAGCGATGCACACACATTGCAGTTCCTTACAAGTAGCACACCTGCATTGCAGGCTTCAGGGTTTACAGTTAACAGGTATAATTAAAGCCACCACTGCATCACTAAGAGGCAGTACAGTCTACTAGAGACCTGAGTTTTACTCTAGGCTGTCCTACCGATCTGCTGGTCAGCCTGAGTCACTTCATCTCTCTTATCTTCCTCCTCCTTGTTTCTATGCTATGTTGCCATAGTGTATGTTGCCTTGCTTGTGAAATGGCTAAGAATCCTGCTTGGGAGAATTCATCCACATTTTGGGTTGCTGATGGTCATGTACTTTCCATGAGAATGGGCAACAAGCAGTCTGGAAGATGAACAAATTCTTCTGGTAGCAGTAGTCTTCTCTCTGGACATTCTGGGATGCTACAGCTGCTACCTAACATGTGACAGGGACTCCTCTGGGCAAGGGAGGGGTACAGGCTATGCAGCATGGCCATGAAAGCTACAAGAAGACAGGTGGCCCACCTGGCTTGTGCTCTGAGTTATTCTGTGCCTCTTATCTGGACTCCTGTATTACAAATCAGTGGTGGATTATGAATCCTGATGGGATGCACTCACAGGTGCTGAGAGAGGTGGTAGATGTTAATGCTAAGCCACTCTCCATCATATTTGAAAGGTCATGGAAAACAGGAGAGGTGCCTGAGATCTAGAAGAAAGCCATCTTCAAAAAGGGAGGAAACTACATGCCAGTCAGCCTCACCTGCATCCCTGGATGTCAACTCTAAGCATGTGGAAGAAAATAAGGTTATTAGGAGTGGTCACAATGGATTCACTAAGGGGAAATCATGCTTGAACAATCTTATAGCCTTCTGTGATGGCATGACTGCTTGGGTAGATGAGGGGAGAGCAGTGGATGTTATTTACCTCAACTTTAGCAAGGCTTTTGGCACTGTCTTCCATAACATCCTCATAGGTAAGCTGAGGAAGTGTGGGTTAGATGAGTGGACAGTGAGGTATATTGAGAACTGGCTGAATGGCAGAGCTCAGAGGGTTGCAGATCAGCAGAGACTAGTTGGAGGCCTCTAGCTACCAATGCTCCCCAGAGGTCAGTATTGAGTCCAGTCTTGTTCAGTATATTCAGCAATGACTTGAATGAAGGGACAGAGTATACTCTCAGCAATTTTGCCGGTGTTACAAAACTGTACAGAGTGACTGACACACCAGAAGGCTGTGCTGTGATCTGGATGATGGGATCAAGTGTACCCTGATGAAGTTTGCTGATGATACCAAACTGAGTGGGGAAGTGGACACTTCGAAAGGGAGAGCCACCTTGTAGGAAGTCCTGGATAGGCTGGAAGAGTTGGCTAGCAAGAACCTTATCAAATTCAACGATGTGGGGTCTTGCACCTGGGAAAACATAATCCAGGAGTGAAGCACAGGCTGCTATCTACCTGTCTGGGGAGCAGCTCTGTGGAAAAGGACCTGGGGGTTCTGGTGTACAACAAGCTTAATACGAGTGAACAGCATGCTGCTGAGGCAAAGAAAGTCAACAAGATGCTGGGTTGCATCAGCAAAGGCATCACCCACAAAGATAAAGAAGTCATTATCCCACTCTACAAAGCACTTGTCAGGCCACATCTGGAATACTGTGTTCAGTTTTTGTCCCTGCTGTACAAAAAAGTTGTGGACAAGCTGGAGGTCCAGAGGAGGGTCACCAAGATGATCAAAGGACTAGGAAGCCTGCCATATGAGGAAAGGCTGAGAGAATTGGGTTTGTTCAGCCTTGAGAAAAGAAGGCTTAGGGGAGATGTTATTGCCATGTTCCAATATTTAAAGGGTGGCTACAAAGAAGATGGAGACTCCCTTTTTGCAAAGAGTCACATGGAAAAGATAACGGGTAATGGGTACAAGTAAGTCCTGGAGATAGTACAATTGGACACAAAAGGAAAATTTTTCACAATGAGAACAATCATCCATTGGAGTAATCTCCCCAGGGAAGTGGTGGATTTCCTGTCGTTGGACACTTCTAAGATTCAGCTGGACAGGGTGCTGGGACTTCTTGTATAGTCTGTGCTGTTTCCAAGAAAGGTTGGACCAGGTGATCTTCAAGGTCCCTTCCAACCTGATATTCTGTGAATCTGTCATTAAATCATATTGATTTCCAGGTATCGACACGTACACATGAACAAATTTCTGATTAAGGACTATGTTGGAAAGAAGAATATCCTTGAAGAAAGACACAAAAGTCAGAACTTACTTCTCTAAAAGTCAAATAACGAACAGACTATTCAGGCTAAGCACAAAGGGCTAATTTAGTTCCAAGAATCCAGTAGTACAACATATCTTCACTAGAACTGATAAGGAAAACGGAATTTCCATTCACAGGAAATCCCAGCATATCAAAAATAACACTATGCTTTTAGTATAAAGGAGAGGCAGTTTCAAGCCCTGAAAAATAAATATTTTTTTTCTTTTCCGTCTGAAATTGTTTTCTGAAAACACAACCAAAACACACAGAAGAAATACAATTTTTTTAAGGGAAATGTGTAAATATAATTAAATAACTCTTACAACCTCTAAGTTTCATGTAGTCACATTGAAGGAAACTCTTTTGGAGGTACTGAAGTAAAATGAAAAAGTAGAAATTACTCTTTTCAGTTGTTTCACATTTTGTTTTTATCAAAATGAACAGGGTTCTGTGATTATTTTTTTCTCTGAAGAGTCAACTGTTACATTGAAAACATTCAATTTGTTCAATTCTGGACTTGAAACCTTCTTTTCTTGGCTGGATATTTTTTTCCTAGAAGCACCAAGTCCCTTTGCCTGGCTTCTCTGTGCAGATAAGGCACTGGACAAACATTAACTAATTCTTTTTGCCAAACTCTTGTGCCATCACAAATGTTGGAAAAGCAAAGGACATTTTTTCCTCCAGCACCATGGATCTGGCGGGACATCATTAACCCGGACAGGAGTATCAAGCCAAATGGTACTGCCACAAAGCAAATTCACAGTCAACACACTCTGCTAAGCTGACTAGAGACTTTCTGTGGAGCTATGCTGATCTTACAGTATTAGCCTGTTTAATCATTTTTTATAGTTGCCTGCAAACATCAACAGAAAAGGAGAGAGGTCAGTTTGGATGTACAGGGAAAAAGAGAGCTCAAATGCAGCCTGTGGCTGTTGAAAGAGATTGTTCTTTAGTTACTTGAAACAAACAAATCTCTGCATTACAAGGTTTACACTGATAAACATATGCAGCAGCTTCATCAGAGGCATATTTTTCTTTCCTCTCATTCAATAGTCAATAAAGATGCTACATACAAATGTGGATGTGCACATGCTTTGTCTTGTGCATTTTGAGAGCATGTGGGTGCATGGCTAACAGGCCACACACAAGTCTCTCTTTCTTTTACTTTTTCTTTCATTCTCTTTTCAATCACAGTTACAGAAGGAGTATATGGGGACAAATGTTTAATAAAAGAACAAAGCTGGAGAATTTTTGTTTATTGCCTAGAATAAGTTCACTTTCTTTACAGCTTCAGCTGACTTAATCTGAATTAAAAATGCTTCCCTTAAAAAGAATTCCACATTAAAAAAAAAAAGGCAGGATGATTTCAAAACAAGGTTGAGTTGCCCCAGGTGATGGCCTGCAGGATACTTGGTCTCCTGCCTATGACTGAGGTAGTGCCTTAATGCTACCCACAGACCAGCTCAGTGCATTGCCTCTGGCTGCTTCCAGAACCAACAGAATGTGTCTGCAGAGTGCAAAAGCTGGACAGCCCTAAAGTGAACAGATGTGATTTTGCAAGTCATGTAAAATGACTTGAAAAACCCTCATGAGGAAGAAAGGCACAAAACTGGCTTTTATGAGAACATGATTAAGCCCCAAATAGTCTTAGAAGAGGTCCAATGCATAAACCATAAACTACTGTTAATATTATGGAAGGACTGAGAGCTCCTTTATTAGGAATATTTAGAGTCAGGTCTGGCAATGGAACTGCGCTCTCATCATTATGAAGGCTCATAATGTTTTAACACTGTTCCTAAACCTGGAAAAGATCAATTGTTATGCCCTTCACATAGTCTTATTTCATTAATGAGCACAGATGCTACAATCTTGGTCCAGATAATGGCAGTTAGGCAACTAAATTACTCCCACACCTAGCAGCTTTTAGACCAAGTGGGATTTGTATGTGGGAGTTAAGCTGAGGAGACCATTTAGCTTTCTGTATTACACGAAACGTTAGAAAAAAACAGATTTAACAGGGCAAATGGAGACCCAAAAAAAAAAAAACCCAAACATTTAAGTGTGTGCAATGGCTTTCCTCATCATCACATTAAAAAATAAACTTTGGAAGATGATTTATTGCCTAAATTAAAACTCTTTATGCCTCCCTGCTAGATAATGCTTAAAGGATGTAATTTATTCTCCTCATTCAGTACAGACTTGGAAAATGAGGCAAGTTCTCACTTACTCAATTCCTTTTGATTGGATGATAATTTTTTTTAACAGCTCCATGTACAAAGTCAAGCATCAAAGAAAAAGCAATAGCATAAAGATTCACAATGGGTTTTGATGGCCTTTGGATTTGGATTCCTTGAGAAAACAATGCTGGAATTTATGAATGAGGAATTATGGGTGCAGTCTGGCTGTAACACTTAAAGTATTAGGGAGTCTATTTAACCACAGGTGTTAACATCCTTAAGGGGTTCTTGGAAAAGCAAAAGAAAAAAATTCAGAACACAGAGATGTATATTATTATGTGTAACCCTGGGGTATCTATAGAATTAAGACCGATGTCTGAGTCTAATAATCTTTTCTGACGTACACTGAGAGACAGTCCCTGCTGCAGTGAGTTCACTTTCTAACTAGAGAGCACAGTTGTTAGAAAGGGAACAGACAATAGCGGGACTTCATTACTCAAGATGCTCAAGCCACCCAGATGAAAGCTGAAGTTAAAACCCAAGTCATAAGCCCCAAGCCGAGCTTGTACTAAGACCTAGGTACACGTGGTTCCACACCAACATTCTGGACATCACTGGGGCATCATTACATCATTCTCTAGTTTTCTTCCAAATGTAGATCTGTCACAATCAGTTTTTGCAGGTATGCATAGGTGCTGCAAGTTGCAAGAAGGCATATTGAAAGGAGTGGCAGAAACACCATGGAGAAACGGACTGATGGGAATGTCATGAAGTTTAACAAGGGGAAGTACAAAGTCTTGCACCTGGGGAAAAACAACCCTATGCAGCAATAAGCTTTTATTAAGCTGCATGAAGCAAACACTTGGTTTTAATGGAAGGCTTAATCTGGAGCAAAATTAACTCCAGATGCAAAGGATGATTTTAACAGGTATGGTAACAGGTAGGTTTTGAATTACCCCAGCACATCTTCAAGTATACCAAGAGCAAGGCACAGATATTGTTAGAGAGCCGTTTATAGAAAGCATTATGTTCCACTCCTGAATCAGCTCCCAGCATTAAAAGACCTCATTCTCTGGTGGTGTGAGTTGATGTAGTACCAGGAAAGTGGACAAGACTTGGTGACACTTGCTGAACACTCAAACCATCCTCCTCCCGTCTCTTGAAATACTGCTAGGGCCGTGTGCTGGAGGAAGTCTTGTAAGGCACATACAACACACAAAGCTGATACAACTTGATAGCTTCAGTCATGTAGTCCCCAAGGTTCCCCAAGGTGTCACGTCAACAATCTTGGCATGCAAAACCAGTAAGCACAACATGAAAGCTGTTCACTGCAGACGTCATTGTCCTGAGCAAGCCAGATACTCCACTGTCCAGAAGAGAAGGAAACAGACTGTCTCTACACAGGCTTGTGTCTCCTTATCCACAGTCTGTGATTAGGTACAATCCTGTCAGTCAGTGAGCAATGCAGCCAGGCACTCAACTCACTCACTCCTGTGAGTAATTGAAGAGGCTCAACGATTTTTAGGAGTGGGGGATGAACCTCTGTACAAGAGCCAGCTCACAACACAGAGATTGGCTCTTTGGTACGTGTAACAGCAAACAGCTTAAAGAGGGCATGGAAAAAACAGTTATAAAATTCAGGGCTGTATGCCCGATCTTTACCCTTCTACAGTCTCCTCAGTCTCCACTGAGATTAAACCAACCAGTGAAGGAGGAAATCAGTTCAACAGATATTTTCATTCACAGCTTATAAATATTATTTGTCTGAGACTGTAAGGTGTCTGTGATAACAGTAGTTATATTATTCATTAATCTACCTATATGGGAAATAGGTTTGAAAAATCAAAGCTCTTGAGATTAGTAAACCACAGTATGTCCATTTTGGTTATCTGTAAAACATGATTTAAAATTTCAAGAGTAATGAAATGAAATTGATGCCCTGATCTTACATTCAGTTGATAGAAATGGGCAGAATAAGCTAGAAAATGGACGTAATATTTTGGTTTATAAAAAAAAAAAAAAAAAAAAAAAAA
>VXBJ01004049.1:1143576-1227917 GCA_013400055.1 Nycticryphes semicollaris
AACCACAAAAAAAACCCCCAAACTGAAAACAAAATAACAACCACATTTTATTGAGACAACTCATATGGAAGAGAAAGAAAGAATCATCCAGTGAAATCAGTCATTAAGCAGTTGTTTTCCTGAAATGTAAATTAATACACTTAGAGGTTTCAGGAAATGTTAATTCTTACATTAAGTGAAAAGGTTTGCAAAAACAGTTCATTTGTATTAAATTCAAGTTAGAACTGAAAAGGAATGTATTATTATTATTATTTTACATCTCAAGTAGATTTTTAAGTGTTTAATGATACTGATTTGATAAAACAAAGTGCTAGAACTGGAAATCCAAACTAAGTGTTTGAATGCAAAATTATTTTTGACACTGAGTTGTATATTTTTAAAAAATGTTAGCGACAAAAGACATTAATAGGAGTAGAAAAAAAATGACAGAGAGAAATAGCAGCACAAGACAAAATACAGATTCTGAGCTCTGCCTACATACAGTTTGGTTTTGTTGAGTTTGAAAGAAATGTCTGGTCCATACAACGCAAAGTTAGTGTTTGGAAGATCCTAATGGCAGAGGAAGACAGAAACCCTGCATGTGCTTTATGGTCTGTCCATCTGGGATCTTAGCCCAAGCACTGCTAACATCTAACCATCCAGGGCAGAGAGGAACTCAAATGAAACACACTCTAAAGTTTGCTTGGAGGGTGTAGGCTGCACAAACCCCACCTGGGACCACATCTGACAAGGTCTTGTGGGAAATGTCAACTCCTTTTTTCCCTCTGTGGGTGCACCTACACAGGCAGCTTAGTATGGATTGTAGCCCAGTCTCAAGTTCTGACTCTTCTCCCGCTCTGTTTTTATGTAACCGCACACTCCATGTGGATGCAAGCCAAGGTCTAGAGTGCAGTAGAAGAACAGACAAGAGGAAGAGCCTACTGGGACTAAGCAGCATGGGCAGCAGTAGACCAGGAAACACATTCACTCCAGCTTTTCTGAAGTATCACGGTGAAGGCCCTGAGCTTGAGCTGTAGCGTCAGAAGCAGTAGCTGGGAAGGCTGGCCGAGACTGAATGTCATCTTTGTAGTGGATGTACTGTTTTCTCTTATACTGCAAAATTAGTGTGGTCTTAGTACAAGACATAAATGCAAGGACAAGAAGGTAGTCACAAATGTTTAGTATGGGCAGGTCACGCTTGACCAACCTGATTGCCTCCAGTGATGAAATATCTTCTTTTGTTGATGAGGAAAGAGTGGTGGATAAAGTATACTTGATTTCATTAAGTCTTCTGACCCGTCTCCACAGTCCTGTCATCTGGAAGCTGAGGATTTATGGTTCACTAGATGGATGTTGTGAAAGCTGCCTGGACTGTTGATCTGAAAGGCTATCAATCAATGTCTTGGCAGCCAGTTGTTGGCCAGTAACAAACAGTATCAATGATGTAGGTAAGACAGAATGAATCCTCGGTGATTTTGAAGATGCTAGGAAATTAGTAGTGGTTGACACACTGAAAGTCAGAGCCTCACCCAAGATAGACCTTAAGAGACCTGAAGATAGGTCTAGCAAAAAATGTGAAGTGCCACGTTCTGCACTTGGCTGAGACAACCCCAAGCATCAGTACACTGGCAGCCTGTGATAATCCCGGTGAAAAGGACAAGTGGACACAAGACTGAATATGAGCCAACAGAGCTCTCCCTGAGAATAATGAAAACCACATACTACACAACAGTTGGAGGAATGGGTCCAGCAGATCAAATTATAGTCCTCTTCTATACACCTGGAATACTGTGTCCCAGTGTGGATGCCTCCCACCCCCATGTTCAAGAGATGTGCAGAAACTGGAGATTACCCAGCAGAAAGCTACTAAAATGGTCCAGAGAATAGAGAATATAACATAAAACAAGTTGAGAGAGAACTGGGCTCGTTTTACCTGATGAGGAGGAGGCCATAGGGTGAACAGTCATGTTGTGCAACAGTTTGAAAGGTAACAAAGAAGTAAAAAAGACAACACAGACAAACTCTTATCAGTAGTGGTAGGTGGTATAACGATGGACAAAGGTCACAAGCTGTGGCTTGTGAAGTTCAGATTGACCAGAGGGAAAAGCTTTACTAGAGGGGTAGCACTGGAGCAGGTACCAAGGGATGCTGTAAAATCACCATCCTTGGGGATTTTCACAAATTGGCTAGACAAAGCCACAGCTGGCAGAAGGTGTTGGCAATAGTCCTGTATGAGAGGAAGGCTGGTCCCGATTAATTTCAATCAGTTTCTCTGTTTCCATAAAACCTATTGTATATTCTAACTCATTTCGTTCTGTAATAATTACTAATAAAGAAAACCCACTGATTGATGATGTTACATTGCTATTTATAGGAAGTGTAATTACCATATTTGTTTAGCTTGCTTTTGTTTAATGATCATTTTAGCCATTTAATTTGGTGTTCTGCATACTTCCAGTTCAATTGATTGTATGTGACTACATTTAGCAAAGAATGTATTATCAGGCTTAACTACTTGACATGGCTATCTTCCACATGAGGCAGCACGTCACAGTCCTGATGACTCAGTGTCACTGAAGATATTTCTGTCCAAATTACTTGTGCCATTCTATATGGTTACTATAAGAGCCTTCATCTCTTCTCACAAGTGGTCACACACAGGTATTGTTTTCATACGTATCACAAGTTTCACAGAGTGACCCCCATTTGAACAGAAATCTTGCTAGTAGGTATTAAAAGAGTCTATGTTGGGAGAAGAAAAGGAAAGGCAAATTAAAAACCCCACACAGATGGCCATTTGCTGCTATTTCATGATGTTTACTGATTCCCAACAGAGAACTCCCTCTCCACAAGATCACATACCCACTGATGATACGGATGTGAAGTAACTGTTATACTTCTCCCCTGAGCTGCCTTTATCTCAGCAGAGGATGAGGTTTTGTGCAGAGCCTGTTACAAGCATAAACCGGTTTGGGATTCTCTGGGAGGCAAAGAGTAAAATGCATTATAAAGTTTGAGGCATTGACTTGAGTGCTGAAGCACTTATTACAACCTGATTCAGATCTAAAGAATCTCTTCAACAAAGGAGGCTCTTCTGCCAGTGAAGCACAATTTGAGACTCATAGCTTGTATACACAGGGAAAATTACCAGCATAATTATGCCAGTATAATTATACTAGCTTAGCTACGCCAGTAAAATTCTCCCTCTATGGACACTGCTGGCCAAATATAAAAATACTTCTTTTCTATGGAGATCATCTTGACATAATTTAAATCAGGACATTTATCTTGAGATAAGAAGGGCATGGGATGTTTAACTGGCAGGATGCACTGGGGCAACCATACTGGTACAGTTAGCCATTTCCATACAGGCAGCTTTCAGTTGTTCACAGGAGTGTGAGATTGTGTCTTCTTGATGAAAGCACTGGGTTTAAGTGTTTTCACATTGCTTCATCTACTGAAGTCAGAATAAATAATTATAAAAGAGAATCAGCTCAGTAATAGCATCTGATAAGCATATATCTCTGCTCAGCGAATTGCTGTGCTTGCCTCATTAGGATTAACCACCCTGCAGACAAAGAAGCCAAGACACAGCTTCTAAGGATGCAGTGCCAGATGGAAGTTCCTATTCAAAAAATGTCTCAGGAGATGCCTTGGCATCTGTTATTGAAGAATGTTATGGGTAAAACCTTAAGAACCACCCTTAAAAAGGGGCAAACAGATGCCTGACTTGAGCTTGTGATGCTTTTGTGAGGGTCTCACAAAGAAATTCGAGAAGTTCATACTTTTTAGCTGAGCTATTGCATTTCAAATGTATGCATTATACAGCCCCATAGCCTCAGGAAAATCTATTTGCCTGGATCTTCATGAGAAAAGCCTTCGGAGTCTTGCCATTAAAGCTTTCTTGGCTCAACTCTGCCCTGTGGTTAGTCACAGAGACTCACAGCTCTTTAAGATCAATCATTAAGAATTTTATTAGGAATTGAGAATCAGTCCTGCAATGTGTGAAAGAAAGAAGCAGGAAGGACACTGTACCACTGGGCTTTCCCCTGCTGCTTTTACAGAAAACACTCTAATACAAGCCTGAAGCTCTCAGAACATCCACCATTTCCTGATTTCTGCACTATTCTAACTGGAACAATTTTGGGCAGGGAATTATGAGAACTGCCAACTCCATTTTACCCCTGTGGGTGCACCTGCACAGACAGCATAGCATGTACTTGAGACTAATCTCAAGTTCTGGCTCCTCTGATCAGTGCATACTCAAGTATGGACTTAAGCCAAGGTCTGGAGTGTAATAAAGGAAAAACTAAAAGGAAGAGCCTGTCGGGACTGAGCGGGGTGGGCAGCAGTGCATCAGGAAACACCTCCTCAGCTCTTCTCAGATGCCACAGTAAGGCCTCTGAGCCTGGGCTGCAGCAGCACTAGCATCCAGCAAAGGCATAGGGAAAAAAGCAGGCCATGGGATCAAGTATACATTAACAATTTGTGTAAGACACAGTCTGTGGGAAATGGAAGAATGAAAATCAAGGTACTGAACGTGTTATCAACCATTGTGAAATGATAGGTTTGATGGACCTTGCTCAAAGGCCTGGCTCACTGAAAAGGAAATACTCAAATTTACTGGTCTGAATTTAAGAAAATGGTGTCACACTTTCTTCAGTATTATCAGTGTAGGGCCTGACCCACAGAAGGGACATCTACTTTCCAGAAGATGCCCATAGGGGACAGCCCAACTCTCGGGACATGCTAAATTCCTCACCAGATGAGGCATCCCTACTCTCTTTTGTAATTCATGATCCCAGAGTCCCATGTTCAGGATTGCTTATCCACTAGATGTCTCTGTGTACTACAGGGCAAAGCGAAGAATATGAACGTCAGGACAAATCCAAAGGAAAAGACTGAGAACAAGCAGCATGGAAGCCTCCCTATTTGTGTGTCTGATCTCTGCCTGGGTGATGTAGCAATGGAACGATTGTCACTTGCTGACAGACTGTGTAGTTGTGACCATACCTTAAGGAACATGCTCATTACATGTCCTGGCTTAAATTATTGAGCTGGAATTTGGGAATATCTACAGAAAAAGTGGGAAGAAAAATCCTGTCCTCTTAAATCTCTTAAAAAAAGAGACAGATCTGCACTCCAATTTCTGAGAAAGAAGCTTTTCTAAACTAATCAGCTTCATCATCCCTGCAGCCCATCCCAGAGTGGAAGGAAAGTCTTCAGCAAAGGCTCTTATTGATACTCTCCACTGGATGGGTCACAAAAGGACAGCAAGTGTTCCCTCAGACCTTTTCGCTGTGTTAGTTCTACTATGTGTACTTGTACACACTCTTATTTTCTAACAATACTGTTGTGTTCAGGACTTCTATTTAGCTCATCAGCACTTTGGGGCATGTAAGGTCAAGAGCCATAAAAATAGGTTGTGCAAATTTGATGGGGTCTGCAACAAATGCCAGCCTGTGACCTGAATGCAGAGGTAGAAATCAATAGATGAGGAATGTGTTTGAATGGCTGCAGGAATCTTTTATCTTTTGCCTGACAAACAACCTCTTTGGCTTGTAAGAGCAGGGCCTGTACCATCCACAAGGTACTGGGGACCATGCACATAAAAACAAACTTGGGGGGGAGGGAAATAAAACAAGTTTTTCTTTTTTTTTTTTTCCCCTGAAACACAAACATTGTACTATAGACCCAGCTCCACAAGTTGCTGGTGTCATATTTAGGCTGGCAAGCTGTACTAATGCAAAGACTGAACAGCTATAGTATCCAGATACAACTGTGGATGTCAGCTTGGGAATGCTCTTTCATAGGACTTAATTTTTAGAAGACCAGAGCTAGACAGATGTATCAAACTGGGCAGTCATGGAAGGAAAGCTACATAAATCACACTTTGGACAAGCTTACCCAAAGATCGCCTTCCCATTTTATGTTCCTAATCCCAGTTTGTTTGTAAGCATACAAGGCAGCACACGATGGGTCTGATCTGCAAACAGCAACGCTTTATATTTGCAAACAGTTCTCTGACGGTATTAGGACCACCGCGCTATTTCATAGAAAGCTTTACGTGTGTCAGTGAGGGGATTAAAGCATCAAATAAAAAGCTGGTACTTTAAAGGAAATTTCCAATAGTATATCTTATTACTCATCACTGACTCAGCTTGATAATGTAAAGTCAAAGAGAGAAGTTGCCAGCATTCCTTTGTGTTATAATCATTAAAGAGCAACCGCCAGTGTTCCCACACTTTCAACTTCTGCAAAATTGTTGCTCTTTGCCCTTTACCGCATCTATGTTTGCATAACCAAGTGGTGTACAGCTTGTCAACACCTCTTTATGCCTTACCTTCCTCCCTCCAGGGTTTTGTTTATGTGTCATCAGAGCAAATCCACTTCTGAGGATTAGAACCTCCTTTTCCATGGTATACAAAAGGGATCGATAATTGCCGTATTAATTCTCAAGCATGAGCTCTGAAGAAATGAAAAAGGCTTGTACAATCAAATCCAATTTTAGAAGAAACAACTTGGCTAATTGCCCCACACCCTGGACTGCGGGGTTTCCTCTCTGGTTGTGTTCGGTGTCAAGTAAAACCACCCAGTATGTGGGCAGGCAGGAAGACACCAGTGCTTAACCTCCGGCCAGGGTCACTGCAAGTCCAGCACCAGTTCCTTCAGCCCCATTAACATATGTGTTGCAGTGCCCATGGGCTCAAGCCACGGGGTGTAGAAGTGTGCCACCAACGCTAGTCAGAGAATTTGGGCCATGTCTGTCTTTGGTAGAACTGGGCTGCCTAGGGCTATATTCGGTAACCTCCTTTGTACCCAAGTCCCTGTCTTCTCCCGTTGGCATCTGTCAACAACTCCCTGCTCTGTGCCTTGCTTACCTCCACCGAATCACTTCTCACCAAGTAAGTGCAGGGATTGCAATGGATTTAGGCCACTTGTGAAAACCACCTCTAGGTCCACAATGATGCCCTGGTCCGGTATTCGGGACTATGTGATACTAGAGGTAGTGAAAAATGTATTCAGTTTCTTGTGCTCAGAGTTCCTGAGGTGCTGCAACCTTTTCTCCTACGAGTGCTCAGGACCTGGCAGGTTTGCTCTAATAGGCGTCTAAATTGTTGCAGCTCAGAGGCAGACAATGAGGCTCTGACACGCTACCTCAGAGAGGCCAGATTTATTAGATGTGCTGAGACGATGCTTAATACTCACAGCATCAAAACAACACTCACTCTTCTGACTCCTGCATACATCAGGACATTTAAAGACCAGACTCCAGTGCCTGTCCAGACATATACCTTTGCCTGCTGTTTCCCAGAAGTTAGCCAGATGTCCACTCAGTGTCTTGCAGTAATGAATCATACCTATAAATGTTCAGTAAACTCACTATACTGGTGATGAAGAGCAATATGCTCCTCTGCTGAGCATCTAAATTGTCCACTGCCTGTGTGGGGAGTCCTAGGTGCCCAACTTAGGTGTGAATCATCCTGATCGATCAGGTACCTGTTAACTTTGTCATACATTAATCTGATGTCACAGTGAAGCAGTTTGAACAATTTTATCCCTTATTCAAATTGTAGCAGCTTGTTCAATTACTGGAATTTCTGCATCCAGTCCTTAGTAAGTAAATATGTGAAAGCTGGCTGGGTTCCTTGAACCTCAGACTCTGAGTTTTAGGGAGAACTTTCCTTGATAGCTCAGCTATAGCTACTGTTCAGCAGTACTACCTACTTCAACAGCAAGCAGACATTTTCTGGTCTTGATTTCTAAATGCTATTCTACCTCCTCTCTAAATTTCCTTTTTTGATGTTACATGGCATATTTGCATAAAATTGAGGAACTAAGCCAAATACTTCTTTTACCACTTCAAAGCTACTGACCGTCATGAAGCTGGACTGGTGTAAATGAGGGGAGAATCTGACACAATAGGGTAGTTCAGTATAATTATATATCCACTGTCCAATACCACCAGAAGCCAACTAGCTGCCGTTGTGCCTGGCCAAGCCCAAGGTAGGCTTGGACTCAGCACCATGCTAACACTGTCAGGCATCTTTTGGATCACAGCTGATTCATACCCTGCTGGCTAGAAGCAAAGCCAGAACTTACTTTCATCTGCCTGCAACAGACTCTAGTAGATATTTCCTAAAGATGGAGTTTAGACAAGATTTTAATACAAAAGTAGTCACATTATGTTTCTTACACTTTGGCATCCAAGCTGCTGGGAATCCTACTTACTGTATGAGCTGTGATATTACAGAAGGCTACGGTCAGGATGGGAGGCAAACTAAATGCAGAAAGTAGTTATGAATCCAAAATGGCAGCTTCGTTCTGTAAATCTGGAGAACCCCTCTGTTCAATATCCAGGAGAACAGGCAAGTGGCTGAAACAGTTGTGTTTCTCCACATTCCTTAAAACAGGTCACCCTGGCTGATGTCTCAAGCTTGTCACATAAGGAACACTTGAGCTTTTGAAACAGGAGAGGCCAGTTGCACTATCTCTCATTTTAGTAAATGCCCAAGTCACTCTTCCTATGTGAACAGTAGCACATGGGCTGCGTGTGAGGTGCTGAATACTTCAGGTGTATTTGCTAGAAGAAAGTAAATTGGATGTTAGATCTCTCCAGCCATCCCAAATGACAGATTTTCACATGACTGTACTATTTTGGTGCAGAGTGTTCCTTTGACTGCATTACTTTCTGCCCCCAACAATCGGTCATTAATTCCAATCTGCAAGCGTAGTTCAGATTGATCTTAATTAACTTTATTCATACTATATTAATGCTCTCAATTCATCAGTGTATTTCAATATGCACAATAATACTAATAATAGATCTGGACTTAGATTTGAAATAGATCTCAATTTATGATACAGAGTATGTGGTAAAAGACAAAATGTGAATACTGTGACCAAATAAACTAGTCTTGATGAAAATTAAAATCCAGATTTTGAAATCATGTGTTCATGAATAGTAGGTTTGGGGATAGGAGTGTTACTGATTCATGTCCTGATACAATATTTTCAAATGTTTATTTTCAAATAAAATGAGAAAATATGACTTCTGTGAATGAGCAGATAGATCAAGCCTACAAAGCTTGGTTCCACTTGTGGGGTTTTTTTGCAGTTGCAATAGACTTTGTGGACCCCAAAGTTTTCTCATGGACTGTGAGCCTTGGAATCCAATATGCAGTCAGTATGGCTGCACTCTTCACTTGCATCTCAGATTGCATGGATTTATCTCTGTTTGAAGCTTTGATTCAGACACATTTTGGCCAACAGTTATTCATCACAGTTATGGATCAGCTAACAGCCTGATACATCGTATACATGTTTTTGAATGTGTTCAAAATTTTAAAAATAAACTGCAGTTAGGATAAAACCATAACCCATAATAGCTAATAGATGTTAAATTACTGCTACCTGCTGGTTTGATGACAGTGAAATGGCTGTTTCCAACAAATAGATTAACCTACTAATTAACTGTAAATAAACTATTTTACTTTCCCATAGCCTCTTTCTTTTCTACCAGGTTGCCCATGTCCTGTTATTTCAGGACGTGGTCTTGGTGTGTCATAGCAAGATATAATTCCTAGTGACACTATCAAATGTGCTACAGCAAAATATGAAGCTGGGGAAAGGAGAGCTCACACTATGATGACGTGTAATTATTTCAGATAGCAAACTGCCACAGGCAAAGTCTGATATACTTTCATTATCCATGAGTGTGCATACCCTGCATGTTATCCACTGCTCAGTCAATGAGGCTTTCTTGAAGGAAGACATGCAGTCTAGTAGCTGGAGGAGCAGACTAAGTTTGATTTTGAGTTCTCCACTTACAGTGACCTCATGCAACCCTTTTGCATTCACTCCAGTAACTGGGAAGTAGTAACAGAGAGTTGCTAAGCGGTCCCTTCAGGAAGCATTAGCAGGCTTGACTTATATCAATATGGGGGGGTTGGAACATAACAAGCTACTTACAGAACACTTGAACATAACAATAATAGGGATGTCAGGGAGCAGCAATAGTAGGACGGCTCTGCAAGGAAGGATGAGGCAGAAGCCAAGAGTGACCTTGGCACAGGTTATGTTCTCACCCACTACATCTAAACATAGCAGGCAGAGCCAAGTGCTGGCAACAGGGTCTACTAACAGTCCCACACAAAGCAAAGAACAGGTTCAGAATCTAACCAGAATTCAAGTCAGGAACAAAAGGAAATACAGCTTCAAGGTATGCCCGATGTCCACCTAGGAACACCTATGCTATAGTTCTAGTAGGTACTGGAGGACCAGAACCACACATAGAGCTCTGGGGTCAGCAGGTGGAGGTGATGGCTGGAAGTCCCAGGTGAAGCTGGGTCTTTTACGGTAGTTAGGGCTCTAACAGGGACCACCTGGATCATCAAAAATGATACCTGGTGTCACAATGAGACACTCAGAAATTCTCTCTGCAAATTTCAGCTTGAAACATTAAAAGTTCTTGCTTTTTCTGCTCACAGTGAGAAACTGTCCTAAAATCTCAAAGTTTGGCACCTTCTTTGCCAAACTGAATTTCTATCTGTTGTCAGCTGATGGCCATTTGTTCTTATGCCAAAAGTCACCTTTGGTTGAAATGTCTCTTTTTGAACTTTCTTTTGTTTCCTGGTTTGTTTTTTGTGGGTTTTTTGTTTGTTTGTTTGTTTGGGTTTCTTTGTTTCTTTTGGCAGGTTTTGTTGTTTTTTGTTTGTGGTTTGGTTTTTTTTAATTGAGAACAATGGTATCAGTACTTTCTTATCACTCCTCAAGATAACTTCTCTGTTATATGGCACTTGCTCTTTTACAGCTACATCACAGCAGTGATACCTAATTATCTAGTGACTGATGGTGGACACTACTCTTTCTGTTTTCTCTCCTTTTAAATAGGTGCGACCACAGTTTATAGTGGCAATTCTAGTCATTAGTCACTAAGCACATGACCTTGCACATCATAGTTACACACATATCCATTTCTGTTAACTCACTCATCAAAACTGTCCACTGTCTCCCATACTCTGATCCTCTGCTGTATTGATGGTACCTCCCAGCTTTGTGTCAACAGCTAATTTCATTTGCACGCTCCTCCTGTTTATGTATAAGTCACTAATGAAAAACTTAGCAATGTATGTCAAGAGAAATCCCTAATGTTTTGTATTAGTACCCTCTACTCACAGAGTTAGTTGATAAATTCATAGAAGAATGCAGGTTGGAAGAGACATCTAGAGGTCCATTAGTCCCTTATTCAAAGCAGCACTAATATCAAATGAGATCAGGTTGCTCAGACTACTGAATCCTTTTTCAGCTTGTCCACAATTGTTTCACCTTTGCCTAATTTCTTGTAGACTCTGAAAACTTTAAAAATTCCTTTTTGTCATCTTCTATATATTAAAAATATTTCTTATTTGTGACTATATTTATATGTTTGCTGAAGTCCAACAATCATAGCTCTGTGCCACTTAATTTCTCTGGAAGTGAAATATTTTTGTTTACTTCCCTTTTTTCTACTAATTCTGAATACCTAAAAATAGGCTTTGGTCTGTCTAGTATTATAGAGGCTTCTTTCATATTCCCATTTTCTCTAGGGATTACTAGAATTCTTGAAATGGAAAGGATGGACTTTTGAGGTCTCAGGCTACTGTAATTTCTTCCTTCGATCCAATCTTATGACACAAAATTTTAATGCATATTCCTATCATAGTTAGCATTCTCCCTCCTTCCTACAAATGCTGCAGTCATGCAATCTGTTTGTCCTTAAATGAAACTTCCTATTGCCACTCTGGAGACCAGCTTTTCCATTCTTGAGATTCTTTGTAAGTTAGTTGGAACCTACTAGGAACTTAACACCCACATGTAATGGTCTTATACAAATACACCATTTCTCAAACTTTCCTGTAGCTTGATGTTTTGGCAGAATATTATGTACCTATTTCAGCAATACAGGGTCATTTATGAGAAAATACCCACACTCAAAATTTAATATAAATAAATAAAAGGAACCTTTCTGACCATTATCAAACAGAGTCAGTGGATAATGAGGTTTCTAATTTGGACTGTACTTCCCACTGACCACTGAAACATTTGCCAGTGCATCAGGCCAGTTCTTCCACTAGTGTCAACCACCACAGCTAGATTAAGTTCATGCCTTTCAGACGCCAGAAAAAGGTGCCACTAAATGCAGGCCAAATCGTAATTGCTGTGCACAGCTAGTAAGGGTTCAGACAGCTTGAAAGAACAGCAGTAAGACCAGAAGACTTTAATCCTTAAGTCACTGATGCAACTAAACATAGAATAGGTCAATGACGATCAAAGTCTTCTGAAAGTGCCTACTAACAAACAGGTGGTGCAAGCTGCGCTGCTTTGCTCAAAGTTACAAGGGCAAAGTTAGTGGCAAAACTTGGTCAGAATTAATCCTGGTGACATCAGGAGTAGGGTTTTTTAAGATAAGAACATCAACTATGTGCAAAGTAGGAATAATAATATATAATTAGATGGTATGAGAACGTGCCTTTCTCCCCTTAGATGTTTATCCCAAATTTTCTTAAAAATTTGTTTGAACTTGACACCAAATGCAGATTTTATAGATGATTCATGAAACTCATATTTGCCAGTATGGTCCCTATTGATGCTTGTGTTCTGCTTTTGGAGGTCAGATGCCAGCCTTTTAGAATTCCATTTTTCTGCACAGAGGATCACAATTTCTTGGAGCCATCAGAGTCAGCAGAGGTTGTTGATGCCTAAATCCCACTGCCATATATATTTAGGAGCTGAGAACCGAGAGAAACAGGAATTTTGACTCTGTCATAGGGCTGGGACAGAGCAGAAATACCTCTCAGCACAGAGGTAGGAAGTATGCTCATTCCTATTTGCTAAATCATCTGCTCGCTTAATGCTGAAAACAGAGAGGCAGGCAAAGCTCTATAACAACGACAGCAAGTAATACAGAAAAACTACTACAAATACAATTAAAACTAATGCAAATTGGATGCAATCACAGACATGGAAGCAGTGGACTGTTTGGTCAGAAAGTATTTTTTGCGCAAATAGCAAGCACATTGGAAATACACCTGCATGTGTTCCTGTGTGACCTGATCTAGGTGTTCCTGCTCTGGCAGGGGGATTGGACTAGATGATCTTTACAGGTCCCTTCCAATCCCTGATATTCTGTGATTCTGTGAAATACAATTATCATACTGTTTTCCGTAGGTACATCTAGTACACAGCTAGAGACACCTATGCACAAGTAGGCACAAAATGGTATCTATGAATCCGTTTAGCCATCAGGCAGGAGTCTAAGATTATTCGAACACTGGACCTCGGGGTAAGCAAACAGGTGCAAGATCAAACTGTGTCAGGCATTTCTTCAATGGATATTTTGTTCTAAATCAAAGCATCCTGCCAGCTAATAAGGTAAACACAGTATAGTTCAGTTAGGAAAGAAGTAGGTTAAACCAGCTGTTCATTTACTTTCTCTGTGTCAGGAGCGGGAACTCACTGAGTTCCTTGAACTCAGCATTCTCTTTTCTTTCAGTATTATATACATGCCTTCACAATCTCCTGCTACGTTTCTCTTTCTTTTTTTTTTTTTTTTTTTGCTCCCCTGCATACTGCGGGCAATAACTGTGAAACTCTTTAATTTAACAATATGTTCTTTGTCCTGCAACTGTTCCTGTTTTGCAACCACATAGATTATATGTATGGGCCTGTAGGAATAGTCAAACAGTTAATAAGGGTAGGGTTTGGCATGCTTTCACCATGTACAAATTCTACAATCAAGTCCTGACAGGAAAGCACTGTATCTCCTGTGGTTCCCAGTCCTGACTGAAATATGTAAAATATCACTACTGGGAATGATACCTATTTCCCAGAGAGCTGTAATACCAGTTTTTTCTTATCAATGCATCATTGAAAGGTATTTTGTTTATAGTTTATGCTATTTATTTTCCCAGGCATATTAGGTTTTCAAAAGCGGCCTATGGTTCATTGTTCCTGTCAAAGCTACAGAGGTGCTATTTCTAATTGCATTACACCTTTAATACAGTATAAATGAGAGAGCCCTGTACCAAATAACTGTATTAACTCCTGAGGTTAAATATCTGTCTTCATGATTCCTTGGATCTTCTGCTTCTGACACATGCCCCTTTACTTGGATGTACTCTACAACCTTCAAGAAGGCAGAAATGCACTGTGCAAAAGGCACCACAGCACAGAGACACCACAGGCAAGATGAGAAGAGCAAGGGTTTACTCTGTAAAGCAACTGTACAAACTCAATTACCAATTCTGCTGATGGGACGAGAACCAGAGTGAAATCCAGCATGTTCCTCTAGAGGTATATCAAAAGCAGGAGGAATGCAAGGAGCGAAACACAATAAACAAAAACCACTTTATTTGTATCTAATAAAATAAACAGCCATCGGTGAGAACATGTAGGGAGCCCAGATCTGGAAGGTAAGGAAGTAATATCTTTGTATAATTCCTTTTTAGACAAGAAAGGTATTTAAAACCCTTCATGTGGTCTTGGGCCTTGAACTTGAAGACTTACTGAAGCAGAATCTGAAGACAGAATTCAAATGTGAATTTTCTCCTCTTTAAAAATTGCCTTTTAGAGGTAGAACCTCAAAAGACTTGGAATTCTTGCTCTGACCTCAGAAGACTTTAAAAAAATGGTTACTTACTTAAACCACTGGAATGCACAGGAGCAAGTTGTCTCATGAGGTTCACAGCCAGCTCAAAACCAGAAGATGAGAAAACCCAGTCAAATGTTTTAGACCTCTATAGGGCAGAGATTTAAGTTTTAAAGAAATGTGAGAATCCTATTTTTTGGCTATACTTTTGCTCATATTTTAAATGGGAACTCACTTCCAAATTCAGAGAGGCCAGAGACTCTCATATCCTCTGTCAAGGTCTATCCAATCTGCTAACCAGGATGAGACATGGTGTTTTAAAGGGAGAAGGTGGTCTCCTATGACACAGTGACCTCTAACCCTGGCAGACTGTGGAGGAACACCCTCACTGATTTTCTCCATGTGCATTCAGTTAGCTTTACCATCATTGAAGCTCATTAAATTTCCTGGCCAGTTTTTCTTATGTACAGGACTATTCACCCTGAAAATCATACGCCCCAAAGAGCATAGAATAGTTCACTTTTCGTTTTGCTTTTGAAATAGCTCTTTAAAACAAACACTACAAGGAGAGCAGTGAGAAAAGAGGAGCAGGCTAGAGAAAACAGGAAAAAAGCTGACACAAGGGTTAAAATAGGTGGGAGCAAGAGAGAGACACCTCACCACACAGTTCGTGAGCCACCAGAAATGATGGTGCAATGTTGCTTTGCCCTCAAGCCAAGGAGAAGGAGAAAAGCTCTCTTCTTTATAGCAGCAGTTGGAGAGCCAAGCTCTCCCACCCTCCTTTTGCTTTAGGGACAAGTCCTGCTCACCATAAAAGTCTTCTCCAGGAGTTTACCAAATCAGCACAGCCTTGGCAGTTTTTCTGTAGGAGGGAGGAAGAAAACAATTCAGGGTATGTTGTATTCAACAGGTTCTCTGCCCTCAGAAATGCAAAAGGCTGGGCAGGAGTAACCAGATCATCTCTCCCTGTGATTTGAGTGTGTGTGTCTGCTACGGGGCTTGCGTATATGCCATGTAGCTCCTGAATCTTTGCC
Organism: Nycticryphes semicollaris; assembly: GCA_013400055.1. NCBI lineage: Eukaryota > Metazoa > Chordata > Aves > Charadriiformes > Rostratulidae > Nycticryphes > Nycticryphes semicollaris. The sequence goes on from VXBJ01004049.1 coordinate 1,159,219, forward strand.
ACCTGTGGGGAGAGCAAGTCTCCACCCCTGTGCTAAGCCCTTTCTCCCTTGGGTTTGGCAAAGGATGTGTATTTCTTTCATAATGAGTCTCTGAGAACTCAGAAAAGCAGCATCTATCTGCAGCGCCATATCTCCCAACTTCCCTAGACCTGCTGCCTAATTAAACCTGCTTCACTCCTATGCCCCAGGTTGTCTAGGGTCATTAAACCAGAGCTAGCTGCTGTTCTTGCCAAAAATGCATGCATCCATCTTCTTCCTGCTCTTTCTTTAGATTCCTTCATGCCAGGGGATACAGACAGTAGCAGAAAGTTACACCTCCTGGCTAATCCAGTGTTATAATCAGCATGGACTATTGTTCTGGTTCAGTCGTGTTTAAAGAGTTCATTTTCCTCTCACCAGACCTTATTTTCCTCTGGATAGATCTGTTACACAAATGGGCATATTTGCCCAAAGCACCACAAGAGAGGGGGAGATATTTTTACTCTTCTGTTCTTTCAAACTCACAGCCGTCATTGGAGATGAGTGGTCCTTGCAGAACTGTTACTTACCCTGCTGTCCACAAGGATTGCAGAAATATTCAGGATAGCACAAAATCATCTGTGCTTTCTTTAAAAGTAGTGTCTCAAGGGTAGTTGTATGTATTTACTTTGGTCACTCAAAGGTCGCAGTCATAGGAGGGATGCATGTACAGCTCTTAGTGATTTCCTTCTAAAAGGCAAATCAAAAGGACCCAACAAAATTACAAATATAAACAGTAGACCTGAACTGCTTATATCACTTGGCTGTCTTCCAAGTGCTTAGAATTAATATTCCTGACAGTTAGTAATATTGTTATCTATAAAGGGCCATGGGCATTTATGGTGCTATATAAATGCATATTATTCATTAACAACTACAATACTTAGTATCAGTATTTTAAACATTTACATAAGCAGCTCCATTAACAGCAGCACACATTGCTTTTTTTTAAGCTCGTAATACAATCAGCAACACCAGCAGACCACAATCAAAGCCCTCTTTAGACATGTCACTGTCTGGGGGATAGCTTTACTTCTCCCCACATCTCTCCCCACTCTGCACCCCGTCAGACGTCAGGCTTTGAGCCCCTGCCACTCTCGCTACTCAAGAGCTGAGCCCCACTCGCTGGCCACAAGAGCCTGGATGTCAGGGGTGCTTATCCCCAAGATCTGACTGAGTGCCAGCACCTGTGGTTTCTCCCTGAAGTAAGTTATGATCAATGGCATGTGCAGTGATCAGAAACTATTGTTTATTTAGCACTAGGAGCAAAGCACTTAGAGACAAAAAGGTTTCAGAACAACAAGCAGGCTACACGTGTCTATCTTGCTTAAAAATGTGTCTGTCCCCCAAAGGGTACTGCAAAGTAATCCTCACATCTCTAGAAATTTGCTGTCCCTCCAACCAATGCTCCTCACAGAAGTCAGTCTCCTAAGAGCGAACCGCATCCTTTGAACCATATCCTTAGACTCTCACCCTTAACATTCAGAGCAAAGCACTTCATTCCGCAGGTGTATCAGTGATAATCAACAATGCATCGTATTGATGTGTTAATACATTAATGGAATTTGATCCTGCCTGGTAAAGTCAATAGTGAAATGCTGAATTCATGCAAATGTCCTATTGACTGGCTACAGATTTGCAGTCTGAAAAATACTGCACACAGCTACAGAGCACAAATCCATCTGCTAGACTTCAGACTGCACTTTTCCTACCACTCACCTTCACTTGACCTGTGCAATTTAGTTCTCCCCGCTGCCCCTATATCTTCATCTATTTCATAAACTGACTAACAACAAATTGTCCACCAAGTTCTCACTTCATACAAAGTCCTAGATAAGAGATCCTACGCTAAGATCTAGACTGGCAAGACAATGCCATCCTGAGAGGTCTTCCTTGCACGCTGAGATTCAAATTATATACTTTAGCTAAGTGACCCACGTCTGCCTAGAGGTCCCTCCTGAGTATTGACTTCCCATTTTTCCAGGCTACTATTCCTGCTCACACCACATCTTTCTTTGCAACACACAGAAAAGGCCTTCACTGAACAGTGCTTCTTCACAAATAGCTGTTTCAAACACTGCAACAGCCCCCAAGGGAGGGTCTCATGGTGAAGCAGGCAGTTTAGCAAAGCCTTAGAGAAGACCTTTAACTGCTATCATGGCATTTGGCCACAGAATCAATAAAAGGTGGAGCAGGAAGAGGGAAATTTGGAGAGAAGTTCAGAGACACATAGTAAAGAGACTGCTGAGAGGAGCAGTGAGCTCCCACTTAAGGCTAGGCTGCAATGTGTTGGCACAGCTTTTGCTTGCTGATGGCACCAACCCTGCAGCATCTCCCTGTAGCATGAGGAGACTGTGCAGGCCCTTTCCTTCCTTTTCCACCAAGTTTTGTGGCCTTTTCGATGCCCCTGGTTCCTCTACAACATGTCCTCCTTGACATCGCTCCTCTTGGATGGTTTGTTTCCCCCTCATGCCCAAGGCTCTGAATTCTCGGCATCTTAGAGATGACTTCATGCCCTTTGGATCAGGTCCTCATCAGGCACTACCTGTTTAAGTGCAGACGAAATGGGAGGGAAAGTAAGAGATATATAATGAATCATTATGTATAATGAACTTGCAGGATTTTGATTGTGTAAATAAGAGGGGTGTTTAGTCAACAGAGTGTGTAAAGTTATGATAGCATGCCAAATTGTAGAGAATTGATCTATCTTTGCTTAATCCCAGTGTAACCTAGATTTGTTCTAGAACAGAATGTCACCCTAGCATTGTCAGCTGGAACTAATACTTGTAAATTCACAAGGTGTCATGCAGATTGCATGATGGGGTTGCATAAGATGACTTTCACGGAGTCAGCTTGTTCTGAGGTTTTATACATGTATGTCAAATTAATTTGAGCTAGATGGAAGGTAGATTTTTAAGAGGTCCTGCCTCCTGTAATAGTAAATATTAACACCTATCAGACTGATCATTAATAAAATATAATTATATATATATATAATAATGGGGTTATATAAATACTGAAAATGAAATACAGGGAAATGGCAAGCAAGAGCACTAAAGATAAAAGACTGATGTAGACAAGCAGATACTGATAAGCATGGTGCAGTGCATAGGAAAGAACTTGAAGGAGAAGGACATCCTTTTTTAGGTAAACATGAAACATGCCTAATTTTAAGAGAGTCCCTGCAGATGTTAGGTTTTTTTTTTTTTCCTTCAACCTAAATATGTAGTTTGTTCCACAAAAGAGGATTTGTGGGAAAGCAGTAGGCAATATTTTTGCAGTAAATATTCACAGGAAGAACCATGAGATAATAAAAACTCATTTCTTCCACAAGGAAACAAATGAAAATAGGAAACTCAGTCAGAAAAGGTATAAAGTTATGGACATACCTTGCAACGCGTGTCTGATGGTGAGCTGCACAGTGTAACCACAAGACAGAGTCGCTTAAGGAGTGGTTTTGCTAGGATCTCTTAGGGTGTGTTTAGATGGCATAATGTGATTCCAACACATTTCTCAGATGCCTGAGCATATTTATCCTGGCCACTATATGTTAATCACCTGGATATTTACTATAGGCCCTCAGCCCAAACTATAGATATAGCAACTCTAGCCTACACTTCTCTTGAAAGCAGACAAGATTCTTTTAAAAAAATATTGACATGCATGATGCCTACCTCTGATTGTAGTCAGCAAAATGTTCTAGAGACTAGTCAGCAAATATTCTGGAGACTGCATTCAGAAAAGACAAGACTTCCTTTGGGTTAGCATTCGAAACTCAGCCTATGCTTTGGAAAGAAGGCAAAGAAAACAAAGGAAACCAAGAAAGCAAGGAAGCAACCAAGACAGAGGACAAAAAAAAAAAAAAATAAAAAGAAAGAAACAGAAAGAAATTAAAATTGAAGAGGTCTCTTACAGGTGGAGAGAAAGAAGTGGTTTTACCCATTTCTAGATCTAGCATTAATAATTCATAATCAATCTCAAATGTATAGAAGTTTTAGAAGATCATTGCTATTTCTGTCAGCAGGTGGCCTTCAGTTTTGACCATACTACTCTATAAAAGGAGTGAAATGCTATTCTTAGAGGATTCCAAAAATGGCTCACTTTCGGGCTTATTATCACAATGACTCAGGGTTGCATCCTTTTTAATCCCCAGGCTCTTGTGCAGTTTACCCATACACCTCAGAGATACCATTCCTCTAAAATAAATCCTGAAGAATTTGCAGTCAGAGACATCCCTCACAAAATTAGAAGTGGAGTAGTACCAGGGTGGCTAAAAGAGGAGCAAGAACAGACTGGGTGGGAGAAGGATGTCAGAGGCAAGACGACACAGTGTGGGGTCAGAAAGATGGAGGCCATTGGATACAGAGCTATTTCTCTGTAAAATTAATTTATTACTTACATACCTATTACGTATACTGCTGCTGACCTAAAGAAGGGGATTTAGTTTGACTTGTTTTGTTCAGCTATAATAAGCAGCTCAAAGTTCTACGTGTGGAAAATACCATCATTCTTCAATTTCTTCTGTGGGCAATATTGTCCTAAGTGCTCTTAGACTTGTGGTTTGAGGAGATTAGATGCATCTATAGATGTGTGTAAAGCTTTATATGGCCCTGTTACCCCTTATTTACTGGGACAGTCACATTGGTAGTGAGTGTCTGGCTGGCTTTAACCTACCGCGTGACTTCTCCCAAGCAAGCTTGTTATCCCTACTGTGTAGTACACATGCTTTTGTTAGCTGACTCTAGCACGGGTTTTCTCTCTGGCCTGGAACTTTTGTCTGTGAATTTCCACTCCTCTACCCCCAAAGAAAATGTCATCTCCATAAATGTTTACACTCAGTATGCACAGAATATTATGTCACAGTTTCTGGCAAAACATTTCAATATACAGTGTCCTAAAGACATACTGTCTTCCAAAAGCATAAATGTGTGCTTTTTTCTTCCAACTCTGCCTACTGGAATATCCACCTAGAAAAATACCTGCTATCACACATATGCACACATTTCTTTTTGTTGACAATAAAAATGTTCCCATGTTGAATGCCTGTACACAGGGAGAGGTTTTTAACTTTCATTTCTACCATATATGTTCTTTTACTCTCTCTAATGCTTAAGAGGTCAGTCAATCTACCTATCTATCTCTTCTTCTAGCTTTAGGGTAGAATAAAGCAGCCTTGTGGTAAACTCTCTGACATCTGTACCCTGTGGAGAGCATCTGCATCCTCTGAAATATGTCTTTATGCATTTCCTAAAGGATTTCTCTCCCTTCTTCCAACAAAATATCTTATTCGGGAAACTAAGAGCCTGACATACTTCTAACATAGTACTTGTTTTCACAGCATTGTTAAAATAAAATGTTGCAATTTACAGGTTATTATTTTTCCTACACTTGAAATGCAAATATACCCTGCAATAAAGATAAAGACTTGCTTTTCACCACAACACCTCCTGTTTTAATGCCACTCTTTTCGGCAACACCGTAGCTCACGTAGAAGTATCCAGTGTAAAGTTAATAAATGGACTAACTTAGGTAGACTGTCCTGGTGTCTTCTGCTACAGTGAAGTCCATGAGGAATGCCTGGGCTGGTCTTCTCTGAGCTGAAGTTCAAAAGCTGGCAAATTCAAAACAGCCTTGTTAGGTTAATTCTGGGTCCCTTATTAGTCTCCGTCAAAGCTTTATTTTGAGTTTCAGTGTGACCTGTTCTTTCATTAAAAGGTCCACTGCAGTTTTTCCCTAAACAGCTCTTCTGCATTTGATCAAAGTCACAATCTCTTCTACAATTAAACTTTCCTTTTTAAGCCTAACACTAAAAAATCCTCTTCACTGTGTTACAGTTTTTCTATACTCTTTACATTTTTGTAGTGCAATTTCACACCTATCCTCTTCCACCTGAATTCACTAAAAATTGTTAAATGTAACAAGGATACCCGAGTCTGATCTTGTGAGAAAAGAGCTTCCTTTTTGATTGAACCTCTTTTCTTTGACCTTTTGCTTGCATATAGAGCTAAGTATCATCTTATGCATCTGCACAGCTTCTCCCTTCCAATACTTGTGTACGGGACCACAAAACACTTTAAAGGCACAATTCTCACCCCACTAGCAGTCACTCAAACCTAATATTCCTGGTTTTGAAGGCTGCTCATTAATGTTCACTAATCCCACACTAGCTCATGACAAGAGAGTATCTAGAGAAGACAGGTTAGCATCTTCAATATCACACTGTGAGTATAGCATTTGGGACTTAGATTATTTTTTTTAACACCTGAATTTTTACAGGGTAAAAGAGGCAGCCTTTGGGTGGCAGCCTTAGGAAGTAATTATGAGGTTGGCTGTCAACAAGATAAAAATAGTCTCAGACAACTTTTGTATATCCAGACAGAAGTCAATTTAAGTGAACAAACACATTAAATATCACAACTTTATGCAGGCCACAAGCAGGAGCACTGCTGTTTTATCGCAACAGAAACAGGGAAGAAGCAGCCTTAGGAGGCAACTGATCCAAAACTGCTTTGGGCAATACATTTGGAGCCAAACTTACATGATGTCCCTTTCCTGAACAGTGGTATTTTTCTGTGTTTGTTTGTTTAAATAAATAATTGCCAAATTTAAGCCCTGCCAGAGAACAGCATGCAAAAGAACCCTCCCAAACCCAGCTCCAAAGGGAAGGCTAGATTTCAATCTATCACTGTATCCCCAAGAGTCAGTGATGTTCATGTAACACGCTCCCTTCCTTCTAGTCTCTGTTTGATGTTTTCCAAGGTGCTCATAACACTTGGATCCTTTTTGGAACCACAGGGTGTTTACTGTGCCAACCACGGGAATACATTTCATTATTAATTTCCCTGGCCATTTATAGAAAATATGTATACTGTCTGTTCTTGTAGCGTTAACAGGCTTCCTTAATAAATTAAAAAATAAATGTAGAAAAACAAAGCATTATCCTTCAATGACTTAATAAGATTTTGCATCATCATCACCATTATTATTATTATTAAAGTATCCCAGCAACAGAATAATAAAATTACACTGATGTGAGCAATTCACACACCTTTGATTAAGGATGTGTCAGCACTTTCCCGCATGAATCCTTCTTTTTGGTGGAATGAGAAGGAGTGGGAAAGAGATAAAAATCGCCTGCTGTAATTCTTTGTGGGCTGCTCCCTGGCAGATGATGTTTTAACAGAGAAGCCGCTTCTTTATTAATCCAACTTTAGAGAATAAATTAACCTGAAACATTTATGATCCTGATTTTTAGGACTGTCTTTGTATTTAATTTGCAGGCCCCAGTGACTGCCTGATGGATCAGTTAGTTTGCCAGCTGCTCGTCTGAGGGCACATTTACTAATGTCATATGTGAAGTCGTGGAAACCAGCACATTTTAAAGGTGTGACCAAGGTTGCACACATCCTTCTTCACTCCTATTTGTCCAAACCCAGAAAAAGAAATCCTTCAGAGCAGACTCATTTTAAACCACTGCTGGTGCTCTACAGCAGGTATAACAAAAACCTGTATAAGAAGAAGTTACAGTCTGGAGCGGGATCTGAGTTACACCATCTGTCTGCAGATGCCTGACATTTCTGATGTCTCAGAAATAGGTAGTTGGCCCTAGTAGGATAGCACAGATACCTAGACTTCCTAATGCAAGTAAGAACGAGTTCACACACCTCCTGAGGGCAATTAAGGGCTCCTAGGTGCTAAGCTAGGAGTTTTCTTGAGCTCTTGGGTAGGAAATGGCTCCAGTTAGGAGAGAAGGAGGCAGACAAAAGCTTCATCCTTCTGTGGCCTTAACCCAGGCCATGCAGTGAAAGCTCTCGAGCATCAAGATCTCTTCTGAGAGTAGTGCCCTTGAAAACCAAACCAATAACAAAATAGCTTGAAAAGGGGACTTTTTGCAAGAGGCCTAATGGTTAAAGGACACTCCTGAGAACAGAGGGTCCCAGGCCCTCCTCAGCCTGAGGAGTTTCAAACCTTGGTTTCTCACCTCTCCAAGACATGGTCTAACCACCATCCTTCAAAGCAGGCCATATGGTGACTTTTCCACTTCTCCTGTCCATGTTGGTCCATTGGCCCATCCAAAATTGTAACATGAAGATAGCGAGCATGAAGATAGCGAGCAAGAAAGCGTGACCCTGCAACTATGTGGGTGAAGCATGCTGTTGGGAGAAGAACCCAATTTGGTGTTGCCATATTCTGACTCACCTATACATTTTCTACTAGATTGTCTGTCAGTTAACCTGTGAACAATCTGGGCTGTGAGTCAGAGCTAGTCTTGTTGATAGACAAACCCAGTTTACTGCTTATGGAATAAGATATATTGCAAGTAAGGCTACCAGTAGCTTGTCTGTTAGCATCTAATATTTATATTACATTCTAGTGGTAACAGACAAAAAGCCTATGTATATGCTTGTAAATTAAACAGTCCCATAGAGCATCGCAGGACACCAGAAGTCCATCATCTCTACCATTTAATTGTGGAATGGTTCCTGGCACATTTCTGGCCTGTGACAATTAACACATTCCTAAACAATTCCTCTGGAGTTAGCACAGTCCACTGCCCACTCCCAACAGGCAACCTGGATGCACCCGCCCCCTCTTTTAGAGAGCAAAAGGGTTTAATAACAAGAGATCTGTGCCAGAGAAGGGCCGTAGGTGTGTTTTTAGTGCTAGAGGTGTTTCCAGTAGGAGTTTCAGTGTGCAAGGTGCTGTACAAACAGTTAAGAGATTGTCTCTGAAGAGCAAGAGACTCTGTCCTTAACAGTCTCCAGTTCAGCTGTGTTCTGGTACTTCTTAACTTACAGATGGCTCTTCAAAATAAATTCCACGTGCTGTATTTCAGTAATTCTTTGTGCCTGCAAAACAGTCATGCAGTGGCGAGAGCTGATGAAAAAGAACCACACAAAATGTCAGTTCAAAAGGAAAAGGGTGAAAATTCCAGATAGACAGAGATTGCCTCAGAAGAACACAATTCCACAGGCTGTCCCACATGCAATGCCGCCAGTAAAGATGGACAGCTTAAAACCACAGTCTGAATTACTCTTCTGTACTGAGCGGTGTGATCATTACATATGCAACAGAGCTTGTGGGCAACACAGAGGAATCCTGGAAGTATTTTAAGCGGTGGTTTTCACAATTTATGGCTGTGACAGATACAGAGCTAATGAACAACACAGGGAAAGTGACCTTGTTAACTCTTTCATAGATGCTTATCCAATACCTTTTTAGCAAAGAGAAGAGTCTTTTCCCCTAAGCCTGTATGTAGATTTGAGTTGAACACAATTCTTGGGGTTACAACAACAACCACAAAAATTTTAACTTTCATATGGAAATAAAAGCATCAACACTTATTCAAAGTGGAGTCTCAGTAAGGAACAGCAGACAGAAGTTTCAAATACCTATACTCCTACTTTGGCAGGTATATACATGTGCTGATTTTCAAGAGGGCTCCCACAGGCCTGCAGGGGCAAACTCTCATTTATAGAGCTGATGACTTGGTCTGTCATGGCTTCCTAGGGGAAGGATCTCAAGGAATCCCAGAGCTCAGAGACTGTAGGCAGACACACTCAGCTTACAAGTGATAAAGCATAACACGGTTCCTCTTAAAGGGGGTCATTAAAGCAATAGACATAAATAATTGGATACATGAGTGGAAGCAGGGCAGAGAAGAAGCACAGGGCCTGGGATCTGGCAAGGACGGCTCCATGAGCTGGGAAGGGACAGTAAAACTCTAAAAGCCACAGTATTGGATTACCTGACCCAGTCAGGTAATCAGAGACATCAGAGACATCTCAAATGCAGTTTCTCGTATGAGCTCTGCTACATGTCATATTTCAACAAAAAGTGCAATACATAACTGTTGTGTTCCCCCAAACTGCATAAAAAGTAAAGCTGAAAGCACTCTTCCCATTGGCTTGTAATTTTAGTCTCAGTCTAGTAAATAACAGGTCAGCTTCTCACTTCCAACACCCATTAACAGCTGTGTTAGAATATTTTCTTCTGAAAAACATTTTCCAGCAATAGACATTGATCTGCTCCATTTAATAGCAGTAGCAAGCATAGAAAGAGTTCATGGATTTAAACTGCCTTTCTGAACATGGAAGACCATGCCCAGGATACATCCCTAAATGAAAAAGATGAATGTCCTGAAGCATGTGATAGACTCATTTCCCATGCTGGGAAGATGCAATCTTCACTCAAAGAGGAAAAGGATTTTGTTTTCTTTGTTATTGTTCCAAATGACATAGTAACATCTACCTGAATGCAGACAGTAATTGCGACTGATACCTATCAGGATAAGTAACATTATACAACAGGATTTGACATTGCACATAAGGAAGACAGTCATTTTGTTAAGAGCTGGGTGGTTACTAAAAATGCACACAATAATTCAGGGTCAGGATTCTTGTCTGGCTTTATATCCTTCCAGATAACTGTGTTATGGAACAGTTAGTTGCACCCAGAACTGTGCAGATTATGGACTTTTTAATTCAAAAGATGAACTTAAATGTTTTGCACAGTCATCTCATATTAGCCCCAAACATATTTGCCTGTGTAATTGCTTAATAAAATCAAACAGCTAAGTATCACTGGGAGTAGTTGTACAATTAAGATGTCTTGTTCTACCTGAAACAAAAACAAATTATTTTAATAATATTTTACTTATATTTTATTTCACATTCTTAGTTTTCCATTTGTTGCCAAATTTCTAATTTCTAAATTCTTTTAAACTGAAAAATTCAAAAGTTTTTATTTTCTCTAAATCTCTGTTTTCTTATTTGGCTGAAACTAATCCATGGATTTAATTAGAAAATAATTTCTGTAACTCTCCAGCAAACTATATTTTTTTGAGAGAGACCCACAAGACATCCTACACAGACTTGTCCACACCCTGAGGGTTCCAGAGACAGCACAGCCTGACAGGATGTGAGCTAAAAGTGGGAAGTACTTAGAGAGTCTGGTAGCTCCCCATTGCTGCCTAGACCATGCAGAAACAGCCCTCAAGTATCATCATGGTGTGCTGCCACCATCAAGCTTGCTCTCCCCACAGAGAGGGCAACTGGCCAGACTTTTCCCATTGTGGTGTTTGGGCAAATTCCCCTTTCTGAGGAATGAGCATGATGATACATGTTTCTTCCCTCTCCTGGCAGTCGCTGTTATAAATGCCTACATTTCACAATGAGCTCTGAATTATCTTCTAAAATTATACATGGCATCTCCCATCTGGCACTGATGTCAGTGTGGCATATGTTTACCACAGGAACCTGAAGAACACTCTGAACTTCTACGAGGAGAAAATCGGCTTATTTCACTTTTAATGTCATATCTGCAGCAGTGCAAGTTCCACAGGTGGCAGCCAGATGAAACAGCTGCTGATCTCTCTCCTGCAGGCTTGGATGCAGCTCCCCAAGCTTCACGGGGACCTGATCACCTGGGGCAACCCAAGGAGGATCCAAATCTCCCAAAGCTTCCTTTGCAGTCCGTCACTCAGCCCACCTACTGCCTGAAACTCCCTGGGGAGTAAGGAGACGAGCCCAGACCTTCCTGTGCTTCTTCCTCCTGTCACTCTTCCTGAACCAGCAGGGAAAAACTGCTAAAAATCTCAAATACATATATCAATGCTCAACTAAAACATTTTCACACCAGTTGTCACAAGCCCAAAGCAGGCTACAAAAAGGACTTCAGTAGTATCCACATAGAAACAACATCCTTTGAAATTAAAGCATTTAAAAAAAAACTTCCTCGGTACTAATGTTGGTATTTTACAGCCATTTCAGTCATCTGTTCTGCATTTTTTTTTAATGTCAACAAGCTAGAAGTAGATAGTCCTGACAGACAGTGATGGCTCCTGAGACAAACTGGTCCCTCGAGTACTTCATGCATTGGTCTGTGATTCTGTCTGACTTCTGGTACATTCAAAGACTTAAATGAATGAGGGAACAGCTTTTTTGGCATTTGCTTTTAACCTATTTCCTTGAAACAATAAATTTTTTCAAGGGCAGGGACAAGCCCCTTTGTTCTGTGTTTACACAGCACCTGTTTCAGTGGTGCTATGTACATGAGATGGCTCCACTTACTAATGGCTTAATTTACTATTTAAGCATGTTAAAGTCATCATCTTTCAGTGAATTTAACATATCTTGATATGGATTACACTGTTTTTTATCATTACTACTCCACCCATGCAATAATATTGTATCATCTCATTTAAAAAGGACTTTATTAAACAAAGGATGCCAACATTTTAATGTAGAAATAGGGGATTAACCACATGTGAGAGAAAACAAAGTCTAAAACACCAAAAGATCATTATAGATAATTTCAGGACTGCCAGAAGTGAAGAACATCAGAATATTAGTAGGTAGAGACACTCACACTTTCATGTTATGCAGGCACTCATGTAGAAACAAAGATTATGTACCTAAATATAGTAACTAATCCTCGAGTAAGTTCCCAATTCTGCAAGCTAGCAAACATGTCCAGCTCCTCACATTCAAAAATGTGTTCCTCAACAGAACTGACATGTTACATTCAAAATCATGAAGAAAAAGAAAGAAAATTATGCAATAAAATTCTAGACTTAATGCTTTGAAAAATTTGTAAATTTTCAATTCTAAGGAGACAAAAGTCTATCTCCGATCACCTGAACAGATCCCATGTATACCACAGGTCTTCTCTGGATTAAGTCTGGCTTGGGGTACAGTTGTGGAAGTATAGCTACTCCAAATTCTTTTAAAATCTTCTTTACTATTATTTGCAAATCACTTAAAAGTTCCCGGAAGACTTCTCCCAGGTAGAAGAAATTCAGACCTACTGTTAGATCAGATTTTCTGCAACATATTTGAAGCATCCCATGCATCTGCAGGACAGACTGAAAACAAATGGGCTGGATCATATCTCCCATTTTAATTAAAAGCTTCCTGATGATGGACAATCCACAATAATCTTCGGAAGTTGCTCTCTTGTTGAATTACCATCACTGTTAAAAATGTGTCCATTATTTTCAATCCAAATTTGGCTGGCTGCAACATTTAGGTTTCAAGTCCAATTAAACATTTGCATGCTGGCTTGAAAGGCCCTCTGTTTTCAAACAACTTCTCCCCATTTTGGTCGCCATAGTATATACGTGATCAAATCATACTGTAACCTTCCATGTCTAAACAGATGAAGTGCGCAAGACATAAAATGTGCTCAATAGCCACTGATCACCCATTGTTAAGAGAAGTTTTCAAAAAGTCTAAACACAAATCCATCAAATCCTTCACCGAGTCTGTGCTCCATTGCTTGGTAATTTGCCAGGAATGTGTTAACATACCTGCTCCCATATGAGCAATAACTCTTGTGATGGGAGTGTTTGAAATGTCCTGACAGGAAAGATTGAACCGAGGCCAAAGGAAGCTTTCACTTCCAAAAAGGCTGGGATTTGTGAGCTCCTGTGGTGGATTTAGTCACACACAGCAAGCCGTTCAGACTTGTCACCCATCAGATAATGAAAGCAAATGAGGAGTTCCAATCAGTGCTGGGGCCAACCATCAACATTTGGAGAAGCAGCTGAGCTCCCTCCAAACTGATGATGGGACTGGAGGCAGGGGATAGGTTCACAACAAGGGTGTCGATTGGAAGCCCATTTCTTAGCTGAATCTCATTTTTTGAAGCTACCCAGAAATGTAAATGGGCATGAAGCGAAGGAACATGATTTGTGTTACGGTCAACATTTGCATAACACAGTTACGCATGTCTGCGTGTATGGGTGTATAGCAAGCACATCTAATAGTCTGTAATTATGCCTTGGAAAATACACACCAAGGAATTTCCAAAGAGTCTGACCTGGCAGAAAATGCAATCCCAGGAAATCTGCAGCAGTTTGCTGAGATGATCCCAATGTACACTGGAGCCGCATGGCTAAGAACTGGGTCGGTCAGATCAATCAGATGGGACTCTGCCTTATCCCTGATTGAACATGTGTGCAACAACTTCTTGGCACAAGTACAAATTTTAAATTTGGTTTCCTCAGATATGTCCATATGCAACACTGACATTGACTTCCAAAAATGTCTCTGCCAGTAAAAATCAGCTGCTAAAATATTCCTGGAAAGTAAACATAAAGTGCCACAATCCTTAAACAAAAGGGAATTGATTAAAAAAATGGACCTGACAATAACCACCTTTACACAAAGTGCTGAGACGTTCTCACAAAAAAAAATATTATTTTTTTTAATTAATATTAGGTCTCTTGAAGTTTTCTCAGCTTTTCAATGTGACAAGCTGATTTGATGTTTGTGCATCTATGCTATTTCTTAAAAAAATACTAATACTGATTTTATAAAGATGTAGTAAAATATTTTGCATCTGAGGTGCTTTGCAAGTGCCTATCACTGTTGACTTGAGTTCTGCTTCTGTGCAAGTCCTCGGGTCATAGAAGAGTTTAAAAATGTGCAGAATTAATTACTTTCTGCTGATATTGAACAAGAATCTCAATTAGAAGAAGGAAAACAGGAAAGCAATACAACCCTTGAATCTGTGTTACTTGATTTCTCACTCCGTTTCAGAGCACTCATGTAGAATCATTTCCATTCTGCACCCTAAATTACCTCATCACTGCTGGCTTTCCCTCATGCTTTCCAGACAGCCAGGTTTTAATTCCATCAGGACATTTTGTGATTTCTCAAACCTTTTTCAATTTGATGGGATTTTATTTGGGTTTGTGGTTGGTTGGTTGTTGGTTGATTTTTTTCGTTTCTTATTTATAGCATTTCATCCCAAATACAAGTCAGTTTGCTGTAATGCAACAGATAGATATTTTATGTATTCCTCTACTTCTGAGAATAAGTGGCTATTTTGAATTACATATTTCACCTTAAAAATTATAGGCATTAAGATACCTCTGGTGTGGGTAAACCCAGTGACCAGGTATAGGAAGTGAGGAGCTCATTCTGCTCTTGGAGGTGCAGCAATGTTACAGCAAATGTTTGTCAATGTGGGAAAATGGAGAGAGAGGAGACCTGCACCCACCATCCCACAATTAGTGACACGCATGGTGTAGGAGGGAGAGCTCAGCTCTCTGAGGGATGGGGTGTTAGGTAGGGGGCTAGAGACCAGTGATGTGATTCAGGGCAGCAGTTGTCTTCATTATCTGTGGGCTCCTCCTTTACTGCCACTGGCTCTGAGGCAGCCACGACTTCTGCGTGCCAAAATGATTGATGAGAAAAGACCCCATCTCCCTTTCCCCATACAAATAGGTTTAAGCAATTTGCAGTGTGCCATCAGCTAATGAGGAGAGAATAACAGCTTTGAACTATTAAATAAAAAGATTATGACTGACTTTATAATATCTGAGTTTTGAGGAAGAAAAAAAGCCAAATATAATCATCATTGGTGTACTGCCCTTGTCTTGGCAACAGCACATTTTTGTTTATTGGAATTGCCTTTGTTTCTTCTTTTCTAGGACAGACAGGCTACAAAACATATCTCCAGTGCTGTACATGTTACAGACAGACAGATTTTTCCACATGGTCGTCACAAGGACTACTGAGACCCTTTCTTTTGCAGCTTTATTCTGTCACCTGAACCATTACTCTCTGCTTGTTTGTTCTTTAGCAACTTTTCAGTGCTGTCAAACTTCTGTATGAGTCTGGAAAATCTTCCTCTCTGGTGAAGACTGAGCTACTCACTTTGTTTTAATGTTTAAACTCATTTAACTTGAACAGAACAGTGACTGTGGAAATAACCGTCCTTTTGTTTAATGAGTTGTCATTAAGTCTTTGTATATTTAAATGTTATGTGTTTAAAGATAATGAAAGAGAAGTGTATCTTGATAGCCTATCTTGACTTCTTTAGGGATAAGGGGCTCTGAAAAAATAATTTGATACAAAGTAAAGTACAACATTCATTACAGAATGAACTTTTCAGACTTTGACATGACAAAGATGGAGGAATTATTTATTTTCAATTGTAATCTTTATTATATGCCAAAGACATATGCCAGTTCCTTCCCATGACAGTCACACAGCAATAGTTAAATATACCAGAAGAAACACAGAAATATATACACAAATACACAGGAAATAAACTGAGTAACCGTTGTTTATACTGCTAATGTAGTCTCTTACTTCATGATGTGATAAGGTGACATGCTGTGTCTCTTGCTATGTTTCCCATTGTGGAGTTAATTGTTTTTCCTATGGATCTTGTGTATCGACAATACATCTAGCTGATTAGCATGTAAACCAAATGGCATTTGTTGTTGTTACTGCAAAGTCTTTTTTTCTTTTTTTTTTTTTTTTTTGGATGCTAGACATCTTCTCTGCAAGCTCAGGTAAGCTTCAGAGTGAGGAGGAATTCCCTGAGTGGAGTTCACAGTAGCAGATGAAAATGCACAAAAAATGCTTTGGCTTGTCTGGTACACTCGGCTCACGGCCAGAGATAGAAGAAGCCATTTGTGAAGAAGGTAGCCCATTGCCTGGAAAGGTTTGTTACCACATTTCAAGTCGGCATGAAGCTCTGATTCACCTTCATTAGCTTGTGCCCGGAGGGGAACTCAGCATTGTTGAGATGCAGTGGTGTTATCCATGTAGGGATATATGTCTACATTGCGCAGAGGTGTGACTTGCTAGACTAGAAACCACAGGCTATGACAGGCTAAACTCTCAGGTTATATCTCATTCTAATCAAAAGTATGAGGGAAGTGCATGCAGATATACCCAACTGAGCTTTCAACACGTTTATCTACCTTCAGAATAAGATCCAGCCCAAGTTCTGTAAGATTTGGACAGACCTTCCCTCCAAAATCTCACGAGAAAGACTTTTCCTGTAAAACCTACAGTGAGAGGTGCAATACCTCTTTTCTGGAAAATCTCCAGCCAAAATTTGCAGACTCAAAAGGCTGAAGATCACAGATAGGCTCATGGATGTAAATATGAACCTCTCAAAAATGTGATGCTACCCCTAATAAGTTCAGACTCACCTTGAGTTCAGATGAAAGATTCACCTCAGGGTGTTTACACAAATTAAGTTCCAGTGACAGTTATTCAATGTCATAAGAGTTTTGCATTTACCTTTTATATTAAAAATCAGCAAATATCTTTTTGCATATTACCTTTTATGTTAGAAAGGATCTTCAAGATATCACTGCTAACCATTGCAGCACCAGTTCAAGGCTCTGCTGACAGCCTATATACAAACACAGAAGAGCTGTAGCCTTTTGAAAATGAATGACAATGTAAACAGACAAGGCAAACATAATCGTGGGAGGAGAGAATTTGCAAATGTGTGACCTGCAGGGCCATGTTGGACAAGTCAGGAACAGAGACAGTAAGACTCTAAGAGTAAATCTATTGAAGTCAAAGAGTTTCACCACAGAGTTCAATAAAGTCAGGATTTCAGCACAAATGGAGCTCAAAAAATGATGGAATGTCCATCATTTACTTCCCTCTTTCAAAGCTGTGGAGTGTAATGGTGTTAGAATTCATTTGTTCTTCATGCCTGAGTAGTCAAAGGCAAAGCAGAAAATATGTCAGGTGGCACTGAAAGAAACAACAAGCCAGTTGGTCTACACCATTTGGTGCAAGTCAATGTATTTCTATTGATTTCTACTCTGTTATCCACAACTATACCTTCCAAGAATCTCAGCCAGCAAGTCCATAACACTAGCAACTGAGTGTTCAGCATTACCAGCTTAAAATAACACTCAGCATCAAGAGCATCTGAGGGCGTTTTGTTTTTCAATTTGTTATTGAAGTTTTAGGATTTGAGCTATGTTTTCAACCCCGTGGCTCTGTCCATGAGAGTAGAAGCCATTAAAAAAAATATTTAGTATTTAGAAATTTAGGATTCTTACCTCCTGCAGAAGTTCAGCATCTTGGCCTTGAAAAGAAAGTCAAAATGTCTCAAAGTGGAGAACTGATAACTGCACTGGTAAGGCAGAGGAGTACAGGAAAGCAGTAACATCTGTGGAGGCTTCTGCTTTGAGTAGAAATAGTGAAGGAAGATCACAGGTTTGGTTTTGGCACCAGGAGCTATTCAGAAGTTCTCACCATGAAGAATGATGTCCTAAGGCTGAATAAGCTGCCCGTCTAAGCAAACAATTCCTTCTGCCCAAATGCCTTCCCTGATCCTCTTTCTTTTTTGATAGGTTTGAATTGGTTCAAGTTTTTCAAGAAAACTAGAAATAACTTAATATATGATTTACAGATCCTGCTTTCTCAAGGAAACAAGGCTTATGTGAACTTTTTGAATGCATTTCGTCCAGCTTCACTCAAATCTGATAGCACTGTAGAGCTCTTAATGGAAACAAGTTTTTACAAGAGGCCTTATAAAACATGTGTTAAGGTTGCATGTTTCCTGAAAACCATTTTTTCAGCCCACCAACATCACAGGAATATGACACTTATTTCAGCTTGTTTCTTAATGTAGTGTCAACTGGTCAGTCACTCATGCAGGTCTGGACATCTGCCATTCCAGGTCAAACAAAAAGGAGAAGGAAGTATTATGGATCAATCAAAAGGCTGTTTCATTGGTCTGCTGCCCATGGGACTATTTACTTAAAAGTCTATTTCCAAGCATGTCTGGAGTTATGCTCCAGGTTTCATTTTAATGCCAGAACATACTCTTTCCCAGCTATGCATCGTGTTTCTCCTTTGTAACTTTTGCCTTTGAGCTACCATCTTCCATGTGTTAGTCAACAGAATGCTGAAATGTCCAACTCTGGGACACACAACTTTTCCCACAACTATTTGGGCTCACTTGCAGAGTGAAAATGAGCATCTCCATGAGCCTTCTGAGACCTAAGGTACATAGTCAATAAAAAAGATTATCACGTGGTAACAGAAATGGAGTATTTGTCTATTCAGAGATCACTGTATTCTACAGTGCAGCAATTTCACTCAGGATCAGGTGCCTCAGGGCACATGGCTACTGTGTAAAAAGCAACTCCACACCTTATGAAAGCATGTAACCCTGTATGACAAATGGGAAATTATTACACAATAATTATATGCCCCTGCAAGACCTGATTGCTGGTACGTATCATTCCAAAATATATCTTCTAAGATTGCTATCAGGTGGCTCACACTGTAACAGTCTCTCAACTTGTGCCCTAGCTTTAAAACCTGCAATGTGATGATTTGCACTGGCCCTCATCCACAGATTCTCTTTGAAGGATCTCCAAGCACCTGCAGAAGAAGACCCTAGTGCATGCAAGAGGGCTATGAATAGGATGCAAGGATGGCCACAGTTGAGGCTTCAGAGATCTACCTCCATATGTTCCCTTTCCGCTCTAACACTGAAACGACAATTTCAGCTTTCTTAGCTACATCTGACCTTCAGGACAGAAAAGTGTCTTTTTTTTATATCACCTTTCGTGTACCTTGTGCAGTAGTGTCCTAATCTCAGTCATAGATATAGTCCTTGTTGTGCTATGGATAAGGAATAGTAAAAACCTCACAGTCACTTGGAGCTGCACCTATTTATGTCAAAGGGGCTCATCATCACTAGCCGATTAAAATGGATTGCTACTAATCAGAGGTAATGAAGTTGTTGAGGGGGAAGTGCTGACATGGGGAAAGAAAGTGATTAAATATCATTAGCCATCTTTTATGATATCAGAACAGGCTCCCTGTCTGAGCCAGGTTAACTCCCACTTTCTCATTGATGCACTGGAGGATATTTTCTGAAGGATTCAGCCATATGGCTTTCATTCATCACAACTTTTCCTCCTTGCGTGAACATTTCTCTTACCAGTCTGATAATTTTAACCAAGACACGCAGAACCAACTGGCACAATTTCCTCATGCCCAATCTATTTCAAAATACTTGAAAATATTTTGAATTGTTATGAATTTTGGGGGAGGGTGAGGGTTGTTTTTTCTTTAGTGTGGGGGGGCTTAGTCTAATCTTCTAAAGGTCAAGGAAGGTGACATTTGGGGCATTTACCATTATTACGTTTTAGCATTTTATTAGAAAGACCTTTTAAGAAACGTGCAGTGCAGCTCAAAGGATCCAGCTAGGGTAAGGGTCCTGTTGTGCTGTACACCATAAAGAATCATTGAATCATCTAGGTTGGAAGAGACCTTTAAGATCATCAAGTCCATCCATTAACCTAACAGTACCAAAACACCACTAAACCATGTCCCTAAGCACCACGTCTTTTAAATACCTCCAGGGATGGTGGCTCCACCCCTTCCCTGGGCAGCCTGTTCCAACGCTTGATAATCCTTTCAGTGAAGAAGTTTTTCCTAAAATCCAGTCTAAACCTCCACTGGTGCAACTTGAGGCTGTTTCCTCTTGTCCTATTGCTTCCTACTTGGGAGAAGAGACTCCACCTGGCTACAACCTCCTTGCAGGTAGTTGTAGAGAATTATAAGGTCTCCCCTCAGCCTCCTTTTCTCCAGGCTAAACAACCCCAGTTCCCTCAGCCACTCCTCAAAAGACTTGTGTTCTAGACCCTTCACCAGCTTCATGGACCTCTGGACAGGCTCCAACACTGCAATGTCTTTCTTGTAGGGCGGTGCCTGGGACTGGACACAGTATTTGAGGTGGGGCCTCAGCAGTGCTGACTACAGTGGGAAAAACACTTCCCTACTCCTGTTGACCAAGATATTTTTGATACAGGCCAGGTTGCTGTTGGTCTTTCTGACCACCTGGACACACTTCTGGGTCATATTCAGCTATCTGTCGACGAACAACCCCATGCCCTTTTCTGCCAGGCAGTTTTTCATCCACTCTTCCCCAAGCCTGCAGTGCTGCATGGGATTGTTCTGACCCAAGTGCAGGACCCAGCACTTGGTTTTGTTGAATCTCCACCATTGGCTTTGGCCCATTGATCCAGCCTGTCCAGATCTCTCTGCAGACCCTTCTTACCCTCAAGCAGATCAGCACTCCTGCCCAACTTAGTGTCATCTGCAGTCTTACTGAGGGTACAGTCAAACACCACCACCACCACCCCCCTTCAAAAAGAACCGTCCCTGGTACTGAGCCAGTTGTGACTGTCACCAGGTCACCAGATGAATCATAGAATCATAGAATGGTTAGAGTTGGAAGGAACCTTAAACATCCTCGAGTTCCGACCCCCCTGCCATGGGCAGGGACACCTCCCACTAGACCAGGATGCTCAAAGCCCCACCCAGCCTGGCTTGAACACTTCCAGGGATGGAGCATCCACAACTTCTCTGGGGAACCTGTTCCGGTGCCTCACCACCCCCACAGGAAAGGATTTAACTCCATTCACCACAACTCTTTGGGCCTGGCCATCCAGCCATTTTTTTTTACCAGTGAAGCATATACCCATCCAAGCCATGGGCAGTCAGTTTCTCCAGGAGAATGCTGTGAGAAAGTAAAACACAGTCCTTGTGTCTTAAAAATTACAATGAAGGTAGAACAAACAAATTTAAAAAGTGAGAGAAGAGTCTTAGCACAGTAGAAGAGTATTTTGTATTTATACAGCATGTCAGAGGTTCAATCCAAATCAAACCCAGGTTTTGAATGAAACAGAGGTGTCTCTTTTCCCCACGTCACATGTTGGGATGTCTTTTCTCATGCTGAAGCCAACTTCATGCCACTTGTAGTTGGCAGACCAGGGAACAGCTGGGTTCCAACAAAGTGCCAAGCAGGCAGCACTGGGGATGTTCTGTTTGCAGCAGGGCTTGTGGGCAAACCACTTTCTTTTTCAGATTGTTATTGCAGAATGGCATTGCTTAGCCATTACATCCATGCTTCTCATTCTTGGTAGCTAGCAACATATAATCCAATTATTTAATACGTAAGGACCTGAGGCTGTACATCCACTATGTATTTAATGGAATAGGTATTACATTGAACAGTCACATGTGACCCTTAAGTTCCTATTTGCTTGCTCCCTACATTATTCATTTCTTTGCAATCTGTATCAGATCTTATGTTAAAAGAGCATGATGGTTGGGAGCAATAAAATCTCACCAAGGAGATCAAGTTAGCAGTAAATAAGAAGCCAAGACAGGAACTGAAGACAGTGATTAATTTTGGCGATGTAATGAAATGGCACTGAAGTAAAGGAGCCTGTAAACACATTCTGAGACTTTTTCAGCCTCCTTGCCTTGTGATTTCTAATTTGGCAGAATATTTACTAAATGCTGAAGTATATCTTGCTAGTGTTAGTGTCTTCTCAGCTATTGTTCTTACAGGTTTTTTTTATTGTTATTCATCAGATATTGTCATCTAATGAATACCGTAAACAGAAATGGACAAATCCTCATTGAAATCAGGTAAGTTTTAATAAAGTCAGAAGAGCTCTGCTGATTTACATCAGCTGATAATCAGAGACAATGACTTCACATGTACTTCAAATCACCAGAAAACCATGGCAGCCCCCTCCAAACAGTTGCCTAGTCCAGCTACCTTCACATCACAATGTGGCATGTTGCTATTTATCTCATGCATGGCAAGTGACTTTATAGAATACAAATGAATCTTCCATATCTCCCCTTCAAGCACCGGGTAGCATGAAAGATCAAAAGCACATTAAGCTTTTAAAAAAAAACACATTTCCCTCATATAGGGTGAGTCTACTCTTACATGAGGTTAGGGTGTGTAAGGACACCAAAATTAAATCCAGAACAGCATAATTAATCTTTCACTGCACCCCATGCTGTACCAGGCAACAGCATTTTATTTTTAACATTTTTAGACAAGCCAGAACTCTAATAATAGATGCTATAAGTGCTGGAACGTAAACTCCCTGTACAACCTCTGCCTTTGTGCCCTGTCTTCAGGCTGTCTCCCAGTTCAGCCATGATGCCTTTAGAACCCTCTGTCCAACTAGGCAGAGAGATTGACTTACTACTCCTACTAATCATACACATGGGTTAGCATATGTGAAAACATGCCCTTGTCACTATTAATTCATCTGCCCTCCACGTTCCACTCCTGCTTCACCCACTCACTTTTCAGATTAAGAGTGCTTTGGGGGAAGGGAAAATATTATCTCTTAGGATAGATTGATGAGGGAAGGAGCCAAAGGATGCCGCAGCCCCACCCCAGACTGCCTGGAGGAGGGACCATGTCTATTCCAGCCCTGCAGCTAAAAAGTACTCCCACCCTCCCAATCTAACCCTTCTGTCTGAACTGTCTGTATGGCCTATTCTGGCGACGGAGATCTGGCACCTAACATTTATAATTACCTTATTTTCTTCTTTCTTTCTTTTTTTTAAAGAATATTTAGTAGCCAGAAATAATTACAGTGATGGGTCTGAAAATATTTATAGTTCTAGCTATAGTCTATGCTGGTTTTTATGACACTTCCTTAGCTAAGCCAAAAACTTGTGAGACTATTATGGCACTTGACATCATCCTGGATTTGCGGTTTTGTTTGTTACATACTGTTTACAATAGCAAGGGGATACAAAGACTACAGCAGTGATGGGGATGCTTTATGGTAAAACAGTGGTCATTTCATAGGCGTCACTGCTGGAAGAAAAATACATTTAAAATCTCTGAAAGATCTCTCATTTATTTTCAACAGCTGGGATTCCTCAAGATGCAGCACGGACATTGGGGTCTGAATCTTTTATCAGCAGAGCTGTGCCATCAGACCTTCTCACAAAGAGTCATCAGGAGGATCATGCCTTGCCATCCAGCCAGTGAAAAGGCTCACAGAGAGTATTAAAACAACCAGACTAGATCAGACCAGACACATCTTGTCAGCAATGAGCAGCACCAAAGATGCCCCACGAATTCTTCCACACCCTGACAGCTTATTCTCCTTGGTTTCCCCACAAGCATTTTGGTGCACCAGGGAAAACCATTCAAACTGTCTTTGGCACAGGACTGCTGTGAAATGTATGAAATGTACGCCACATAACAAAGAAAACTCCAATAACTCTTCTTATCTCCTAATTCCATACAAGCTTGAAATTCAGACATGGTTTGCCAACAGTTACAGTAAAAGCCTTTCAGATTTTGAAAGCATTTCTACCTTCTACCTAGTACTGTCAATTCTGTTTGTGCTGGAACTTCCATAGGTTTGGACTTTTCTTCACTTGAGTGAAATTTGGAGCTTCTGATTCAGTTTGGCACCATAAAAATGAGTATTTTAGTTAAATAAACCCCCCAAGGTGCAAATTCAAAATCAAGTTAACACCACATAATAAGTTTCCAAGTGTCAGCTGAACCACAGTAACTGCCCACATATTCAATCACAGCCTTGGGCAAAGGTGCAGCAACTTATTAAAACGGAAGAACTTGAACTGTGTAGTTTGAGCCCACAGTAAACCTTCAGAGGAAAACACTGTGAGACAAGACTATCAACACTAACCCCTGAGTGATTAGTCAGTAGAGTACACATTATTTTAACAAAGAAGTCACATCCCCTCCAGCCTTTTTCGTTACTATTATTTTTCCCAGAAGAGGATTATATTAGGGTGGATTGAAAAATGGGACATAGAACCACAAATATTTTATTTTTGCCATCAACATTAATAATGTTGTGTATGCTGTACATAAACAGGCAAAAAATGCCACAGTCCTTCCTCTGAACTACTTACAGTTGGATGTGAGGAACAGCAATCAACCCCAACCTGCATCTTTCCTGGCAAGCACTGCAGAAAGCTGTAACAGAAAAAGGAAGAGGAAAACAGAAAGTATTAACAGAGCTGCCAAGATCCAGCACCAGCCTCCTCTCTGTATTCGAGAGCCTCCTGATCAAGCCAGACCAGCTGCAAACAAGCACAGCACAATGTTTTCCTCTCTGGAAGGTTTGGAGGGGGTTATTTAGCTGCAGGCTGATGGGGAGGTGAGGATAGGGAATCTGTAATACCCTGTCTTGGTTACTCAAAACATCAGAGAAAGATGAAAGGGTGCCTGGGACTGTTGTCATCAGAGTTTGGGAAATAATTTAGTAATAAAGGGATTTAATTAAACATGCTTACTTCATCTTTTTTTAGCACTCCTCCTCTGACTTTCAATGAATTAGAGCAGCAGCTAGGAGAAGCTTCTGGGTCCAAAACCTGGAAGAATTGGTCCTTAATAAAATGAGGCTCCTTCCAATAGAGTCTGCAACTCAATGAGAAGTTTTAGTGAGGTTCAGGTTGAAACACAGAAAGATTGACAGGCCCAAGTCATTCAGTGACTTATCTCACAGAAACTTGGGACAATTCCAGGTCCAAACTCAGTCTGGAGTCTTCCTCAGTGCTGTTCTCCATAGATGCAGGCCCAGCACTCAAGGCAATTCAGTGTCCATATGGCCTCTTTCCTCAACAGGTCTTCAGCTACTCATGTCCACTTTTTCTTGCTATCTGAAATAGAAGGATAAATCCATCTAATCTGTCTATTGTATTTTTAATGCACCCATTACTGAAGGATTTATTCTAGACAATGTGGCTTGTCTATCTGTGTGCTATTATCTGATCTAACATCCGGAGGCAAAGGTTTTATGACTCTGAATATAGTCAAGACTGGGAACATTGTGGTTTCACTTAATTCACTCTTTCCTCTGGAGTGTATTTGTGGTGACATTTCCGTTCTGATTATCACAGCCAATGAAAGACCTATTATTTAATCAACAGTTGTAAAAAAGATATATTATGAAAAAGACTATAATTGTTGAAGGTCACCCCAAGACTATATGCAGGCACCCCAAGACTATATGCAGGCACCAAAAAGTGTCATGTCTTTCGTATCATTCCTTGTGAATTCCTTCCTTGTGAATTCCTGTACTGACCATGGGAACTCAGTCTCTGCATCCTTGGACACAGAGGAAGGGAAAATAACTTGCCTCAACACCTCAGAGACTTCTGACGTGGACACGTTATTGAGCCTTCAAAGGGATTTAAAGGGAAAGTCCTTTATCTAGCTGGTCCTGGGACATGGCACAATTTGCATAGCTACAAGTAGTTGTTCATAGACTTTTCCAGTGGTGGCCTTGTACCCACTCAGATTGTCAGGCTTTATTGTTCTAGAATCTGCAAACCCAAGGATGCCTCTCGTCTCCTTTTCAAACACATAACTTCCGCTGCCCACTTTTGAGATGTGCAGCAAAACCAAAGGAGTTCATCTAAAGAGAGCAGATGGGATGGCATATGAAGTGTTCCTCCATCAGTCAAAGTGGGTTAAGGTGTGGAAGCAGGGACTGAAGTTAGTACTATATACACAGGCAGCTCTTTGGGGACCTCCAGTACATTTCTTGCTTGTGGACAGCTGTGTTAATCTCACTAATGACTAGGTGGCAACTGGGACACATTTACACAAAATCATAGTATTAGCCAAATAAGCCCTCTGCCTTCCACTCTTCCTACTGTAACAACAGAAGCCTAAGCTGGTGCCAGTTTCTTCTTGAATTCATAACAGAAAAAAAGCAGTTCTGAGGCTGAAATTTCTAGTAGTGACTTTGGCTGCCAAATCATTACATGATAGGACATAGAGGATCACACATAGCCCAGCAGGAATTTCTTCTTACATATTCCATTCCTTTTCAGGACTTGAAATACAGCTGTCAATCCAGCCCTGATATTGAAACTGTCCTGAAACTTTTTACGCACTAGTCTTAGACTTTGCTCTGAGTGGCTGTCAATTGATCTGAGATGAAGGTGCAAGGCACTTGCACCTTAAACACTTATCATGATTACCTTCAAAACAGTTTTTCTCGCCTCCAGCTCCTCAGAACGTCCTGCTTAGGCTTTAAGCACTGAATAGAGATTAATCTGCTTTTTTGCCAGATCCAGAATTCTGGGAGGGAGGTTTCAATGTGATTGTTTTCCACAGAGTTCAGAAATTCTGCAGTGTTCACACCAAAGTCCCCAGCAAAGAGCAGATTGTACAGTCAGATTAAATTATATAAATGCCCCTTCTGGCTTTAAAACCTGTATTTGTCAAAAAATTGACAACTGTAAGTTAAATATCATGACAGAACTGTTCAGGTGAAGGCTAAAAGTGAGCTTGTAGGTCATTGAGGTAGACAAGTCGGGGTGTATATAAATTAACACCAATTGCAAACCCAGACGAGAAGGTAGCCTACTTCATAACCTGACAAATCTCTCTTTCTGTCTAAGAGTGAATTTAACCCTGAAAGTAGTTATCCAGTGTGAATAGAATGCAAAATAAGCTGTAGATTGTTGTTTACAGTTAACAGAAATATACAAACACATGAGAAAGCAGTTCCAGGCTAAAGAATGAAAGAAAACACAGATATAAAGTTTCTGGCCTGTTACTTTGAATTGAGCTATATTTAAAACAACTACTGACACCATACATTACCAAGAAGAATCAGGAGATGGACTAATGAAGAAAATACCCAAAAGGCAAAGGCTAGTGGTTTCCTTTTGCTTAAGCACAGCTGAGAAAATATCATGATAATGCTGTCTTTCATGCAAGCAAACAGCTCAGAAAGTGGCCACCTCTTTCTTCAGAAACCAGCTGCCATGCTGTCTGTCTGCAGGTTTTCTATAGCTTCTTTCATCACAGCATTTAAGCACTTCCCTGTGTAAATTAAAGATGCTTGAGTCAAGAAAAATAATGGAAGTATCACAAACAGTGACAAAACTATGTTTTTTTCAACTAAATGAGTTAAACCTCCATGGAAACAACTACACTGTTGTTATTTGTAAGAATAAGAACAGATTGTAGTTCTGTATGGTGCTTTTGCTAAGTCTCATGATAGGCAGGCTTACTCCACTGAGAAAAGGGCAGGTTTCCTTGAGTGAATCTCACACTCGAAGGATAAAGATCCCAAAATAAGTCCTTCCAGAAGCAGCCATGACTGACATAGGAGTAGAGGAGACATAAAACAGTTGCTACCAAGACTCTGTTTTGCCTAAAGATTTCAGGCATAGGAAGATAATCTTTGAAGAAAATCTCTCTCTTGGAAACAGTCAAAACAAAGATAGCCATGAAAACAAAATTGCCTTTGACTGTGCTAATTTGCAAATGCTGGTAAAGAGAAATCTATTTTCAGGAAAGGGAGGTGACAAAAGAAGGACTTGGAAAACCTTTCATGTGAAAAGAGATTGAAATGAACACGTGCATGAGAAAGGAAAAGAACAAAGGGCACTCAACCAAATTAAAAGGTAGGATATGCAAAACCACTCAGGGAACTACCTCTTTTCAAAACATGTGCAATGAAACCGTGGGATCCAAGCTTGCAGGTCTTCCTTGAGACCTAAATCTCAAAAGGCTAAATTCATTGGACATTTCTATGAGTAACAATAGTAATTGGAATGACATAACATTGAAGAGTAGCAAATTTTGGAAAGCTTGTTTAATTCACAGAATCACAGAATGATATGGGGTTGGAAGGGTCCTCTGGAGATCATCTAGTCCAACCCCCCTGCCAAAGCAGGTCCACCTAGAGCAGGTTGCACAGGAATATATCCAGGCTGGTTTTGAATGTCTCCAGAGAAGGAGACTCCACAGCTTCTCTGGGCAGCCTGTTCCAGTGCTCTGCCACCCTCAAAGTAAAGAGGTTCCTCCTTGTGTTTCGATGGAACTTCTTATGTACAAGTTTGTGCCTGTTACCTCTTGTCATCTCACTGGGCACCACTGAAAAAAAGACTGGTCCCATCCTTTTGACACCCATCCTTTAAGTATTTATAGCCATTGATCAGATCCCTCCTCAGTCTTCTCCAGACTAAAAAGACCCAAGTCCCTCAGCCTTTCTTCGTAAGACAGATGTTTTAGGCCCTTCATCCTCTTTGTAGCCCTTTGCTATACCCCTTTCAGTAGTTCCCTGTCCTTCTTGAACAGGGGAGCCTAGAACTGGACACAGTACTCCAGATGGGGCCTCACCACGGCAGAGTAGAGGGGGAGGAAATTCTTTATTTTGGGGATCAATCTGTATCTTCTTTAAGAGCAGAGAATTTCTTCATGTCTTCATTTACGGTTAAGAATGCAGATTGTTTCACAGAGGGCTACTGAAAGGGTATTTCATTGCTTTTTTTGAGTATAAAGCTTTCTGGGCTGAACGCTACCTCTGTGAACATAATTTTCTGTTCAGTATTCTCTTGAAGCCATAAGAGAAGTCATATTTTTTCCAACCCATCTTCCAATCCAAATTTATTCTGGTACTAAGCAGTTTTTGCTAATAAAATTTAAGAACATTTCACAATGAGAAATCACTGCAATGCAAGAGAAATAAAAACAGTTTGAAAATACCACCCAAAATTGTTATTAAAAAGTCACATTTTCTTAGTTCATTTTCTTCTGCAAGCCAGAGAAATGGAGGAACACTGAGAAAAAATTTGGCACTTCCCAACTCATGGGTTTTTTTTTTCCTGGCTTATTGCTAGTTGGAGAAAAGATCTAGCAAAACCTTGCATCTGGTCCCAGATGTGCATACCTGCATCTCAGTTCATCTGTCAGGAATCCTAAAAGACCTACATGCACTTAATTATATGGAAAAAAAATGCATGAATAAGGAACATCACAGATCTCTGCCTTGTGCCTTTACCAAGGGCAAAAAACAAGTCATCTGCTGACCAGCAAATTGGATAATTCATCATCCAGCCTCCTACTAACACTTATCCGCTGAAGAAGTAACTTTCCCGTGCCATACACAACCTCTCTAGACTGACTTGGGGGTAACATCTGGGATGATAAAGTTTAATTTATTGGGATCCTGTTGCTTTTGAGGGAGTCTGAACCATCAGTTTGCTTGCTTGCTTGCTTGCTTGCTTGTTTCTTAACTGAGATCATTGCATGGCTCTACGAAAAGCACTCCATAAAACAAGGATTTGGTCTGTGCAAAGTTAGGGCAGATTTTTAGAACCAGCATCTTGTGTACCCAGTGATATTCACCATATATTGTTAAACTTAGTCCATTGAAATCATAAGGAAGAAAACAGGAAAATACTTCTACTGCTACAACTTTCTTCCCCATTGTTTCAAATTTTATGAGTGCAGAAGAAAGAATAGTCTCTCCATGCCTAAAACATTAAGCAGCACCCTATAACCTTACACACCAAAACTGCCTTCACAATTCTTCACTTGCTTTAAGGTCCAGTGCTCATCTACAAGAACCTTTTTAACCAGTTCATTCAGTATCAAAGACATACAACAAAACTAACATGCCTGTTACAGCTGGTGGAATTGTATCAGTTTCTCTGATCCCTATTGCCTAAGCTGAATATAAATTAGTAGAATTCCACTGTAGATTTTTCTGCTTTGTTTCTCACCCTAAATTGTTACTGAGTTTTGGCATCCAGTAGAATACCATCTAACAGTACACACAAAAAATAGCAGCTATGAATTGCACTATACAGAGCAAACAAAAAGTGATTATTTCTTTTAATAAGATGCTACTATATATATGCATTCATACATATATATAAATACAGGCTTACACACATTTGTATAACAATCCTCCTTCACCAAAAAATTAACTATTCCCTTTTAGATGCTAAATAACAATTAGGTCAAACTGGTTAGCCATTACCTGTCAGACACACAAGGGCCAGCTCCCACTGCCGTTCCTCAATTAAAACTGTGCATATTATCAGTTATCAGGTTACAAATGGTTTTTTTCGCATTTCCACAGGCCAGCTGTCCTTGCTATCCCAATGCAGAATATGCAGCAGGTAAGCCAGTTGCCACCAGTGGTGGAAATTACTTTTTTCCTGTCTTATTTAACTAGCAAACTTTTTGACTCCTTCCTATAGTAACTAAGCACATCCCTGGCCCACCTGAGGCCCCTCAGCAGTGCTGGGCCAGGGAACCAAGACATGAGCAGAAGGGAACTGAAGAGACATGGTATGCGCTGGGCTAGCAAAGAACAATGCAAATGGCGCCCTCCCTTGCCACTGAAACAATCATTTTGGTGATATGCGATTCAAAGTAGGCAGGAACGGGTTTGGGATAAGGTTAGGAACATGTGAGGCACATGGTGAATAATTACAATTTACTAGTTTCAGAGAACTTGTTACTTCTGGTTATTTTTTCCGCAGATTTGTTTTCTTTCTTAAAAAAAACAGATATGTAAGATTAGTCCTAGGTCTAGTCTCTATATTATTGAAGAGGACATACCTCTGAAAATTGTTCTTACATAATCATTATAATTCTCTTAATATTAAATGCATTGGCTCACCCCAGTAATAAAATGAAATTCAACATGTGTCACTAGAATATACCTATAAAAATAAACAACAGGGTAGAAGACTTAATGTACTCTTTACAGTAATGAACACTAATAGCTTTAGAGATTTAACTATTAGTTTTGGACACCTTAAAAACATAGAAGCAGCATCCTTTGAATGAGAAGTAAAAGGGCAGCTATCATTACCTTTTTGGAATCCCACCTGAAAATTATGAGATTTTGGCTTTCAAGTGCCAAACAGGTTTTTGACAATGACTGGTCTCATGGCAGACAGCTCAGTTTTGGAAGCAGCTGGAGCTCTTCGAGGTATAAAACCGCAGCTGTTCATGACCACGTATAGCTGGAGATGCCACCACACAGCAGCACCACCAGAAGGTGTGGGTTGAATGTCACCCTCAACCAGCAGAATCAGCTGAGTCTCCCAGCAGCAGTTTCTGCTGAACCAACCAAGTGTTCACCAAAGTGAGTAGTGTTTATGAATAAATAGGGCATCGATGCAGGAAACAGCAGAAAGCGACCGCACCAGCTACAGGCCCATGAGGACATTGCACTGTGCCCTATATCACTCATTTGTTTCTGAAAAGGATGTCCTAATGGCTCCTTGAAAATGGATTAAGGTGCTTCTTGATAGCATCACTTCCCCCATTTCAAAAGTGGCCCTGAGGACTGCATTACAGTTAATTATGGATGTGTGACGTTTTTGTTCTTTTAGAAAAAGCAGTTGTACAACCAAACTTCTGTTTTGTTATTTGGAAGAAGCATTTGGTGCTGTCACCGGATTACAGCTAATTTGTGCATGGTGAGGGCAGTAAAAGTGTGATACAGAAGAGGTTTATGATGGAATTAATGTGGTGGAAAGGCATGATGCACAATGGAAGTTGTTTCTTTTGCAAGGCTTGTACAGATGCCAGAGTATAAATTCAGCTGCTAACATCATCTAATTTTAAATATGGCACACATGCTTTATCTCTTTCTACTTGTTTATTTACTTTGGTTACATAAAATACATGTCATTAAGGCCACAACTGCTCTTGGTGATGTCAGTTGAAACACTGGCATTTTATTGTACCACACCAACTTGAGGGCCAGCTCCTAAAGCCCTGCCTGTCCTTCTCACAGATCAGGAGGTGGGCATGTACTGCCAGATAGACCAACATCGCTCCCAGTACAAAAACTGAATGCCATATTTAAGGACAATGTACATCAAGGGAAGCCTGACGCAAGGCGGTGCTTTATCAGGAGACGTGCACGTTGTGATTCCCAGATATTATATTTACTGGCAAGTGACAGGAACAGCAATAGTGTATGGTCATTCTTTAGACACCACCCTTAAAAAACTTATTTTTCTTTAAAAAGTGAAATAAGTTATATAGGCAGCATTAGGCATATTTATATTATATAACTTGTTGGGCAGGTGAGTTTAAGTAGTTTAAAAGTCATATTCTAATTTGAATCTATATTCTGCAAGAACTTATGTTATTTTTTTACTTGTTTTCTTCATCAATTAGACTCAAGGTGAGGAAAAATTACAAACTCTGTTAGTAAATTTCTCTGTTACAGAGCTAAACTCAATGATCAGCTCAGCTATGCCTGACCTGTGTGATCAACAAAGGCAGCCTTCAGGTTCTTTGGTATTTGAAGGGTGTTTCATCTGTCAATGAAGGAAGAAGGGCAAAAAGGAAAGAATATCTTAATTTTTAAAAAGCAGTCTTTTCTTCACTCTACCTGATTCATTATCTTGGTGTACTGTGCTTAATAATGAGACTATTTTCTTTAGAAAGGCAACAGTATTGGAGGGGGGTGGGGTGGGTAGAAGAGGGACGACACCCTTTTTTTTTTTAATTAGACAGTATTCAGCTGCTCATTTTAAACATTCTGCAGAGAGCACATATCAGTTATAATTCACCATAACACCAGTTAATTCCTATTCAGAATACGTGATTTATAGCTAAGAGATCTGACAGCCTGCTGGACTAGGAAGAAACTAAACTAAACCCAGCAGAGATTGTGCAAATTGTTAACTTATGGGACCGTACCAATCCCAGGGACAATTTTTTCCACTACTTTGCCCTTTTTAGTTACTGCTCTTTTTTTTGCTGTTACTTGCCCTCTTTCTTATTGAGAGTTCTTTAAAGTAAAGATCAAGTCTTCCCAATAGTTGCACAGTGCGTGACCCATCAACACCCAGACTCCTCTTAGGTCTATTCATTGCTATCAAAATCATGGAGCCGTAATGTCATCCCCTGTCATGCAAGTAGTGTATGTTATTAAAAGCTTTCAAAACTCTTTAAAAATGAATAAATTATGTTACTGAGTGGAGGAATAGAGAAATCATAGAATCATAGAATTGTCTCCATTGAAAGGGACCTTTGAGATCATCTAGTCCAACCATCAGCCTAACTCTGATAAAGAACAACCAATCACCGAACCATGTCACTGGGCACTATGTCAACCTGTCTTCTAAATACTTTCAGGGTTAATGCCTCAACCACTTCCCTGGGCAGCCCATTCTGATGCTTAATAAACCTTTCAGTGTAAAAATTTTTCCTGATATCCAATCTGAACCTCCCCTGGCACAAATTGAGGCTGTTTCCTCTTGTCCTATTGCCTGTGACTTGGGAGAAGAGACTGACCCCTGCCTCTCTACGTCTCTACAACCTCCTTTCAGGTAGTTGTAGAGAACCGTAAGGTCTCCCCTCAGTCTCCTCTAGACTGAGCAATCTCAGCTCCCTCAGCCTCTCATATAAGGCTTACCCTCATCAACTTCATTGCCCTTCTCTGGACCCACTCCAGCACCTCAATGTGCTCAAATGCCTCAGATGACTCAAATGCCACAGACTGCCCAGTGGGCTAGTGATAGAGTTGGGCTTTCAGTACAGTGCTGCTCAACTGTACAGTAGCCGTTGAGCCCTATTGCCTCCTGTAAGAAAATAAAGAAAATAAAGTCTCTGCTGAAGAGACTGCGAGTGGCCGAATCACTCCCTAGGAAGTTTGTTGCAGTGTCTGTCAACCATGACTGCTGGAGGTACTGAGCAAGGGAACGTTCTCTTATATTTACACATATTTCACTCACTGAACTGTGCTCATGTATTTTGTGCACTGACCCAACTCTTTCTTCCTGCAGTAGGCAGGAGTGCAAAGGGACCATATAGCAGAGAAGTGCAGATCAGAGTCAAGTCCAGCAGAGCAGTGCTCCAGCAGATGCTTTGAGTGCAATGAAAATGAAAGCTCTTTGCCAAACCAGGCTAATTTACCAGACTACTTTACCTTATTTTAGTAGACTGCCAAAGCATCTCTTCCAAAAACATTGACCTGTCTTCTCTCAGTACTTTGGAACAATACATCTCCAGTCCTTTTTTAAGTATTTGTAGCATGTAGGTAGCTTGTCTTTGTCTTTGTCCGGTTCTGATGCTTTCAGCCGGACTCATAATGCCCCATTTCCAAACAAAAACAAAACAGAAAGGATTTTAATGGATCTGAAAGGAAGCTTCTCCAAAATTCCCCTGAGAAAATTTCACAACACTCAATTTTTAGTCCTATTTGGAATGAAACAAACCCTGTGGATCATTCCTGAAAAAAACACCCTTTCTCACCTGTACTGCAGTCAGTGTACGTCACTCCAGTTACGCAGGAGTCACTTTCTCACAGGACATGAATTCACACTTTGCCTCTCTGCATTTCTTTCAGCCATCAGCAGAATTACAGCCACATGTCCACACAACACCAGGCAGCTGTTCAGAAGGGGAAAAAAATACTGGTGCTTAACTGATATACAGAAGTAATAAAATTGATGGACTATCAGAAGCCAGCCATAATTGCTTCGGATTAACACCTCTGCTTTGTCTCTAATCGACATTAGTGATTGCTCTTATTCCTAACCCCAATCCTGCCTCTCTCTGTAGGGTGGCATTTCCAGCAAGATGCCAGATTTCCCTTTTTTATAGTACTGGAAAACTAGAATGCAAGCAGTCCTCAGGGCTCTCCACGTGAGAAGAAACAAAGCTTGCATGTTTTGACTGGATAGCGACAGCCAGATAGTGACTTTTTTTTCTTGTATGTTATCTTTTGAAGCTTGCAAATTAGCTTAGATGCAATAGGGAATAATATTATCAGGAGATCATTCAATTTTGGCTACTGTAGGGAGTGGAAATCACACACTGTTAAAAGCTGCATAGTGAAAATTATCATCAGAATTATTTTAAACATATTAAGCTATTGCAGACCACTCATTCCCTCTGAATTTAACAAAGCCTTAGTAACTGCCTAAGAGAGCAAAAGACTTCAAAATCCTCCATCTTTTCCTTGAGTAACTTAAATGAAATCTGAACTGTAAGATAAGGATGTTACAAAAAGACATCTCTTCGTATAAGCAAAAAAGACTTGAATGGGTTAAGCCATATCTGGCTGAGTCCCAACAGACATAAAAATCACCTGTGCCTGCTCTGAAATAAATCAGTGTCCTTTTCTGCTGCTGCCGTTGTCTGGAAATAATGCAAATGCAATGGGCCTGCAGTGACATTGTGCCGCACTCGAAGGATACACATAATAAATTGTCCCCTAATACTGTTAAAGAGACATTTTCGTCTTACTCAGTAGCTTTTGAGGTTGAACTGTGCTACTTACTAGTTGAGGACTGTGATATGGTGTCATGCCATTCTGCTCTATTATTCATTTAGCCTCTTACTGCTTATATGCACATTTGGTTCTTCAGTCTTAAAACACATTTTGCTGCTCAATGATTTCATGTTTGCTGGCATGCAGGAAAAAAGCAGGGAGCTTTCTTTCCACTTTCTTGCTGTTGTTTTAATAATTTCTCTTCAATAGCAGCTGGAACAGATCGTAGATTCGTATGATTTGGTTCTACTGCATTCATCACTGGGAAAAATGCATGGCTGTGTGAAAGGAAGACAGAAAGAATTTGTCTGCCCAGCGGGAAGCTATTGCTGTTCCATAATTGTTTGCTAAAAGGAAGCTGGAGTAAAAATGGAGGTAAATGGGTATCTGTGTCAATCCAATCCATCAAAATGAGTTTAACTGACTGCGGAGTCACAGCTTAGGAGCTGGATATGAAAGCTGGCAAACCCAAGATGAAAGGAAACAATCAATTACTTTAAACATTTTAAATCTTAAAAATTGTGTCTGATTGCATCATTTTCTGCACACACAAAAAATTAATGGAACCATCAGCAAGGAATTTCCTAATATCCAGGGAATAAATTGAACACAACTATATAAGGGCAATTATAAGAGTCTAAACTGCAGAGTTGTATTTAGGTTTTGTTTTGTTGTTTTTTACTTAAGCATAAATTCCCCATACACCCAGTCCTGTCCTAAAATAGCCCTCTGTCTTGTACCAAGTTAAGTAGGCAAATATTTTTGTAACCCTGCAGAGAAACAGCTCAGGGAACTGATCCTGTTAGAAAATTATACTGTAAAATTAAAAAAAAAAATTAAAAAAGAAGGAAAAAAAACCCCAAACAAAAACCCCAAATTACCTTTCTCTGGGTTGGCTGCCCAATTCTCTTCATGCTTTTGCCAGAAGAGGATGTCATGGGGCAGAGAGCAAGTGCCCCTTAGTATTGCAACCCATTGCCCACTCAGCTCTCAGTGTCCAGTATGTTTTAAATGAATAAAAAACCTGTCTTGGCACCTTTCTGCTTCATTTTCATGTGTGAACACAACACAACACAACCAGCAACACAACAGAGACAATGAAAACCACTGAACCAGAGTAGTAGCAGAAGGGATTTGGCTTCAGGCGCCACTGCTGTAAAACTTGTAAGCAATATAGTTAAACCCATTAGTCATCTTCTGTACATGAGTGTTTCACAGGATGGGGAGTGATAGCTGAGTAAGGGCTCATGCATCCATGTTCCTCAGATGTAGCTACACTTTGGGTTGAGATTCCTAGATTACAAAGCTACAGGAAAACCTTGGCAGTCACTTACCCTGACCTTTTATATACCACAAACCATAGGACTTGCTGGGAAAATTCTTGCTTCAAGTCCCTGATCTAGGACTAAATCATAGTTTTTCACTCTTTGGCCCACGGACGTTGGAGAATTATGTCCACGGAAACTACAAAACCTGCCATGAAAAAAGGGGTTTAAACACACTGTACAAATGACATGCCCGTTGGGAAATCCTCAGAGGGTTATATATCAAAGGCAGCCCAAGACCACTCACTAGAATAAAAACCTTCTAGAATATTTCCCAGTACTGACCTGAAATTTTGCATTCCTACATCAAGAAGTCACTTCATGTTACCTTGGTTTTAATTACCATATTTTGCAGTCCAATTACACCTTGCTTCAGCTACCAGTCATTTGATCCACTATAACTTTGCCAAACTGAAGAACTCTCTATAATCATGTTTCTGCTCTCCAACTACTCACAGACCAGCTAAATCACCCTTTATGCCCTCAATAAGCTAATCAGTCTGTGCTCCTTGAATCTTTCACAGTAAGGCATACTTCATGGCCCTCCAAAGCTTTTCAGTGCTCTTCTCTGAACAACTGCTATTTTCTCAATCATTCCTGAAATACAGAGGTGGACACAGTGCTGCTGTGGATGCTGCACCGTTCAAGTACAGACATAACAGATGTTCTCAGTTTCACACAGAGACATTGATATTCATATTGACAAGTCTGCATTAGTATTTCAGCTGAAGTGTTTAGCTTATGTTCAGCTTATGATCTGATAAGACCCACAAGTCTTTCCAAGACCTACACTTTCCCAGGACAGAATCCTCAAGCTGCAGAAATTACCTGCATTTTTTGCTCTTCATCATATGACGTCATATTTGGTTATCAGACTTACTGGAAGTTATGTTGTTTGCTTCCATCCTTGTTGCAAAGTCATTCCTATTAAGAACCCATTCTGACATTAAGGCATAGTCACAGAAGCTGTAAAAAAGTTAAAGCTCCACAAGTGCAACCTCTCCAGATAACTCCAGCACCATTCACTTAATGGTCTCCTCAGTATTGCAAACACTTCACACATAAATGGTCTTTCAGGAAACAATTCCTGTGTTCTATTTATAAAAAGTAGAGCACAGATACTGATATACTGTGGGTAGGCCTGATGTAATTTAAACAGAAAGAGTCCCCCAATATATATTAAATATGTGTTTGCCTTTAGAAGTCCAAGCAACCTTGATTTCACCAATAAAATCCATTATATAAGAACACGGTCAATAATTTACATGGTTACCTGGGGCAAAAAAATCTTTCTGCTCACACCTGTCAAGGATATTCACATTTATGAAACTATCAGGCTTTGGAAATTTTTTTGATTTCCACATGACTTTACTTTTTATGCCCCTGAAATGCAAGACATGAAA
Organism: Nycticryphes semicollaris; assembly: GCA_013400055.1. Lineage (NCBI taxonomy): Eukaryota > Metazoa > Chordata > Aves > Charadriiformes > Rostratulidae > Nycticryphes > Nycticryphes semicollaris. Next base: position 1,197,621 of record VXBJ01004049.1, read on the forward strand.
GGCAAGGGGAAACCCTAACTCTGCTCCTTGTGGTTTTGGCCTTATATTAAAGGAAGCAGCAATAATAGCAAGCTGGCTTATGTCTCCCAAGGTCCACAAAGATTTAGCCTGTGTATCATGGCAGGGTCTTTTGATAACATTTTATTTTCATTTTGAGAGTACTGGGACATGACAGAGGCCACACACTTCAGAAGCTTGTGAAAACACCTTGCTTAAGTGCTACATTTCTGCAATGTGTGATGATCCTCACTTGCTTATAATCTGGCCACTACCTACTCAGAATAAACTAGTTACTTCTGAACCTTTCCCAAGCCACAGCTTTCTACAGGAGTGTCCGTCTTCATGCAGGACTGGAAGAGGATTAGTGCTATCAGATACAGAAAATAATTATTGCCAGAAGGGTGGTTTCCTGGTCAGTTTGAAGTTTAGTCTCCAGATATTTTGACCACAAGACCACAGCCAACATTTTTGTGCAATGCTCTCCCATTTGGAATTTCTTTTTGTTCTCTGAAAATGGCAGAAGTGCTTTTATTCTTTGTATCTTTATGTGCTGTGCAAAATTACTGGGAAGATTAAAATTCCCTCAGTGAATTCAGTTTCTAAGTCACACAAATACTTCTGAATGTCCTTTGCTGTGGGGATTTTTTCAACAACTCTCAACGCAATGAAATAAAGAGACATCTTTAACATTAAAACTAACTCCTATTAGAGTAAGAACTGAGAAATTTATATCCAAAATTACCATTAAAACATAGGACCCTCAAATTGAGATAAATAAAATGAATTCACATTGTTATCCCTTTAGTTCTCATTGAGAGCTCTTCCAGTCAGCAGTGTTTGATCCTCCACCTGGATATACACAGGCAGATCCCGCTGCTAACAGGGAGCCCTGTGACAAATCTGTGGCTTCCTCTGCGCAGAAGTGTTTCTGTCCATCTGAAGCTTTTGCCATGACTGAGAACTCCATGGGTTTGAAGCCTGTGCTGTGAATTATATTGCACTTCACAGAGAAGTTCTATCTACAACCTCCAAAGAATAAACACAGGATTAATAATTTCAGCAAATGAGGAACAAAGTGTTACGAGTGATCCAACAGGTGACATAGGTGACAATCATGCATTTCTCTAGCCTTGGGCCCATAAATGACATGGAATCTCTAACATACAGCCCACAGCAGCGCTTCACAGAGTTTTCAGGCACCTTACTTCTTTCTGTGTTATTGCGGAGTAGTACTATGGTGCAGAAAAAAAGTCAGCCAAGAACATGTTCAAAGGCTGGTTTACCCCTCTACTGAAATAATCATAGAATCACAGAATGGTTTGTGTTAAAAGAGATCTTAAAGATCATCTAGTTCCAGCCTCCAAATCTCTGCTAATGCCCTACTTTGAAATAGCCCTCTAATGTTTAAGGCCAATTAGTAACCCTTTCTGTATGGAACCATCTTATGAAAAGCAATCACCAAATAATTTTGCCAAGGAGTAATTTGGCCAACTGGATAAATAATAGAATCATAGAATCTGCTAGGCTGGAAAGGACCTCTAAGATCATTGATCCAACTGTAAAATTTACACTGCTGAGTCCACCACTAAATCATGTCTCCAAGCGCCACATTTATGTGTCTTTTAAATACCTCCAGGGATGGTGATTCTACCACTTCCCTGGGCAGCCTGTTGCAATGCTTGATAACCCTTTCAGTGAAGAAGTTTTTTTCCAATATCCAACCTAAATCTCCACCGAAGCAACTTGAGGCCATTTCCTCTTGTCCTGTCACCTGTCACTTGGGAGAAGAGACTGACCCCGCCTCGCTACAACCTCCTTTCAGGTAGTTGTAGAGAAGTATAAGGTCCCCCCTCAGCCTCCTTTTCTCCAGGGTGAACAACCCCAGTTCCCTCAGCTGCTCCTCAAAAGACTTGTGCTCTAGACCCTTCACCAGCTTCATTGCCCTTCTTTGGACAACATAGATCTTGTTGTACTTTATTATTTTTAAACCCACAAGCTTACAATATAATTGTCAGTTGCATTTCTGGCTGTACACCTTTCTGAGAAAAACCAGCAAGGAACCAGTATTTCAGGCTGCCAACCCATGGAGACAGAGCCTGAGGAGACACTATCAAGAAGCAAGGATACCGCAGTCACACACACACAGAGGCACAACAGAGGTGAGGAAGGATTTTTGATCTTCAGTCCAAGCTGGTCCATGGCCAAGAACATTCTTCTTTTCTAGAGAAGGGAACGAGTCTCCCCTCAATACAAAAAAAACACCCTCACAAACCACCCTTATATCACAGCCTCTTGAAAAAAGCAACACTCCACCCTCATTGCTCTCACTTTAATCCACGCTCTTTGAAAACCCAACACTTGCACTAGTGCAGCTTCTTACTCATGGTCCCTTTTGCCTCCTCAGCCTTCATTACACCAGAGTGAAGCCCACACCACTTTCTATCACTGAGCCCACGCTCGGCGTCAAGGTCTGATTAAGGTAAAGACACTGATATACACAGCACTGTTTCTGCAGATTTCTGGAAGGAAATAGCAGCACACAAGGAGCCATGGGCTATGACATGTTATGACATGCCAGAAAACCAGGTACCTTTTCCTGATGCTTTGCTAAATTTGCTGTTGACCCTAAAACCAAAGTTTTGAACAAGAAAATCACTGAGATCACTGAAACACATGTTTCATCTTCATAGTTCCAGTTCCAAACCAGTGACAACAGCTGGACACTCCAAAACCATGTTTTATCCTCAGAATCTTTAAAAAAAAATTAAATCAGTTTTCCAAATTTTGAAAGATTTATTTTCCAAACCAGTTGTCTTTAAAAGTTGTCTTTTTAACTGAGACAATGCGGAAACAGCATCCAGACAACATATATTAGTCTGAAGAACTGCATCAAACTGAATGGAAAGCATGGACAGAAAAACAAAACAAGCAAAACATCTAAATTCTGAACAAATTGGACTTTGTAGCAAGTATTCAGGGGGTGTGTGCTGAAATGTCATTACTTTCTGCCTCTTTGGAGTCAGTAGTCTTTTGCACCGATCAGAATCAGGCTAAGACTTTCATTTAACTGAGCTTTTACACATTTGCTGAAATGATCAGTTTAAGCACTGCCTAAGATCTTGAGTACATTTGTAAAATCCATGCATCAGCTGTCGGTAAGGTGACTTCAGATTGGGGATGCAAAGTCCAAGAGTGAATTCACAGACCTGGAATCAGTTCACTCTTGAACATGGAGAGACCATTTAGTCTGCATTTTAGCACTGGCCTGACTTCACTATTTCCAAAATTAATGGGGGCATCATGGACAGCTTTAAAATGCTCCTGGTTGCTGTTGACACTAGGAGCCTTCAGGAAAATAGTCAAGGGATAAATCCACAGCTTTTACAGGCAGACATAAGCTTACTCCAGCCAAGGTATAAGCTGACTTTTGGTTGTATTAACTCAGTGCAGAGTCAGTATATGCAGACTCTCAGACGACTTAGCTCAGTTTCAGAAACATGATGACTAGAGCTACAGGGCTTCCAGTTTTCTAACAGTACAGTCAGAGCAAGCTTACACTTGTCTGGAAATATGACTGGGACTACTTCAAGAGAAGATGCTGTTACACTTGAAAAACTAGGCAACTGCACCTGCAACCCTTGGAAAACTTTATTCTTTCTCCCCCAAAACATAACTACGGTGGCAGAAATGCAATTCTGATTCATCACAATAAAGGCACTGGTGAATTTACAAATTATGCTAGAAGACCTCAAGAATCAGGTATTAGTCCTGCAAAATGCATGTTTTTATGCACCATGAGTGTACCCATTAATTCTAATAGAAATTTCAGCATGTTTGCAAAACACCAGCGCTTCAGAATTCAGGAGAAAAGGGTTTGTCACTATGCCATGTACAGCTATTTCTTGCCTTTTTTTTGTTTGTTTGTTTGATTGTTTCATTTTCCAACAGACTTTATGGAAGATGATAAAATATTTTGCGAAGCGAAGAACAGAAAATCAACTCAAGTGTTTTACTAACTAGAACAATAAGAAACGAACAGACCAGGAACATATAAGGCTGAATTTCACCAAAAATCAACTAATTTTCTGGTGCAAAGGTAAAAAGCCTATCTGTAGTAGGTAGGCCTAAGCAGGGTTAAAGGCAAAAAATAATTAGTAGACAACTTTTAAAAAGAAAACAAAAAGTCATGTGAAATCTAACTCCTTTTAACATGTTCTTGATCCAAATTGGGCTCAGTTTCTTTCATCAGCAATTCATCCTGAACTCAATACCTGCATATGAGCCCTTGGTTAAGGTCAAATACCTATATTACACTGCCCTTCAAGCAATATTGAATCGGTAAAGTATCTTTTCAGCTACAGTTATATTAGATATAGCTATTGACTTCCTTCTTTTTTATTGCACTATAAAACATGCTGTAGTGAAAATAAAGGTTTACTTTGCAACAGAGAATTCACAGGCATCTATTCCTGCTGACTCTTCAAATCCTTGGACGTGTGTCTTGCTGCTTGTGTTGATTGAGATATTCTGAAAACCAATTAACTGTCCTTCAACCAGCCCCTGACTTGTATAATTAGTGCAGTGGGTTTCATGTGTCTGTGCACAGTAGAAACTGAAATAGTTGTCTGTGTCCCTTTGTGTATAACCAAACCATTAATAAAAAGTTAAGCTTCTTTCTTTCCTGTTTTCAGAAAACAGGCAGAAAACTGCCATCCTCACAGAGGCTTCAGGAGTTGGCTGCCTCCTTTTGATTTTAAAGATAACAGTGTCTCATCTTGATTCATCCTGCTCTAACAACTGAAGATCCAAGTGTTCTTTTGCCAAATACTGAGGTAGCTTTGAGACTGATGTAGCGTCAGGAACAAGCAATTATATTCACTTTTATAAGCCTCGGGTAGAAGGTTTGACAAAAGAAATATTCTATGGTTCTCAAGCAAATAATCAGTGGCAAAAACAGATTCAGATTTTAAAATTCTGCTGTGTTCCTAAAGCACCCTACAAAAGAAATCATCTAAGACTATTTCAGAGTGATATTTTTCAGAAACCTGAAAGATGCCTAAACTGCAGAAAGATCCCTTTTACACTTAGCTATCTTATCTCTGTTTTTGACATCCCAACACTGTGGTGCAAATACAGTGAAAAACTATTCAAATTCAAAACAAAATCCCAATTAATAAAACCCAGCACTACTACCAAGGGAAGTTAAAAGGAGGAAAGCTGCTCTGTAGTATCTAGCCTCTGAAAACATTCAAATACAGGCAGGTCAGAGAAGTCTCGGGCATTTTGCTTACCTGGGTGCTACAGATCCAGGCAGAATTTCAGATTGCTTTTAGAACAGAGATTTATATAATTTGTGTACCTAGATCACAAATGGCTTTCATTGCCTGCCTATCACAGTGGAACCTACAGGCCTGATGACCAAGATCTATCACTAAATATATTTGTTGATTCCTATCAGGGAAGGAAGAATCGAATTTGTTTCTCTGTTGAGTAATATCTGATGAGGTCTATCCACAAAATGCAGAGCTTCCCAGTATTCCTGTTGTCTCCTAAAATCACTGAAGAGCCAGAAACACATATGCAGAGATCCAGTCTTTACTGCAAGACACCCTCTAATAAGAGTAAAAGAAACAACATGGGAAGCGGGCAACCTGAAACATGCTGCTGGTGTACCCCTAGGGCATAGGAGCGGAAGGTAATGTAACTATTCTAGACCAAAAGATTCATAAACAGATGGGCCTGTCTAGTCTCCAGCAAAGTCAGAGAAAGAACTGTTTGAGAGGACGCTGGTATAAAGGTGTCCAAGACGAATAGGTGATTAAATCTTTGTACGTTTCTAAAGCTTTACTGAAGAGCTCTCCATCTAGAAGCAGGACAAGGAGATGTGAAGAACTAGGGTATGGTCTCGTCCTTTGAAGTAAATCTAGCAATCATGAAGCAGCACTGGATTGAGGTCTCTGAAAACTGCCGTCTTTTGCTTACAGGACAGGTGCAGAAGGTTGAGTTGCAGTAGGGGTTCCTGGGTCACCTCTCTAGAGGCAGCAGACCTCACACCCTGTCCGTGTGAGACAGTAATTGAAAACCAACAAAAAGCAAAGCTGGGCTGTGATATTGTACAAACATTGCAGGCGAGCAATCTCCAAGAGCCTGCAATCTAAATAGACAACACAGATGCAGGGGCAAGGGTAAGACACAGAAGCAGAGCAAATGGCATAACAGCAGCAGATGGCTGCTATTAGTTCCACACTTAGTTCCCAAGCTTATTTTATTTTTATCCCTTTCTGAGGATGGGAGGATGTCTAAATAAATAACTGAAAAGGGAGGGAAGAGGCTGAGATAGAGGAAGGCTTGAAAGAAATTTCATGCTGGAACAACTACCCCAGGCTGTAGCTATCCCTTCACTATATGGTCAAGCTCATCCGGAATCTCAGCAAACACCTTGGCATTTCACAACAGCCCTAAAAGCTGCAGTCTGGACAGGGAGAAAGAAGATAGGAGTGGAACATTTGAATTAAGAGCTAAAGACATGTGGTGTCCAAATCTCAACTACTCTAAGAACTTGTGAGTGAAACAGGCAAGTTCACTCATTTCTCTTTCTATCCTCCAGACTGTCTGTTTGAAACAAGACAGAATCATTGAATGGTTTGAGTTGAAAACGATCTTTAAGACCATTTTGTTCCAAACCCCTGCCATGGGCAGGGACACCTCCCACTGGACCAGGTTGCTCAAAGCCTCATCCAGCCTGGCCTTGAACACTTCCAGGGAAGGAACATCCACAGCTTCTCTGGGGAACCTGTTCCAGTGCCTCATCATCTTCACAGTAAAGAATTTCTTCCTAACATCTAATCTAAATCTACCCTCTTACAGGTTAAAACCCTTACCCTTCATCCTATTACTACACTCCCTTGTAAAAAGTCCCTCCCCATTTCTCCTGTAGGCCCTCTTCAAGTACTGCAAGGCTGGTATAAGGTATTCCCAGAGCCTCCTCTTCTCCAGACTGAACAACCTCAACTCCTTCAGCCTGTCTAACAGCAGAGGCGCTCCAGCCCTCTGATCACCTTCATGGCCATCACCTGGACTTGCTCCAACAGGTCCATCTCCTGCTTATGTTGGGGGCCCTAGAGCTGGGCTTGGTACTCCAGGTGGGATCTCACCAGAGCAGAGTAGAGGAAGAGAATCACCTACCTCAGCGCACTGGCCACACTTCTTTTGATGCAGCCCAGGATATGGTTACCTTTCTGGGCTGTGAGCACATTGCTGGCTCATGTTGAGCATCTCTTCAAACAACACCCCGAAGTCTTTCTCCTCAGGGCTGCTCTCAATCCATTCTCTGTTCAACCTGTATTTCTGCTTGACATGGCCCTGACTCAAGTGCAGGACCTTGGTTTGGTTGAACTTCATGAGGTTTGCATGGGCCCACCTCTCAACTCAGTCCAGGTCCCCTTGGATAGCATCGCTTCCCTCCAGCATGTCGACTGCGCCACACAGCTTGGTGTCATCAGCAAACTTGCTGAGAGTGAGTGCATCCTTCTCCATATGTGCATAAGCCGGTACACACAGCAACTCTTCCAATACTTCAAAATTTATATAATTTAACCATATAACAGGCATTAATTTACAATAAACTATCAAAGTTAAATTAGGTAGAGTAAGTCATCTTTTGAATACTGTCACTCATGTACTGAAGCAGCTGGGACCAGAGAGAATCCTGGCCCTGATGGGAGCCAGGTATGAGAGATACCACCACATATTCCCAAGTAATCCCTCCGCTTTTACTGTGGGACAGGCTCTCAGGTGCAAACACTTGCCTACTGAATTGTTCTCCAGGGATGCAATGTTTGTGTGAGAGGGGAACCAATACTGTGAAACAGCCTGATATCTGTGTTTTGACAAGGCTTTCAGAAACTCATTGTACGGGGAAATTAGATCCTGGTGAAACAAAAAAAGTAAGAAGAGAGGGAGAGGAATGCCAAAGATGACACATATTATGATCCTTCCCCAGCGAAGTTTGCAATTTGAGTCTGTCACAATTTGCATTTACATTTGCATTTTAATTGTTCTGTGAAAACCTTTGCATTGGAACAAATCCAGCAGGAGCATGCATGAACCATGCATCCACATATAGATGCAGGTCTTGGGTGCAAGCCTAGTCTTCTCCAATGGGAGGAGCTTGCTGTAGGCAGAGTCTCTGAAGATGAAACTATCTCTTTCTCCACTCACCTCAGATGAGTCAAGAGGGCCCTTGCGGTGGGAACAGCAGATGAGCTCTCACTTGCTGAGGAAACCAAACAACGTATATCTATCAAAGATATCTAAACAGGGATTTAGGGGGCCTAATTCAGGTATCCACTTTTAAAAGTACATAATTACATATTTCCAGTTGAACCACAGCAATGCCAAAAGGCCCCAGTGTAGATCAGCAACCTCTCCTTCCAAGGGCTATGTTAACAGGAGAATCAAGTCTTGCCCCAAACAGTTTACAAGACAAGCAAAGGAAATAATCACCACCTTGTTTTTCTGGCATGAAACTGAGGCCCAAGGCCAAACAGAAGAGCTGACAATTGAAGCAAGATCACTTATTAAAAATAAATACCAGGCCAACAACTTCAATCAAGGCATTCCATTGAACATTGACTCTGATTATCAGCCTGAGCAACCCCCTCAAAGCTCAAATTCATGCTGGGCTGAGGCCCAGACTTATATTCCTCAGTCAAAGAAGTTGCATTCAATGCAGTTTATGTGGGAGATTTATCAGACCGGAGGCTGAAAGTTAAAACCTTTCTCTCAGCATCTTCATAAGAGCATGTTCACTTGCCTCTGTACCAAGCACCATCCTCTCCACAAGAAGGGCTCTTGTTTATTGGCACCAACCATACAAACCACTATGATTAAGAGAAGCTTTTGCAAAAGGAAGCACTTTGGGACGTATAGCCTTGTTGCAATGTTCAGTGCTGGGCTGTGACACTGCAGGGACAGTCACACGATTGGGACAGCATCCTTAAGACTGGTTTTGCCTCACAAGCCAGACCACAGTGGCAGTATCCTTTCTGTTCAATAGAAATTACATCTAGCCTGAGTATGGGAAGATCACGACCGATGGAAGATAATGATTTTTGCTTCAGTGAAACAGTGTTGACTTGCAGTTTGCTTAGTGGGTATGAATTTAATTGCTGTCAAGCACAAAGGGATGCTTTACTAAGTCATAAACAGATAAGAAACTCTGACTTACAGCCTCTTAATTCTCACATTGCAAAACAGTTTAAGGGGGGTCATTTAACAAAAAAAAAAAAAAAAAAAAGGAGCCCCTGGTGGTTTGGTATTCCTATCCACCAAGAGTGTCTTTGATGTGGGCAAGCAGTAATTCCTGGGAATTTGCAAGCTTCATTCAGTAACCCAGATCTGTAAAATGATCCCAATCAAGAGAAAAAGTCTTATAAAAAATAATAACTTCATTTAAAAAATAAATAAGTCAAAGGGTGGCAGGTTTGCTTTTTAACTCTGATTCCTCACTGAAGTGGGTGAGAAGTAATCAGACAAATGGTTAAGCCTACAAAACCAAATTGGAGACAACCTTCCTAAAGAGCAGGGTGGGAAGGCCCAGCAGGGAGATAGCTTCATTTGGCTCAGCACTTTTCAGAGCAGTTCATCTGATGATGCCCTCAGCAAAAGAAGTGGGAGGGTTTGGAGTATCTTTTTTTAAATGCCTGTGGGACCTATTTGGGAGTTTGTGTTCTTAACATACTTGAAAAGCACTTGGGTCTTTAAAATACCACCCAGCCAGACTGAAAAATTCAAAATCAAGTAATTGTGGACAGAGAACTGTACTGCTCTCATTAACGAGGATATCTTCCTTTAGGAAGAGAAGGGAAAAAAGGGGCAGGGGAGGGAAATTTGTGGAAAAGTCAGGTTTTATAACTCAGGGCTGCTTCATCAGGCAGGAAGAATTGCAAAAATTAGACAACCAGCATCAACTTAACTTTGCTCCTTTGTGTATCTCTAAGTAAGGTATCTCTTTCTTCTCTTTCTAGCCCCGTTAATTAGTACCAATTACCAATCAGTTACTTAGCAGAAAAACATCTGTGTTTCTATTTTATATACTTCACCTCCACTGCAGGAGATAAAGGGTTAAATGATATAGGACACAATTTCCTTTTTTATATGATAACTAAGAGCTGCAATATAATTGTCTGATTTGCTCTATTTCATTAAGGCTCCTTTTCCTTCTACTTCAAAAGGTTAATGCCACTCATATTTCCTTTTTTTATTGTCTGGCTTCACATAATGCCATGGGACAAGACAAAATAAGCAGTTGCCTCAACAAACTATAATTCATCCCAGCAGAACAACGACCGGCTGTAATTCAGTCTATTTTTAAATCCAACACGTAATGAAAATCACTAAAAATAATACATTTCCCAGAGCCAAGACAATAGACCTAAAATGTGTAATAATTAGCGCTCTGGCCCAAGCGCTTCAGGCTCTAAACTGTTTTATGACTGCAAGATCTGTTCTTAGCAATCAGGCAGTCCTTTGGTACCCACTTAATATCTTTATTATTAACATGTGTTTCTTGTACCATCTATGTTTAACCACAAGCTAAAAGCACCATATGCCCGCTTAACAAAATCTGTGCCTCCCAACTCGCTCCCCAACAGTTCAGGACACTCAGAGGTAACTTAAATAAATTCTTTGTCTAAAAAGGGAAAGTCTGGCAAAAAAAAAAAAAAATAGGTAAGGAAACTGCCTTGGCATGGTTCGATACATAACCATATTTATGCACCAAAGAAAGCAGGGTGTAGATCAAAAAACATCTAAAAAACATCCACCCTGGCCAGCTGCCTCACCTTACTGGTATGAAGTGGCACACAGCGATTGATCTCCACTCCCTCTCTGTTACAGCGACATTCAGTGATCTTCAGCCAGACCCTCTGCGCTGCATAAGTTCGAAGTGTGTGTTAGGGCATAATAAAAACACAAAAAACATGCTGAATGATCGCTGACAGCCTGCCAAAAAAACCTGCTACCGCAGCAGTGCTTTTTCATAATCTGCATATGCTTTTCCTTTAATTATTAGCTCACACAATGATCTGATACCTGCCAAATTTTTCAGTACCCACAGTTTTGCATCTTTAAAAATGGCTCTTTGGGGCTGAATGCATCATTTGGAATCAAACATGTTCTAAAATAAAGCAGACATTTTTCCTAGGGCATTTAACTGAGTTTCAATGCTACTGCAAATCGGCTGGGTCTGAAATTCATTCAGACCTTTGCTTTGATGGGCAAACAGGATGATTTCTTTTCCAACCTCTTAGCTTAATTGAGTTAGCATGAAAGGATTGAAAAGCCCTGACATAGACTTAAAATTGAGCTAGTTAACATGCTGCGTCACTCTAGCCAGGCTATTCTTTGTAGCCCAGTGCTGCTGAGAGTCCTCAGGCCAAGCCCTCCGTGCTCAATACCGTACATAGTATAGAGGGGAAGGTCCCTGCCCCAGCCTAGCAAATCTTGATGAGGAATTTCAGTTGCATTGGAAAAAAAAAAACCAAAACCCACACTCTTTGATGTTTCTGGGTTACTTTTGCCTGTCAGGATCTGGCTGGAGGCTGGGAGCCTCCATAATGTTTTACGTTCCATGAACCTCTTTCCCTCTGTTCTGTGGTCCACAGCCCCAAACCAAGGCTAAGCACCACCTTCTAACACCACCACCACTACCATAAACTTAACACAGGAATTTTCCACCTCCTTTCATTTGATACAACTCACATCAACTTGTGAGTGAAAAGCTTTGAGAATCCACATCAACAAATAAACGTATTTGTTTAGGATGGGAGCAAGAAGAGCAGCACAACTGATTACAAGGCAGGCAAGTATGCACGCAAAATGCCCACTGAGGTGGAGCCTTGCCTGTCTAAGAGTATTAACATTCAGTCCGTTTGGAGGATAAACTAGAATAATAGGAACAAGGCAGGAACCAATGCAAATTCCTTTCAGTGCATCATTCATTTTAGCCCACTTGTTTATGCCTCCCCACACAGAGTTGTAGTTTGTTTGTTCAGCCTTATACCTGCCATGGACACCACCATTGCTGTGACACCACGAGGGCACTTCGCACTGGTTAGCTTTAGTCCTCAACCCTCCCTAGTGAGGAAACAAAATACAACTATTGCTTCCTGAAAATAGAACTACTGGCATGCACAGGCAGAGAGATATAAGGCCCAAGAGCTCAAATGCTCTTAAATGCTGGGCTCCCAACTATTAGCAGAGTAAAAGTCAAGCGTCTTAATCTTTATGAGGATCTGGGCTTGCACCACGCACCCAAGGTGTTTCTGCAGCAGGCCAGGACACTGAACCTGTCTCTGCTGAGCCCCAGCCAGCCCTCCAGCTAAAACCCAGCCATGTATTTTGAGGCTTGTATTTGCACAGAGGTGTCTATGCAGCTTAAGACTAATTTGTATCTAGATTATTGCAAAACATCCCTGGAGCTTCACACAAGTGGAATAAACTTTCTGTCTTATCTGAGCTTGACTGTGGGTGTTTGGCATTAACACTCAATCTTCAGGCACCAGCTGAATTCACAGCTGTTTCCAACATACCATCACCAAACTCTGGCATTAAGGCTGTTCAGACCTCCTAACCACTACACTGAAACTTGGTTATGTCAATCCTTTGAGGCCATTGAGCAAGGCTACATGTCCAAAGGCCGAGGCTGAAAAGAGTTCCCTTCTCCTCACATCACGTCCTTTGCTGCATCCACGTGAGCTGATAAACAGGAGGAGCTAGCTCATGTCAGTCTTATCTCTCCTACTCCTGACTTCTTCCCACCTGCATCCTGCATCCTGCCTGTCCTCAGAGCCAGCTGTGGAAAGAGCTCTCTAGATTCCTTGAGATGGGACCAGCTGCTGATCTGGGAAGTACAACATGGGTATCCCTGCTGCAGCTTTACTGGTACAAAAGAGAGGACACGCAAGCTTAGGTGTCTCTGCTTGGGTAAGGATTGCCTTCAAGGTGAATACAAGGAGGTCAGCATGCCCTCAATATACAGTAAAAGGTTCTGAGAGCCTCATTGAACATCAAGGGGAAAGAGCACCCAAGGAAGATAGGGCAAAGTGCTGAGTATCCGGCCATTAAAGGAGCACAGATTACCTTGAACACTCAGCAAGGCAAATCCCAAGGAAGAAATAGTTAGAGGCTGTTACTGACATTAAGTGGATGAACTAAAACTATTCAAGCAATTCTAGAGGTTGTTAACCTAAAATGACATTGAAAATGTTGCCCTCTACCCAAAATTTGCTTACAGACAGCTTGGTCAGAAGTACAGTAATTCTTGGTCCACCTAAGCATGGGTATGAGCTTTCTAGAAAAGCAAGACAGCCTTGTAATATATATTGCTTCTGTGCTAAAACTAAATTGAACTTGTATTTGAGCAGATGTTGTATTAAGTGATGCAGTATCTAGGTTTTCTGCTTGAGCTGGACTTTTGGGATTGACACAGGAGTTTTACTGGGTTATGACTTGTGGACCGAAATTAAAAATTACAAGATAAGAGTCTGTATTTTTCCAGATCTAAGTAGTGCCACTCAAGCACACAATAAAAGGGGTTTTGGCATTTAGATCAGATTTACAGTCATTAAGACTTTGTACCTTGGGTTTTGTCTACAGCAAACCTCATCTTGAAAAAAAAGGATTTTTAAATCAATGAGCACCGAGACAACGATTTCCTCTCCATGGACCTGCATAAACAAGAAAATGTATGAAATTATGAAGCAGAGTTTGCTTGAGACTGTCTGAGTATTGCTAATTGATTGTTTTTAACCTTTCAAGCTCTTATGTTTGTCCAGTGATAAATAGTTGCTTTTCAATATTTTTGGCTTTTACATCAAAATGGCAAGTAAACATTCTTTTTTTATAGAACACATTTAGGGATAAACATAGATTATTCTACTTTTTTGTTATTGGCCTTTGATGATCTGTAGTCTTAAGAAACTAATCCTCTCTATACTTGAATCTCAGACCTGGCTTTTCTCCTGTGAACAGAAAGAACTTGCCTGCCATTTGGTTAAGCAGTTAATTAAGCACTAAAAAAGAAAAGACAAAGAAGAACAAGGTGAAAAAGGAAAAAGAAGCAGTAAACGTAACTCCTCTCTTCTGACATCCCATAACTAATATTTCAACAGCAACGAAAAACAGAAGTGATGCAATTTCTAGGAAATCCGTCCAGGAAGCTGGAAAACAAGACTGATTTCCTGTATGACCTTGGCCAGTTATTTAGGGCCACATTTAGGCCACCAACCAGAAGGACCTAAAATTAGGCATCATGAATCCTGTGACATTCAAGCAGCTCAGGTCACCTGTTGTGTACCAAAGTCTCCCAAAATGAGAAATGGAGAGAAGCAGTTCACATCACCTGGGTTAGGCAGTTGTAGCCACTGCTGGTTGCAGTAGCTCCATGCACCCACCTTGGGTGTTGTGTTTTCTCCTAGTCACTCTAGGCAGGAGCTGTGATGTACCAATGAGAACATGACACCTTTCCTTCAACACAGACAAAACACCTTTTCCTATCTTGCTTAGGCATTATAAAGATTAAAGTTCTGGTGGTTTGGTGCCTGGGTGACAGTGACAAAGTCAGGTAAATACTTGGGAGGCATGGGCTGTAAGTTGAGATGGTATCTTTCATTAGACCAATTACTAGAGATAAGTACCTGTACAGATAGCAGCCCATGGGACCATAAATATCACACAGCCTGCAGTATTCAGCTTGCTTTCATTCTTGGGGATGGAATCGCAGAGCCCAGCGGACAGTGAGAAAGTCACAAACAAAAGAAAATGTGTATTTTGCCATGTGATATCCATCTTATGGTCCTCGCTCCTAGTGAGAAAAACCAGCATTGGATGCTTAAAGATTTTCATAGAAATGCCAGTAGAAGGTAGGCTTGTCACCTTGTACAGCTAAAAAGGCACACTGTGCTTTTAGTTTTCCTGCTCCTAACTGTTTCTTAATCTTAGCAGCTATAGGAAAGAAGACAAGAGGAGAGGAGTATACTTCATTAGCTCCAGCCTGGACCTCTCCACAGAGCTCACAGCATGGTGCTGGATCACACTGCTTGTTAGCTGGGTCATTTATTTATTAATAGTTGCACACACTTTAAGCCGTAGACTGCTTGTTAGCTGTATGCAGCAGCAATAAAACGTTCCACTCTGTACTAAATCAACTCTATTACTCTATTTAAATGGTATTTTTTGGAGCTGCAGAGGCAGAGTGATTGTCCACATAATATTCAGCTTTCTCCTAAGCCCTTTACCTTGCTCTCCAAATTATGTGTCTGAGAAGAACAGCTCAGACAACTTTCTTTGCATGGCCCCTGAGGACCAGCAGAAAATCTGGGATAAAACACACCCACTGACTGGAGGGGTTTGCTTCATTTTATCTGGTGTGCCCTTTGTCTACAACAGCTCTAATAACCAAGGCTGGATCCTTGAAAGTGTGATACTGGCTGGTGTGTCCAGTGGAAATATCAGCCAGGGGAAAGCCCTAGGGGAGCCTTAACCAACCGTTTCTTCTCTGAAGACATTCAAAACCCACCTGGATGTGTTCCTGTGTGATCTGATGTAGGTGTTCCTGCTCCAGCAGGAGGATTGGACTAGATAATCTTTCAAAGTCCCTTCCAATCCCTGATATTCTGTGATTCCTTTCACACAGCAGTGCTCGCTGATACCTGCGAGCTCCATGACATACAGAGGGGAGCAGTCCCTTGTCAGCCACATCATTCCTGTTCCTGACCATGACGCTGCTGAACATCTGTCTGCACGCATTTCACTCCTCATGATTTTTCTGTGACAGCAGCTTTCTCTTAAGCTTTCATCTGAAACTTTGTGCCGCTCTCAGGGTCAAGATGATGTTGGCATTGTGCATGACTCTGGCTGGTCGGAAAGCCTGAGACACCCAACATCAATCAAACACTTTCTTGTGCTAGGCTCTGTAACAGGAACGGAATCCTTTCTCTGGTGAGGAGTCTGTCTGAATGCAAAAGACAGGCAGAGGGATAAACATAACCAGGTAAAACCAGTGTTCCTGGCTTTCACAGCAAGGTGATGGCTAAACCAGGATCAGAGCCAGTCTCCTTTTTGTCAGACTAACGCCTGACCAGCAACAGCTCATAATGTAACATGGGGAAGCTGCTTTGGATTCCCAATTAGCCCTGTAAGGATGACTTGACAAGCACTACCAAATAGCAACAAAAGACATTTTTATGGAGACATTTGTTTACTTTAATCGAGCAAACAGTTTAATTAGATTTTCCTCACACATCAGATAAATAGCATTTTGCCCTGTCCTGTTCTGTATCTTGTGAATGATTCTTAGATGTGGTTTCCTCAAAGTCATTCCTTAAATTGGAATGATTAACCACAACCAGGGTATTTTCACTCATGTGCTAAATGTCAAACTAAGGCAAAAATAAAATCAAAATTAAAATGTCATTTTGTGCTGGCTCCAAAATCAACCAGTTGGAATCATCTCAGTGGCCATGAATGTGACCATTTTTCTCTTCAGTCGGTTGAAGCAGATGTCTTCATCTGCTTTTCTTGTAAGCACAGAAGCAGAAGGACCTTGGCTGTGCTGTAAGCCACAGCTCCTGATGCCTGCAACCTCTCTCATCGTGAGATGCGGAGCACGGTACTGTAAGTCCCTCAGGATATATCACTGATCAGAAAGATCAAATTGTACATAGCATAACAAAATGAAAGAGATGTAATTCACGTCAGGAGCAGCACTGGCTTCCTGCACTTCCTCCCTTTGTGCCTCATTGAGCCTTGGGGAGAAAAGAATTAGGAAGCAAGTAGAGCAATTGCTGAGAGATAAAAGCACTGAGGCCAAAAATTAGGGAAAGATTCAGACCTGTGGAGATGCCAAGCTTTTTCCCTTCATTGAATCATACCCTTCAGGATCACTTATAAGGACAGGAAATCTGTATTTTCATCTGTCACTTCCCAGCACCAAAAGGGAGAGGGGCAGCATCTGATTTCCCTCAGACACACTCAGCATGGCGTAGCAATACCAGGCCCTGCACACGAGCAAAAGGGCTGGTACAACAGCACCTGCGGATGAGCGAGAGGAAATCTCCCTCACAGCACAGCTTGGGCACCCATCAGTTTAATGTGCCCTCTTTACCTACACAATTCAAGGAAGAAGGAGCAGCCCTCGACCAATCACCCCCTTCCCTCATCTGTGTGGATTTGGGTGCAGTCTTCTGGCAGTAATGCAAGTTAAGCAGCAGCTGTCCAATGAAGCAGAATCCATGGAACAGGCTCTTTTAGTGTCAACTTTTCTGGAAGGTGGCTTTTGATAATTCCTATAACCCAAAAATGTAAATGACAAATGACTTCTTTTACGTCAACCTCACATTCAGCGGTGCCAGTTGGCTGTGCAAAGCAGAGACAGGTTTTTTTACTATCTTGCCAGTACAAATTAACTCCTAGCTTGGCACTGAGAAAGTTGGGCTGAGGGTTTTAGACATCAAATCAATTCTCAGTGACTGGAAAGCTAGAAACACCACCACCACCACCAAAACCCCAATACAGCAGCAGCACATGTAAACAGTACATGTAAAATCACTGGAAACAAACCATTTTTATCAACTGTTAAGTTGCATGACTCAGAGAACTTCTGACTTCCCCTACTTTTTATGTTATACTGTGAGATAATAACCTGAAGCAATGATCTGGAGCTGTCTACTGCATTCAGAAAGGTAGGACAAAATACTGACACCACAAAAAATATGCACAGTAACACCAACTTAGTTGTTTCTGAAAGTTTTTGTCATTTTAGTTTCTCCAAGGTATATTCCAAGACATAATCTTTAGTCTTCAGCTAAGCCAGTTTTGTATGGAGAATACGAATCCCCAGATATATCACTTGGTGTAATAAGAACAGTGCTTTCACTTACAGCCTTCCTCTCATGTACTTGGCCCATCGTAACTGCAGACATCATTTCTATTGCAATAAGGGAGATAGATAGCCCTGATCATTAGAACTGACATTTAACCTTTTGAATGCTGAGTGGGATTTTCAGTCAACAAAAGTCACACTTGTCTTTGGAACCCTTTCAAATTTGTGTTCTTTCATTTTAAACAAATTTATTCTTCCTATCAGCTGCTTGCTATTCAAAGGCAGTTTAAGGGAGGACATTCCATGACAGGTCAGAATCTGAACTTTTCCAGTGACATTTAAATCGTAACCATAAAATTATTGCCATTTTTTAGATGCTCTCAACAATTCAAATCTCATTTCTCTCAGTACCTATTGTGTCATTGCATTATTTAAAATCCAAATGGTTCTTTGTTTTATGAATCGGTAGCCCAGCAATATACATTGCTTCTCTGGTGAAATGAGAAATTTTCATAACCACACTCTGACAGCTGGCACGTAGTAATCTATCATGGAAGCTGCAGAAAAAAGAACTCTGCCCAAAAAGCACGGGTGTGTAGCCATCACCTTGTGTCAGTAAAACAAGTCAGTTTTACTACATTGGGATACCATTGAGCTCCTGCAGTGTCCCTTGGCTGGCAGTCAGAACTGTCAGTGTTTCACCCTTCTGAAAGCTCCCATCACTATGTCATTTAAACACCGGGAACAATATCAGTGCTAGAGAACAATGGACCTACATACAAAATAAGGCACATTGCATGAAAAAATATCAACTAGTCATACACCTCAAAGGTTTCAAAATTACTAGTTTCAATGAAATAAAGATCCCTTTCTTTTGAGACAGCTCAGCGAAGACTTGAGCTCAATATGCAGCTACAGAAAAGAAAAAAAAAATTTTAAAAAAGTTGACTAGACATTGCAAGCATGTGGAACAGCATAAAGAGTAGTGCAAGACACACCATGCATAATAAACCAATTGCATAGCTGTTCCTGGAACAGGGTATGCAGCGTTTGTTACAGCACTTCAAAAGGGAACTCTGGAATTGTAGGTATCAAAGGAGTATAACTAAATACAGATTTGACAAAGACAGGGACTGCTTATCTTCAGGAGGGTAAATTAAAGGGGGGGCGTGAGAAAAGCATAGAGTAATGAATAGTCTAGAGAAAGTAGACCAACAGGTGCTTTTTTTCCCATAGCTACTTTTGTGCTAGAACAGTTCAGAAAGGTGGCCCGACATGTGCTCCAGCCCTGAAATGAGCTATGGCCCTCTAGTTCGTATGGTATTGGCCTACAAGAAGATGCACATATATCCATCTACCTCAGAAATGAAGGAAAATTCAAAGACAGAAGATATTCTTTTTTGAATAAGAACACCCAAAGCTCCAAGCTTCAAACCAACCTCTATTTGCAAGACATCAGGATGAAGAATGAAATGATGTAAGATTAATCTGTGATCTCTATGCCTGGTAGATATTGTGTATGAACATCACTCCTTTCTTCATTGTCCTGCCAAAGCACAGAACTGCAAGGTGCAGCTTCATGACTGCTGAGGTGAGTGTGGTTACTCTCCTTGCTCAAGAGCATCCTTCCTCAGAGCTGGGTATTCAATGACACAGGTGAGTATGAGTTCACCTCCCCAGGAACTGACTTCATGGTTCAAAAAAACCCCACACCTCTCAGGTAAGGAAAGTCTCCACAGGTTCCCTTTTTGATTGGGCAGAAAGAAGAGGTTCCTCAGGGGGCAATGCAGTGCAAATGCCTAACTCTAGAGCTTTGAATTGCTCCCTGAATGAGGTTCGCCATTAATTATAGAGGCATCCCAAGGAGATTGACCTGGGAGGATGGATAGCAAAAGGGTAGTGAGAAGCCCCCCCCATTTCTATGCACTAAAACCATGCGTAGGGGCATTATTTTTTTAATCAGCTTCTTAAAACATTCATACTAATTTCTAGTCACCTTTGTACCTGAAATTGGGAATTTCAGTCTGCAAGTTGATAACAACTTTAAAAACAGCACGATAAAGCTTACACTTCAAAAAAGAAGTCAGGGCAATGATTAACAGGATTAATCCCATCACCATTGAAGCTAAACAGGAAGCAGCATGCTCTAAAGTCCTGAATATGAAACTTCTTGAGCAGAAATTCTTAAATTTCTTATTTACAAAGGTATCATTCAGAAGCAACTCAAATCAAGTCAAAAGAGAAATGAAGGAGATGAACATGCAGAGATCAGGCCACAGACCATAATGATGTATGGAGAATTAAAAGAAAATCTATCATAATGGCAAAGTCACAAAACAAAATTGGACATGTGGTGGGTAAATCTGTTGCATAAAAATTTTTAGTGTGTAAATACTAACAGAGGAGTACCACTTACAGAAATGCAGGCTTGTGACCCACCCACCCTCACACCCCAGAAAAAAACTTTACAGATTTGTATGTGTTTGATGGATTTCCCCCATATCATTTACATTCATTTATTCTTTCTCTATTAAAAATCTCCAATAAACAATATCCCCTCAATTGATAGGAAAAAAAAAAAACAAAAGGAACTTATTGCCACAGATGACAGTGAGACAGAATTGATCTAGACAGATTTATTCTCAGGTTTAGTAAGATACTCACAATTACTGCAAAAAGAAAGGAGAGAAAAATTACTTTTGCTTGGGGCATTTCAGGGCTACTGCACTATCCCTTGCCTCTTAATCACTTGGTGAGGCGAAGCAACAATCAATACAGTGTAAAAGAGATCACAAAGGGCCTGAACCAGGTCTCAATAAAATCAGCAGTGGGAAAAAAGCCTTCCCCAGGGGAAGTTCTCTAAGAGCCACAGTCCAGAACCCGCAGCCCAAGAGCTGAGATCAAGGTGACTTTGAGCCGCAGTTGTACTCTCCAATTAGGGCTACTTCAGAGGGCTGAGACAGGTCCTCAGGGAATTTAAGTCAATCAGGACAACATCCCCAGGCCACTGCAGATGTATAGCACTGCAAGTTCTGCTTTAGCCTTGCCACATCACACTGCTTCCCTGACTGTCCTTCCTGAACCAGGCTCCATACGGAGTGCTCAGAAAGCAACTGTGGGGTGTCCTTCCGTGGGACAGAGAAAAGACCAAAACTGAAGCATCTGAGGCTCTGTGCTTCTGGGTCTCAACCCCAATATAGCAGAGATAGAGAGGAGACAGAAGGATTCACACTGCAGAAACAGTACAGTGTTGTAGGAGGGAAGAGGACTGATCCAGGACCACAGTGGTACTCCAGAGGACCTTCAGTCATTATTTCTTTGCCATGGGATCTCTGTATAACATAGTGACAGTAATTTTGTTTCCCTGTGCCTCATTTCTACAGAAAGTGTAGACACCAGTGTTCTTTCAGGAGTGTGAGGGTGGGACAGGGGTTGACCACAAGCTGTCTTATACTACTAGCTCCTAGGATTGAAACAGGAGAAGAATCTCAGGTTTCTATGAAAATTGCAGGTCAGACCCATTGGGAATTTTGGTTTTATTATTTTATTGCAAATTAAAAAAAGAAAGAAGTTTTTTCCTAAAATTGTGTCACTAGACCAAACTAAAGTATGTACTCTGGCTTCTCTCCAAGGCTGATTACAAACCTGGATCTGCAATGTAATTCAGAAATTAAATAATTACAAGGCTTAGAGGTGAAGAAAGGTTTTTTAATGTTCCACACCCAGCTTTGCTCCTGATCCTTCACTGACCTCAGGCAACAAACCAAAACCACCTTAAACTTCATTTAAGTTTCACTTCTGGAGGCATCAAGGGAGCTGGAGCATTCTTGTAAAGCCAGACTAAAGGTCCATCTAATCCAGTATTGTACTTCCAACTGTGGTTAGGTGCCCAGCTGAAGGGTATAAGAACCAAGCAAGCAGATAGAGTATAACCAGTGATCAAAACTGTGAAGTGGCTTCTATTTAAACAGCACATAAAAACTTAATGAGAGAAGAGGTTGTGGAAGCCAAAAGTTTACATAATTTCTCCCAAATTCTTGGTTATAAACCCAAGATCTCATTCCTGATGAGCAGTGACTACTGCATAATCTGCTCTTCCTAAGTTTTTCTTCATGTATGTTATTTTATATTTGTTCTTTCTTGTCCTGTATCATGAGAGTTTTCCTAAATTCTTTACAATGAGCTTTTACTTTACAGCTTTTAATAGTATAATATCATGCTAAAATTTTGTCATCTTACTATTTTGATACTTTCCTAAACCAACTATAAAAATACTGAACCATGCATGCTGACCATTAACGTCTATGGGACACCAGTAGGGCCTTCTACCATTGACCAAACTGGCAGCTTAAATCCTACCCTTTTTTCTTGTGCCTTTTAACCACTCTTTCATCTATGCAAGGACCTTTCCTTTTATCCTGGTACAGCTCAGTTTATTTAACAGTCTTTGATGAGAAACCTTATCAAGGGCCTTCTATAAACTCAAGTATTGCCTGGATCTCCCTTGTCTACTTGGTTATTAACTCCTTCAAAAGATAGATTTATAATGCACAACTCTATAAATGCCACGGGGACTCTTCCACAGTATATCATATTTACCCACATGCCTGCTAATGTTACACTTTATTATAGTTTCTATCATCTTGCCTAGTGTGAATGTTTGATTTACTGGCTTGTAGTTCCCCAGGTTTTCCCTCACCTCTTCCACTTTTTACTCCACCGACACCAAAATAGTTTTATGCTTGAGATTCAATTAATAACCAGTCACAAATTGTCAGGCAGAACTCAGCGCAGAGCAGATACAGCTGGGCCACTTATTTCAAGTACCAAATTTGACCTTAGGTTGGAAAAATTGCTAAAAATTCAAAACTTCATTGAAACTAAGTAGTATCTAATGAATAAAGTTTTTCCTCATATTGAATTCATTTTATTTCATTGGTCTTAGTGAGGCAAAGACCAAGCTATTATTTGAAGAGAATAAATATATTTTTTTTTAAATATGTAGGAACATATACAAAACATAATAGAAGCAAACACCTTAATTTTTTCCCACCATTGATTCTCATGTTATTCCCCATGAAACCAGCAGAGGAATTGCCAGCAGTTGCACTGGTGGATAATCAGCCCCTAACTGCTGGCACACAGAAACATTAGCTTCAGAAGCTGCCCTCCAGATCAAGAGGCTGTGCACCTTCCTACACGGATGGGACAAATTTAGTTCCTGAAATCAGTGACTGCTTCCACCCTAAATAAAAGTGTCTCTGTCTTGAGACCAGTAACCAGCCACACTTGCATCTCTGTCTCATCTCTGTCAGTATAAACAGCTGCGGTGGTTTAGGATATTCTTGCTCCTCAGCTGTTGGTCACTGCCTACGGGAACACGTGCCTGTGCCCCGTTGCCCTACACCCAGCCGTTTAATGCCAACACTTTTTCAGTGTTCTAAGCTCATACAAGAGACCAGAGCTGGAGCAGCTGAATCATGGCACGCTTGCTCTTGCCATCATGGGGGCAATGACACCCAGAGAAGGTGAAAACATTGTAGGGAGGGTAATAGCCTCTTAAAACAACTACAGCAAGCTTTTCCAGAAGTCATCTTGACAATGGTCTCAGTACTGAAAAAAATCAGTCCTCTGGCTTCACTGCTGAAATAAATATTCTGGTGCCTGTCCTAACGGTGCATAAAATGCACAGCAGGACTAGGGAAAGGTCATCATAGTATTGCACATGCTACCCTTCCTACGAAGGCAACAGCACCTGCAGGAGAGTAAGGGCTGGCAGGTTTGGGAGCAGGAAAAAACCTTTATAATGAACACCATGCCCTGTGCTTGCCCCTGGTTTTGAAAGGGATGACACTGCTCTACTCATACTGCAAAGGCAGAAAAGCTATTTCACTCCACATCTACTCTGAAATAATTTTTATGTACTATTCACTATGCTGTTGCTATTTACTAGCAACTCCACTGATGGATATACAGGGAAAGAAGCAGTTACTGAAATAGCTTTGCTTTCTAGCAGCATTTCAGCATCCTTTATAAACTGGCAAAGCCCAGCATAAACCAGGTATTTTTATGCTTGATTTTCCGTCTCTCTTTACACTGCAGAAACAGAAATGTTACTACAGCTCTACAAGCTGAGACCTGTAGAATCAATAAATCGACAGAAATGTAAACTGAATTTTTCATAGCAATGTTTTTGTTGGATTTCTTTGCAATGAAATTGCAGTCTGCGATTTTTCAGGAAAGTTCTCTCTTTCAAGAAAAGGGGGTGGGAGGTTATTTCCAAATGGGACTTATGGAACAGTTGAGAATTGTGGAAACTATTTTCCAAGTGGATCTGCTTAGAGGTACTGATGAGAAGAGAACTACAAATCCAATGCCAGCTCACCCTGTTGAAAATCAGACTGGGAGTGTGTGTCTACAAGATCGTCTCCTAGTGTGTTTAATGCATTTTGCTGCTTTCTGCTAAGACAGATAGCATACTAAACAGATCCAAAGCGTTCTTCGCTGCAGCACTGGAGCATTCTTTTTAATGGAGGGTATAATCTCATTACAAGCTCTGGTAATCATCTAGATTACAATCTTAATTGCCAAAGTAGGTAAAATAGATAAAACGTATTTCATCTGTCCTCTCCTCCTCCTTTTTTTCTTTTTAAAGGTTCAGCAAAAGAAGAGTGGATTTTTTTAACTCTCTCTCATGAGCTTTTAAGCACCAGAAAGGTTTCTTTGTCTTTGTTATCCTCCACACAGATCCTCTGTGAAATTACATTTCAAATTTCAAATTTATGATTATAATGCCAGATTCCTGTGACAATCTTCCATCAGGCACTGAGAGCTCTCAGCATCTCACAGGAGGTGTTCAACACCTTGTAGGATTCACTTCTCATTACTCTGAGTCCTGGAGCACATCCTTTGGTAGTTCAAAAGGTTCAGTCTCCTGAATAGAAATCTCATTAACTCCATCATCCCCCTCAGCCTGTAGTAACCTACACCATAGGCTATCTACGTTAGCAAAGAGCTGTATAAACACCACTAAATCAGCCTCACATCACTTTGGGAAAGGAGATAATGCCTTCTTGCTAAACGTACTTCATGTATGAGGAAATCGAGGCAGCAAGACGTGAGATGAGAAAGCCTTCAGATGAGGGGACAAGGAAAACTTGATGTCCTGGCTGCTGTTTGCTGCCATAACCCTGCTGACACCCTTGAGAGGTTGTGCATTCAAATAAGCATCCCAGGTCTTTAACTCGTTGCAGCTGAGCTTCCAGCTGTGACCAGATCTGAAGCTGTGACACATCAGCACCAAAATGAGGTGTCCACTCAGAAAGAGGAGCTGCTGAGAAAGTAGAGGTTCATGAGCCTCTCATGCAGCAAGAGAAAAGGGGCTCTCTCACTGCAGTTCTGCACAGTTTCTTCAAGATAGTTCTACTCAAGCAACTCAAATCCCAGAGTAGATGATACAACTGATGGTGTTCAGCACTAAAATCTGGTTTCCAAATTAGGCTTCTGGGAGACATTTTGTATCTTGGTCGTAGAGTTTCCCAGTGCTGAGCTACTCCATCACAAGAAAGGCCGTCTGACAAGTTTGCTAAATCCTGCCATCAAACTGCTAAAAACCATGCTTCAAATGGCACTAGCCCAGAACACAGTTTGCAAAGGATCTGGAAAGCGCTTAGCTTTTACAGTCACGTGGAGGAAAACTGACCTTTCGAAGCATTCCAACTGAAGAGGTGCTCAGACTGAGAGGTCTCACTGTGATGTTTATTCCAGAGAAAGAGGACACCAGGGTCAGCCACAATGAGTTCTCCACTTCCTTCATTTCCCTTGAGAAAATGTTTTAGCTCTGTTTTCCAAACAGAAGGTCCAGCCACAACTAATGTAAGGATGCAGATCTGGGCAAACACCTTCTTTGTTAAGTTGCTTTCTCCAGCAGCACTGAGGTCCTGCAGCATCCTGGCCAGGGAAAGTGAGATGTAGGGTAACCCTCCTCTCCAATTCACAAAGAATTGGGATGTGCAAAGTTTGTACTGCTCCACGCTTGTGATACAAGACAAGTGGCTCAGCTCCATTCTCAGAGTAACCTAACCTGTGTATGCCATCATCTACTTTTCCTCTGCAGCCAGCCCACGCTCAATATGACCTTGCCCCGATGTCTTGCTCCAGAATCTCATACAAAATATGAATTCTTCACTTTCACATTCGTGGTCCTTCTGGACTCATGGGTTTATTAGTCAAATATTTAACGCCAACGTGTTGGTGTTAGCATAGTTAGAAGATCAGAGCAAACTCGATACACTTAAACGCTGTTCACCAAAAATTAGGTGATATATGAGATCCATTTACAGCTTTTTCACTTTTTTCATCTTGATGCAGCTAAACTAGGGATTTGCACGTGTAAATGACAAGCTATTCTGATGGGAAGGTGTACTTTGAGAATCATGTTTAAAAATGAAAAGGAAAAGAAACCGAAATAGTGAAATGCCTTTCAGCAGCCAGGATGAATACTCCCTTTGCAATAAAATTTAAATGAAAACACTTCTACAATGCATTTATTAAAGGAACACGTTGCTTTTCATTGGCTCAAACACCAGCACAGGAAAGTATTTAAAGTCTTAATGATTAATTGTATTTCACAACTCTAGTTTTAATCACAAGTTCATCACAACTTTGACAATACTCTTGCACAACTTGAAAAGCATATGTTGTGAATATATTTGAAGGGGAAATATATATGTGTGTTTTTCATAGACAGTAATTCCATTAAATTTCCAAACTAGCAGTGGTGAGTGTTACAGAACAGAGATTTGGATGATTCTCATTTTCCTTTTAAGCCACTGCATGTGTAAGCCACTTTCTCTGGGGGACATCATTGATTGCTCATACTCTCTCATTTAGCAACAGGACAAGAAAGTTTGTACGTTTTACAATGCTGGACTCAAAGCAAAATTATTTTGCCAGACTATGGCTAACTCAGACTCCAGAAAATCATTTCCATTTGTGATTTTTCTTTTTCACACTATGCTGCTTAAGCCTGTCCTTCATGCAGCGTGTAAAGGTCACAAGAAGGTACAGGCTTTGCAGTGCTGGAGGCTTTACGAGCACGTTGTGAGTGATAGCTCTGTTGCTCTAAAGAGCTTCAGTCTAATGGCTGAGAAGTCTATGCAGATCTGCTGTACCATCTGCCACTTTTCTTCTTCCAGATAATTGTTTACTATTTTCCATGTGGTTTCTTATTCTCAAGAACTTGACAAAGCTGAGTTCCCCAAGGATTGTCTTAGAACTTTCCACATGAAGGTCAGTATCTTCTTAGCTTGGAGTCCTCCAACCAAGACTGGAAAATGTGCCATCAGATGAAATATTATCATCCACACTTATGTAGAATGTTTTTCCTAATGGTTCATTAAATCCTTGAACACATATTACTAGAGTTCACTTTCGGTCTAAGGCCAAACTGCGCCTGTAAGTGACAGTCCCATGAAGAGAGGACTAAATTGTCTCACTCCAGCAAAGACTGTAGAACTCCAGCTGCAGGTTTTCAGGAGATTACACTTTAGTACTGTGCCAGAAAGCGTGTATAGAGCATATTCTTCACTTAGAAACCACCTGGAAAGGTCCTACACCTCCCTTGCTCCTTAGTCTGACATTAGATTTACCCCCATATTATGCCCACGAGTGCCTTGGGTTTCAGATCTGCATCCAAGCTGGATGGATACTGAGCATGCTGCACTCCTTCAAGAGCCTTCCCTTGGAGCTGTGGATTTCAAGAATACGCAACACTGGAAGTGGGCTCTGTGAGGTGACTCTCTAGGGTTCACAAGCCTTAAGAAAAGGCTGGAGGAAGAACAGATGCTTATAATTGAGATTGTGCCACATATACATTAAAAAAAAAGGGGGTCATTTCTGCTCTTTTAAATAATTATAAGTCACCAGTCACTTAGCTTCTCTGCACTCTCACTAGGAAGGGATTAGAAGCAAGCTGGCATGTATAACACCAAAAAAATACACATCCACCCAGGTGCACATACATATATGCACGTGCACACACAAGTGAAGGGGGGCTAACAACACAGCAAGAGATCGGCTTCATTTCTTACTCTGACATGAACCTTCTGAATTCAGATGCAATGCAAACAAGACTTAATGGGAAGTAGTTTCTAATTAAATGCTCAGATCAGTTTGTCAGTCAGAAGCTGCAAATCTCAGTCAGCACTAAAAATCAGTTCAAGCCAAAAGGCTGGGCTTTTTTCATACAGTAAATTCCAAAGAGATACAGCAGTCCTAAATAGATCTATTGCTTTCTAAGAATATAGTGCAGTGTGCTTGCTAGGCAGCTTGCCTAGAAATTCTTTTCCAATGAAGTACTGGAAGAGACAATTTCATTTGCTCTGCTCGCAGTTCCTTGAGTGGTGATAGCTCCAGTGCACTTCTTCAGTTACCCATATGAAGGCATCATGCATCTAGAAATCACTGTCTTAATCTGAAGGAAGCATCAAGTCTAAGGGGCAAGCTATGCCAACTATAATCTGCCATAAACCACTGAAGGTATTCTTTCTAAAGACCAAATTAAACCATTTAATTCAAACACTACAGGTGTCAGTAGGAAACACCTATTAACACTGATAGGCTTTCAAGTGGCACAGCCTCCAATGTGGAAAGGAGAGGCTATGGACTGTCCTGTGCTCCTCTGCAAAGTCAGGAAGGAGATCACATACATCATCTGTGTTAGAGACCTCCAGTGGATTGGTTCAAGACCTTCAAATCCCAGTCTCAGATCTGGACCCTAACTTTACAAAACTCTGAGCCACGTTGTTCTGTACAACAGGAAAATCAGAGGTTCCTCATCACACATGACTGGGAAGGTTAAGTCACATCACGCCTCATCATGTCTCTCCATAGCTGCACTAGACCCAAGGCCTCAGGCTACTCATTAGCTCCCTTCTTTATAGCAGCAGGCTACGGGAAGAGGCTGGTGACATCTGAAAGCTGCCAATTTCAAGGCTTAAGCTCAGAGGCAACCATTATGACAATTAGATTTTCAAACCAAGGTAGCCAACAAAAGTACCACACACTGGGTGCTCCTGGGAGGGAGAAATCAGGCTCTCTAGAAAAGCACCAATTGCTCATAGGTAATGTTGTCTGACACATGTACAGTGCTTAGAGAAAAATAGATCACAAGAAAGGGCTACTGTCACAACTCATTCCTGCCCTGCTGCCAAGACAGATTCTTACCAGGATTGCAGAGTCACTTTAAGAGAATGAGAAGCAAAAACTAAATTGTGTATCCAACTTAGGGCTCAGCACCTTTCACACCACCCCTCACACAAAGTTTTCTCCTTTCTGTTTGCCCCTGGTAGGAGACACCCAGGACAACAGTTCCTAGTTTAAGTGGAAAATCACAAGGAAGACAAAAGTATATATTGCAAAGCCAATTCCAACAGCCCAAAGCGTCTGAGAAAATCTCCCTGGAATGCCTGCTTAGGAATTCCCCTTCCACTCCTGGGTGGCATGGTGCCAGGTACTGCTGGAAGCTACAGCTTTCTCATCAGCCAGGAGAAGGGGCTTCAGATCCCACTCAAACAGACCCTATTACCCACAGGCAGACAGGTAAAAAGTAGATCTATGTTCACAGTCTCTTAATTTATTCCAGGGAATTGCCCAGGTAATTTGCACTTCATCCTGAGCTATAGCCAGGACAGCTCAGAGTCCTTGCCACGACCTTTTTCCTCCAAATAAAGTTTGCGTAGTAGTGACGAGTAATGGGAGGGAAGAATTGTAATTCCACTGTGGTAGCACACAAGAATAAAGACATACCAGCTGACAAGTGACAATAATTCATGCAGAACATCCAGGCTGGATACTGCCCAGCTTACACTTTTGCGATTCCAGTGCTAAAACCATCTTCAGATTGTGCATTATCCTGACTTGGTGGAATGTCCAGCCAACTCATAGTAATGCAATCTTGGGGAATTATGCAATGCTGTTTTAAGTTCAATAGTCATTGCCAGAAAGTAACGCCCCATAATATGTTAAACATACCACAAGCAATGTAAAAATACTTCTCTTGCTTCAAGGAGGGATGAACCCCACAGACTTCTGAGGATCAAAGCCACAGCCATCAATTACAAGGATCGGTCTACAATAGCAAGCAAAGAGCCCTAGTTATTCTCCATTGCTGGCATCAGTGCTGCTCAGCTGGCAGGAGGTTCATGGCACTGGTCCTGCTCCAGGGGTGCAGACTTGCAGTGAAGACTCTGATTAAAACAGCAGGCTAAGTTTTTCGTTTTTAGTGTTGCCAATCATCAGCTACCATGTCATGAGATGCTGATCTTTTTATGTGCAGCCCACAGCCATGCCAGCTCCTAGTGGTATATCTTGCCTGGTGGAGAACATCAGGATAAAGCATCAGCTTACTCTCC
>VXBJ01004049.1:1227990-1296822 GCA_013400055.1 Nycticryphes semicollaris
CTTCTTTTCTTTGTTTTTCTCTTTTCCCGTTCTTTTCTTTTATTTTCCTTTTTTTTTTTTTTTTTTAATGCACAGAAAATTCCTGACAAAAGTTTGCAGGAATTCAAGTTGTATGAGCCAGGCAGGATCAGACTGCTGGCTGTTGAGTTCATAAGGAGGTGGTAAGAGTGTGGTGCTACAAAGAGGAGGATGGGCTTGTGGCTGAAGTGCTGGCCTGAGAATACAGACACCTGGATCCAGCTTCCACCTCCTCCATAGTTTTCCTTTGTGACTTCAGGCAAGTCCATTGGGATAAACTGACCCATAAAAATGCATACCCATTCTTGCTCTGCCAGTTCCCTGGCCTGGCCTCTTCTTACACTCTCAGCTGAGCTTATTCTCTCAGCTGATGCGCTGTGCCCCTTCAGCCAACTCAGCCTTTAAACTGAAGTGCCTCATGTCTGTGCATGAAGCAAAACTTTCTTGCACCTGTCTACACCCAGGTGGTTAGTCACAACCTCCATCTCCATGTCTTCTCAATATCTCTACAAGACTACCCTTCCTTTCTCTGCTTTGCTGTAAGATGAACAGCTGGGGAGATGAATAATCTTTTAGCACGTACCTATCCTTTTGGGGCCCTGATATTAAAGTACATAGTATCCCTAACATGAAAGATATTTGCTTGAGAGAGACTGTCATCAGCACATCATCTGGTTACCTTTCCAAATCCAGGGTGGGATACTTTTTTTCACTAGCCCCAGCAGTGGAGTCTAGCCTGGAATCTCTCTAGCCATTTTAACTCCGTAACCTTTCACAGCAGTTTGTTCCATTGCCTAATTGTTTGAGTAGCTGAAACACATCACCCACATATGTAGCCTGAATTTTCCTTTCTGCAGCTTAAATCAGTTTCTGCTGCTTCTTTCCTCTCTGACTAATGAGAATAACTGGCCCCTGTTCCCTTTATCACATCATTTCATGTATTTGCAGACAGCTATTATGTCTTCCTTCAGTCTTCTGTGCAGACTGAACATGCCTGTCTCTCTCAGCTGCTTCTCATAAGTCTGATTTTCTAAATCTTTTATCATTTTTGTTATTCTCCTTTGAGCCTTCTCCAATTTGTCAGTGTATTTTCTTAAAGAGCAGCATCCAAAACGGAATTCACTACGCCAGCTGAGGCTTTCACCAGTGCCAAGTGGAGCAGAAAAGCGACCCTGCTTGTTTTACACATGACGTCCTCCTTATTTATACAATCCAGAATATTTCATTGGAAAGCATCAATGGTCTAAATATGAGAATATATGGATGGGGGACAGCTAAGAGGAGAAGAAATATCTATAAGGCATCAAAAGTTCTCAATGGCAAAAAAGAGGATTGTTTAGGTGGGCTTGAGAGGAAGGAGGAGGCTAAGAATAATGGGCTGAAATGAAATCGTAGGCTGGATATCAGGAAAAATATTGTAACAGTTTAGACCGTGGAAAACTTTCTCCCTAGGGAAGTGGTGCAGACTCCGTAAGTTGAGTCATTAAGAACTAGACTAGACAAAGCAATGCAAACTGTAGAGCAAGATGACTTAATATATTATTGGGATAGGGGCTAGATGGGCTGATAAACTTGGCATTTCTAAATTTCTTGTCTTACAGCACTCTCAAATAACAAAACTAACCTTTTCTTTTGTTTCTTTTTGTCCCCACCAACACTTTCGTGTGTTCTCCATTTGACCAGTATGTGACAGCAAAGATAATTTAGAAGGGCTTTGAAGATTTCTGGAAAAGTTTGGGGGAATTTAACATTTCCCCTGTCACTGTTTCTGTGGGATCCCATGTATAAAGGGGGTTTGCTAGGTTCCAGTCTCAGACATCTAAACACCAACAGATCTCACATGGAACAAGTGGAGAAAGCCAGCACAACCAGCAGAGAATATTATCCATGCCTAAAGCTGACGAAATTCTACCACCACCACTAGCACCACAACCTGCCAATGCAAGGGGTCACATTAGTGGAGCAACACCAATGGCTGACAGCCAGTGGTGGTAATCAGGACAAATCCCCAGTCTAGACAAAGCTTTAGTTATCATGAGCAAAAGTCTCCAATTTTTGGGCCTAGTTTTCCTTTCAGTAACACAACTTTAATATTCGTGGAAGCCCACAGACTTCAGCAGAATTGCTCCTGACTCACATTCCCATGGGCACAAGCAGAATTTCTCTTGGCTGAGAACGGTAAAGTTAAGTGATATCTCTTCAGTTGCCTGGTGATCAGAGGACAAGAAAAATTCAAACAAAACCAATTCTAAATACGATCTTTACCTGTTTGTGTCTGGACATCACAAGTATAAGGTCCAGTGGCTTAGGGAAGACCAGAGTTTAGAAGGACGTGTGTCCACTGGATGCTCAGTGTCTCTTTTTCTTGGTGTTAGTGATGATTAACTTTAATCTTATTAGCTAGACTAGGCAGAGTCTCGGGCTCAGATGTTTCACCCAGCCCAGAATAATGGCTAGAATAAGTGTAAATTTCAGGTGAAGAAATGCAAGTTTACATGGAGAAATACATTGCTCCACTGTTTACTACACCTTAGAAAAAGACAACTATTTCCAGATGCTCTAAATGGTCAAACCACTGAATTATTCCAAGCAGATGTCTAGCACCTACTTTAAAAAACAAACAAACAAACAAACACCTGGAATTTTATATTATTTTGAATAACATTGTATCCAAGTGGATGATGCCATAGGAGCTTTCAGACCACATCTTTTACAACAGGATGGTCCAACTGTGAAAATGAGGACTCTTACAACATACCAGTCCCTGCTCCACAGGGTCTACAGTCTAGGACTGACAGATCAGCAAAAGGAAACGAGAAAACTATGTTAGACAGTAAGATGAGCAGCATTATTGCAACGTGGAGAAGGCTTTGCCACCATCAAATGTTTCATAGCTGCCAGAGCAGAGGAGAGACATAGAAGTGTGAACAAAACATGACCTTGAAGAGCTCTGAAAAGCCAGCCTGAGGTTAAACAACAAATTAGCACTCAAAGAGAGGTCTGGTGTGTTTAGCTGTGTTAGTTGGTAAGTGCTGGAACCACTGGCTTACAATGCCTAGAAGTGGCTATTACATTACTGAGATTATAGTAATTTAGTTGGAGCTGTTGCATAACAGGCTAAGATGCTTAAATTCAGCAAAACTCTCTTGTCTGGCAGGAAATAGTCTTCTTGTAATCACTGACGAGATCAGCAGCAGGAGTCCTGAATGCATTGGCTGTGTCTAGCCACCAGTAGAGCTCTCTAGGAAGGAGATGCCTGTCTTTCCCCTCTTCTCTGTCATACTACTTGGCATCATTACTGGCAGGGCATGGACACCTCTCAATAAGCAGAAATCCAGGGAAAAGAGAAATGTAGGTTACTGCAAGGACCAAATGAACATTCTGCAATCATTTGCTGAGCCACCACTGAAGAAGGTCAGCTGCAAATGACCAGAGTCAGATGCACTGACATTGGGAAGTGATTTGTATCTTTTGCATTAGAAATGAATCTCAAGGTTCACAAAACACTCCAGCCAGAGGACCCCTTGGCTCATGGCTAGATGTTCTGAAACTTCTCCAGTACCAGGGGTTATTCATTGGCATAGACTTGGAGCACTCAGACTCTTCCAGTACCATAGTTAGGAGTAAAATAGAAGTGAATCTCAAAAGAAGTAGAAGCTTTAGGGGTTGTTTTATTTTATTATGTGTGTGTCCTATCCAATATGTCATTCTGACAGTTTCTGTTTGAAAGTCACGTCTACCTTAAACACTCTAGAATACAGGATACAAGTGAAGCATTTTATTCCTTAGTACAAGCACTCATAACAACACTTTTCAAAGTATGAAGCTGTTACTTTTTGTATTCTACGATAAGTGTTTTCCTTTTCCCTATCACATCCTACCTCTAAGGAAGGAAACGTTCCTCAGAAACGTGAATTGCCAAAGTGTAGCAATAAAGTAGTAACACACACATTGTTTATTAAGAGGCTTGCACGGGTTCATAAATATGCAGTAAAGACTAACTTCAGACTTTGGCCTTTTGTACTTACTGCTTGTAGTTCATCATAGAGTCAGGAATTGGTTTGGACTTGAACAGCTCTTGACTTTTGAATTAAACACAAACTGTTCAGCATTGCCTCCACTCGCAGAAGTTTGAACTAGATTCCCCTAGGTGTCCTGTTCCAGGCCTTTTTTTATTAGTCTAAAAGCCTCTGCTCTCACTCTTAGCTAAGCAAAAGTCTGGAGATGCTCTTTGGTGAGCTGGGAAATCCTACATCATATAATGATTTGTTATATAAATGACTATGCGAAGCACAGAGTACAGATGAAGCAAAAAGTGTGAGACACTTTGCTTCTCCTGACTGCATAGTCCACAAAACCCTTAAAATCTTTCATATCTAGGCACTAAAGCAGGTAATCCAGTAAGTGTACTGTAAGTACTCATGGTCTGTGAAAATAATCTTGAGGGTCTTGAGTTGCAGTCTTTTTCACAACTCAAGGAGAAGACAACTGGGTATTCCTTGACCCCAACCTTCAAAGCACAAAGAAAATACACAGAGTATTTCAGACTTCAAGCATTCATTATTCCAACTGTGTAGTAGCCAAAATGCTGCCATCACCATACTTCAGGTTCCTCTGTTTAGATGGTCTTTGGCTCAAGGAGGAGTTTTGCATTCACCAGGGCATTGGAAAATCCTTGTCTTTTCTTGATGTGGAAGTCACAAATTTTGTCAGCTTGAGGGATCTGCATCAGTCCTTTATCCCATTTGAAACCATAACAAGTAAAACTGTTTAACACACAGTGACAAGTTCTTATTATATCTGCCTAAAAGATTTCAATTGAAATTCAGTAACAAAAGTCTTTGTGCATTTGAATTCTGTTGCCATTAATACTAGCTGATTGAGTGAAAACAAATGGGATACATCAAGCATACCACTGAGTAGAGAAAACAGCAAGGGAAATTAATGTTGAGTTTGGGGTTCAGTTTTATTAAAAAAAAATAAAAGTGGCTTTTGCTTCAGTCAAGTAAACAAGGCATTTTTGCAGTATAACTAGGTCCTGTAAAGTTTGTCAGAGCTCCTGCCCTCAATACCCCCAGAAGTTTTATTTGTAAAGTTTCAAAGTAATTTAGTCAAGATCTTGTTCAAACCTATTACCTGCTTATTAATAACTGAGGATCAAAAGTCTTGCCTGAAGTGGTGGTGGTGGTGGCAGTGGTTCTGCTGCCTGCCTTCTCAAATTCTCACCCCTGATGGGACCTGGGGCTGCTCTTGCACTTCTGCTTGTTGCCTTCACCTGTGTGCTGGGGAATGGCAAGCTGGGAGATGGCCCGCAGCCATTCTGATACCCATTTGGTCTCTCACACATAGGTGGCGTTTTACTTGCGTACAGGGACTTTCTGTGTTTGCTTATTGAGGTCAGGGCCTTCTGTGTTTAGACTTTCAAGACTTTCACCCTTGCAACTATTTCTAGAAGCCTGTTTCTCAGCAGCTAATATATTTAGGAAATTACTATTCACACAATGACTGACTGTAGCCGTTTAAAGTTTCCAAAGGTTGTTTACTGTGTACACTCTTAGGCCCTTAGTTGGCTTGCCAAGTAAGGAACATCATTGAGGGGAAAATAATTGGGTGTTGGTGTACAGAAAGCATATTCCTAATACCATATCTTTAACACCCTGAAGTCAAGCATATTAGTCTCAGTTTCAGAGCACAGAGGTCTGTTGTCCTTAAAATTAGTGACCTGTGGTATAAAGCTTGCAGAGCATACACCCCTTGATCAATACAGAGCTCTCCTGAAGGCCAGGTGGAAATCAGCCAAGAATCAAGGGATGCAGGTAATGAATAAACAGCTCATTATCATTTAACACTTGTTTATTCAATGGCATAATGTCATATGCAACTTGCAAAGCATTAGAAATGAAGGCAATTCTACTCCTCCACAAGATATCCAGAAGGAAAATCATACTAGTAGGATGACTGTGCTTATGCCTCTGTGGTGCTTATGCCTCTACAGATTTACCTCCTGGTGTAAATCCTTATTCAGAAAGACCTAAGGATTTCTCAACAGATTCCTGGGGGCTGTGGCATGGAAAAAGGTTTCTGCTCTGCCAGACACGGAGATTTAATGTATGGAAAGATAGCATGGCTGGCTGTAAATCCTGGATGCAGAGCTCACCCCTGTACACAGTGTGAGCCACCCCACCCTCCCTCTGATAGCCAGCGTTGACTTGGCCTTTCATACTTGTCCTTCCCTTCAATTCTTTTTCATTTTTGCACCTCATCTGAGAATCCTGATTCTCTATGTACATGCACATGGCAGTGACTTGTCTTCCCTTCCCTGTCCTTGCTCCATCAGGCAAATTCATTAGCAATTAAGCAGATGATCTTGGAATGTAAAACATCCGCTTTAAAAACAAGCCTGACAGCAGTGAAAGGGCAAGTTTGGGCTTCTTCAGTCCCTGCAGTGTCTCCTCTGTCACCTGCCCTGTACATGCTGGCAGGTCCCTGTCCCCACTGAGAGGGCTCAGTGCAGACCTGTGAAGGTTGATGGGTCACCATCCTGACTAGGTGGGCTCCAACTGCTTCTTAGGGAGCTACTATCACCCTCCAATTTGAGGAGAGCTTTGAGTATAACAGCACTAATAATAGCTTTAATTAAAAGAAGACAGGCAGACTCACCTGGTGCCATGCAGTGGGTGTACCACAGCAGCATTCCCCTCTGTGATGCTGGGGTAGGAGTCACTCAGAGGGATGCCTGGATGGAGGCAAAGAAGAGGGAGACTGTTGTCTTCTGGACTGTTAGGGCTAATTCTACCTCTTCATGTCTGGGGAAGGCAAGGGCTGGCGGAGGGGGGAGTTTAGAAAGCCCTCTTGCTCATCTGTAGGGTCAGACAGAGAAAAGACAGCAGGTACAACCGGTCTGGTCAAGTGGCAGAGAAGGCCCATCTCCCTCTCCTGGAAAAGCCTTTGCTCCCCAGCCCCTGTGCTCCCACCATCCCTCTGCAGGGTCTTGCCACTCAGCCCTCCTTCCCTGAGCTCCTGCCCAATGCTGCCACAGCTCCTTGTCAGCAAACCTCACCTTGCTGCCCCCCAGTTATGGCCTCAGTTCCTCATCCCACATGGGCCATACTCAGTGTCTGAGCAGCCCTACCATCTTCTCCTATAGAAAACTCTCAGTTGCCTTCCTCCTTCACCAGCATGATCCCATGGTGCTTTCCGAGAAGAGGCAACTGCAGAGCTACTACAGTTTCTATGTCACCGAGGGATCGGCTGCAGAGATAATTGTCCTTGGCTTGTCCAGTGTGCAGCACTGCAGAGTCAGTTCTTCCTCCAAAAGCCAGAGATTTCTAACAGGTAGAAGCTGCAACTCACTCTCTTCTACTGACCTGGCTCTCCTAACTGCAGCAAATATTGGAAATAACCTTTCTGTCTCCAATCTGCATTAAGACCCTCTTTCAGCATATCAACTATTTTAAGGGAAAAGCTGGGCCACAAACGGGAAAACAAAGTTCATTATCCCACTAGACTGACAAAAGCTGCAGTGCTCTGCAAATATCCCACAAGGTGCTCATCTCAGTCTCTGGATGCTGCAGTATCACCGCACTTTCACGTCACTTATACCCCCTTTCACTCTGTGCCACACTCATGCATGAACTCACCC
This sequence comes from Nycticryphes semicollaris, assembly GCA_013400055.1. Classification (NCBI taxonomy): domain Eukaryota; kingdom Metazoa; phylum Chordata; class Aves; order Charadriiformes; family Rostratulidae; genus Nycticryphes; species Nycticryphes semicollaris. Next base: position 1,235,651 of record VXBJ01004049.1, read on the forward strand.
AGCTTCTCACTCCTGCACACACTCTCCCACACAGCATACAATGTCCCATAGCAGGCCCCTCTGCTGTAGCACTCAGCTGGGACTCCTCCAAGCTGGTCTCCAGTCTGCTCCCTTTTTAACCTCACGTTATGGTAGGGAAAGAAATCCAGTGGAAACCCCACTTGGGGTCTCTGCATTCTCCATTTGTCAAGTCTTTTTCATTGTCAGGTCTTTGAAATGCTCCTGAGGCAATTATACAGGTCTTTCACTCTGTTTCCAATCTGTCTTCTGCATCAGAGGAATTTGCCTTTAAAATGGGCTTAGTAACTGCCAGCTTTCCTGCATTCCTTTATTCCTGAGATTATTTTCCTCAGAGACCTTACTTACCAGTTCCCCAAGTTTGCCGAAGTCTACTTTTTTGGAGTCATTATCCATATTCTGCTAGTCTAGCTTTTTCCCTTGGAATAATGAACTTTATCATTTCATGCTCACTTTCATCCAAATTACCACCCAACCTTTACATTCTCAGGCTGTTAGTCAGACATGCGTTTAAAGCAGTTGCTCCCCTGCCCATTTCCTCCCACTTTCTGAAACAACATCATCTTCATCACATCCAGGAACATAGCAGCCTGTCTATATCTAGCTGTGTTGCTTTGGGTGGAGGTATCAAAGCAATTATCATGTCCTGCTACTAAAAATACGTGTCTTCCTGTTGCTCAGAAAAAACTATCCATTACCTGTCCCAATGAGATGATAAATATCATGTTCAAAGGCCATGATAATTGTCCCTGGTTTTCTTCTTTTACCAACAATATTCAACTAGCATCTCTCCTGCTCCCTCCCAAGCACCAGCGCTTGGTACCCACTGACATGACCTTCTCCTCTCTTCCACCTTCTGCATGAATTACACACTTCCATACCTTCCATACTATTCCCCAAGTCCCATGGTGTGCCCCACCAGAATGCCACTAAGTCTTACAAGTCTGATGCTATGTGCTATTGCTTTTATTATTTTCTTTTAGGATTAGAATGTATAAAAGTTTAATAGACCTAAATGATACAAGGCAGATTTGGTAAGACATGAAGAGATGTAGGAAGGGCTTGCTTTCCAAAAAGCTGCATGTAGGATAAACAGAAGACAGACACACATATGGGGACTGAAAGAAAAATTTAAAAGAAAAAAAAAAGACCCTAGCCTCGATATGGCAGGTTGCTGAAAAGCTGGAAATCCTGTATTGCAACAGGTAGACAAAGCCGCTATATAATTTCTTGGACAGACCCCCACATACAAGCTTCCTCCCGAGTTAAACATCAACTGATTTAACAGCAGCACAACTGTGGAATCTCCTTGCATATTAGAGGGGAAGGAGTGGGCTAACGTAACTCCTCATTGACTATATGAGAAAAACCTCACTTTTTCATAACATTTTTTCCCGTGAAAGGGAAGAATGAAAGCCAACAGATGCTTTCTTCATGAAAACTCTATTTCCTTAGTGTTTCTCTTCAGAAGTCAAGCGTGCAATTCCTTCTGGCCAGACAGACGTTTCACGTGCAGTGTAAATTTACCGCATCTCTTGGAAGAGGGTTTGGAAGCCTTAATAGCAGGGAAACTATCTACAGCTGTTCCCACTGGATTAAATTCACTTCTGTTCTCCACTTCAATAGATGAAGGTGATCCACACAGCCTGTACCTTCTGTAGGTTTTCTAGATGCAATTCCTTTCATGGGCGTTTATGGATGCTCACTTTTCCTGTGAGCAATTTTGCCCCTGTCTTTTTAGGTATATTTGGTCTCCCTCTCTTGTACTCCACCCCAGCAATGGCTGCATTGAGCAGGGTGCTGGTGGTAGCTATGTGTGAAGTACTTGATCTCTTAGGATAAAAGGTGCAATTTGAATGCAAAACACTGTGAAAGCTTCCCACTTCTAATGGTTTTGCTTTCCCACGCTGGAAAAATATTTAGGATATTCATTTCCATTTTTCTTTTGTTTCCACTTTTGTGGTGCATCACAAACTGAGGAATGTATGCCATCTGAGTGAGGGGAAGGGCTATCTGAGCCTCAACCCAGACTCCAATTTGCCACATAACTCTGAACAATGGTGCCAACTAAACTCCCAATTCTGAATAAATCTGGCCTTAGAGGGCATGGCAATTGAAGTCCAAACTTTGTAGTGTGTAGGGCTAGAAGGAATATCTGCAAGTTAACCAGTCCAGACCCTTACCCTAAGGCAAAAAATAACCCTCTCTGTCTGACATTGCTCCCATCTGTTCTTACCCATCAGTAGTCTTTATCTGGGATATTAGATCATTAGTAGATGATGACCAAGATAACCACACCCACACTTGCAGTGCTCTGCCTTTTGCAAATACCACTTGAATTTGCTACAGACATATTGTGCTTTGGGCTGACTTTTGGGATGACTCACCGGGGGCAGCCATGTTCAGCCCCCACTGCCCCAGCATCCGCCCAGGGCTGCCCCAGCTCCCTCTGCCCAGCAGCTCCCTCGGCAGCTGGGTGTTGGGTTCTGTCTCAGATTGCTTGGCACGTAACAATCTTTAATCACAACCAGCCAAGGCCGCTCTTGGATTTTTTCACTTGCCTGCCTGTAGCTCCGCAGTAAAACGCATATGTTATCATCGTCGTTTTCTCATTTTGTTCCACTGCAAGAGTCTCGGATGGGGCTGGGTGCTCTGGGCTTTGATGTGTGTTTTTTTAAACTGCATGAGAACTATATTTAGTTTCAGTTCAGTTGCAGTGTCAGGCTTCCCTATCGTGGCCCTCTGCCTTTACCTTGGCAGTGTTACAAGATCCAATTATGGCTTAAAAATCTGGCTGCAGAGAAGCAAAACTGCTGGCCTTTTATTCATTACTAAACAAGGACCTTCTGTTGTCCACAACACGTGCCTGACGTGGGACCTTTTAGGGGGCCCTTGAAGAGGCAGTTTTGCTGCTGTCCCGCCATTGTGGTCTCTTGAAGTCCTCAAAGTCTTAAAGACTTTCCTGCTATAAAAGACCAGGAAGCCTTTGGTGTAAAAGCAGGGCTGAGTCCCCCTTCGCTGATCTCTTCTTTCACTTCCAGTCTGACCTGTCAGACAGAAATCCTACTTTACTTTATAAGAAAAAAAAAGATAGAAGTGGGAACACTTGCTTGAAGCATAACGTATTACAGACTCATCCACTTCCCTATCTGCTGAATTGTAGTACTCTGTCTTAAAGCCAGCATAATGAATCAATATTTCTAGGGGAATATGAAGGGATTTTTTTTTCCTTGGTTTTCCACTGCCATTTACAGTAGTTTTAAAGTTACCTTGTTTAACAGTCAACTTCTGGTTGACATGTATCAGATTCATCTGCAAAGCAAAACATTTTCTTTTCTGACAGTGGATGTGAAGAATATGTTTGTTTTAAAGTGTCTGTCTCATTAATATGTTTAATTGAATTATACACCCCATAAAGAAATATTGTCCCATTATTAATATATACTGAGGCAATATCCAAGAAAAACTTCTGGAGGAAATAACACAGTGAAAAGCCAGCTCTGTCTGCACTTTGCATTTTTTTTTTCAAGCAATGCTTTTTATTTCCTCGAACATAAAGGAGACATTGTCAGCCCACAATTTTAAGAGATTGACTTTCTAGATCAAAAGAAAACGAAGGAAATTTGTGGTGCCTTCTTGAAAACAAATGATTTTTGTTGTGTATTTTAAGTTGTGATCATGTTGGTCTGATTGAAATCCAGTACCAACGGTGTGCAATAAAATCTCTTTTCATTCACTTTACACATAATTGCCTTGGAAGAAACTCCCAAGTCAAACTGGCCTCTAAAGAAATTACCAAGTTACCCATCGAGAGGCTTATTTAGGGCCAAGAGCAGGTCAAGCTGCTCATGCCATCTTCCTTGAGGTCACCATCCCCATTTCACCTCCACCAAGCAGAGGGCAGAGCAACACTCTGTGGTCACTGCACCGCTGGAACTTATAGGGACACTGGGGTATTGGGATATTCCCCCAACTCACCCAGACCTGGCTTATGTGTAGAAATCACCATCCCTTAATGTGAATGCTCAAATTGGTTGATGAGTGCTTTATGCTGATTTAGCTTAATTTGGGAACAAACTCAATTAAGCTGAATCAATGCTAGCTACTAAAGGGGTTGCACTGATTTAACTGAATTAATTTAGAAACCAATTTAGTTAAATTGGAACAATTTGTATATGTAGACAGATCTCCATCTAGCACACACTCTCTCACCGACTTCATTTGGAAGAATAAAATCCTTTGCAGGTCAAGTTTCCTTTTACACTTGCATAAGGCACTGCATCTTAAAGACAGATGGAATGGACAGGTATGTTTGTATGTGTGGACATACATGTGCACACACACTCACACATGCCATTTCCTTCAGAGCCTTCCTTCAGTCAAATATTTCCAAATTTTGCCTAATACCCAGCAAATTTAACTCACCCCACGGCCTTGTCATTTTAACAAAATATATTTGTTTGAATTCATGGTTATGCTCATGAGTGCTGAGTGTTTTTATTACTTATTTGTGAAGTTCACACTTCACATGCACGACGCCTGCAAAAGATCTGTTGTCCCTTCGTTTTCCATCTCTTTTCCTCCAGGTGAAGCATTGTGCAGACAGTACCAGGCCCATGGATGCTGTTTTCCCTTGGCTGCTCTCCTCCCTAATGGAAGATGCTTCAGCATGCACAGGGCCTCAGCACTCTCAGCTATGCAGGAGAGGAGCCACAGGACTTCAGAAGTTTGCTCCTCCCTGCCATGACGATGCCAAATATACAGGGCATTACAGAGCCCATCTGCGTATGCTGTGAAGCCCAGCAGTTTCATAAGGCAGAAAATTACTCTGATGGCATAGTGGCATCATTCCTTCCATGCATCCCTTGAATGCATCATCCCTTCACCCTCCTCAAAAAACCAAACTTGTCTCAACACTGTCCACGAGATCTCTCCCTAAGATACCATAAAAGAGGTTCTAATGAGAGTTTAAATATAAATCCCAGCTAATCAGAGTTTAAATATAAATCCCAGCCTTTCCCTTTTTTTCCTGTTGTATTGAACTGGTATACTGAAATGTAACACAGAAACAGGGCCCTGTATCTCCTTTTTATTCTGTTGACGCCAAAGCCTGGGCGAGCATCCCTCTATCTCCTGTGGCTGCCTCCTGTGTCGCACCCACGCGCTTTGATACGGCTGGGTGCTAATAAAATTGCAGTTAGCAGAAGCAATATCCCTGTCCCCTTCTCTGTGATTTCGGCTTCCCAAGGATTAAAGTGGTTTCGCTGAAGGAACCTCAGTACATATCGCAACACCAAAGCTCGGCGAGGACAGAAACTTCCTTTGTTGTGCAAAGTTATGACAGGAAATAACGCTGGGTTGGACTGATAAGGTTTTCGCATTCACCTGCTGCGTATCAAATGTTTGGGAAAGGTGTGTAGCAGGACATTCGAAGTCAGCTATTCACCGCCAAAGCTTTATAGCAGCTTTGTAGATGGCAGGCTTCTGGGTGCAAATAAATTTATATCTCCTTTACAAAGAAAGTTCGAAAAGCGTATTGATAATGCCTCACTGAAATGACTGCCTGGCTGGCATTAGTAATAAAACTGCTCCCATTCCTGCCAAAAACAAGCCTACAACGAAACAAACACCACTTTATTTTTAATACCACAGCAGCTCTGTGTTGAAATATTTTTGCAGAATGCCAGGCACCAGTGCTTGTGATCAGATCCTGTTGGATCACAGAGGTTTCTAAGCTGCCCCTCAGTATTTACATAGTGGGAGCGTCTGTTGTATTTCGCATGGGATTAAGTATAATCAAAATTCATGTTACCCTTTGCAAGCTAGCATCAGAGGAAGGCATGCATATTTCAGCTAATTAATTAACAGGAGGATGGATATGTTAACGTGAGCCTCTTGAGACTCAGGTTAATAACCCACTAAGGGTCATATTTGCAAGCAGCAAAGCTTCTGTGGCTACACAGTGAGCCATAAATTATGGGTGAGGCCATTTTCTTTTCCAGTCCTGACTATCTAGGTACAGGGGGTTGTTATGGTTCTGCTTTCACAGGAGGGTGAAGATTGCCTTTTTTCCTTGTTTTGCTCCTAACTCTTTTTGTGTAACTCATTAAAAGCCTCTGAATGGCACTGATCGTGGTGTGAGGAAACACAGGGGTCTCTTTTTCACCCACCCAGAGGAGCTATGGGGGCCGTGTAACCTTCATTATCTACTGCTTCCCTGATGTTTTTAAGCCAGGGATTGAAATTAATTTGCAAGCATTACACCAGTCATGCTTACGTCACTGCAAAGGAACAGCAAAATTATACGCTGTGGAGAGACATTCTTTTTGCAGGGGCCTGTTGACAGCTAAAGACTGTCCCTGCTGGTGGTCACCTCTGCTGCTGTGAGTCAGTGAGCGCCTATAGAGACAGAGACAGCCTGGCCTTTCACTTGACCAAGAGCTCTCCCAGCATCTCCTACAAGCTGAGCTGTGGAAGTGGGAACAAGTCAAGCTGGTGGTACCCAGGTGTAGCCTCCCTAGTCCCATTTCACAGATAGGTGCATTGAACCTAAGGCCAAAAATTAGGTTCAGCTACAAAATTCAGATGAGGAACCCCTGCATCACTTTTCCACACACCCTGTTCTGTGGAGTGTTTTCACAGATCAAGTCTTCATAAAGCCCCTGTTAGCTAAGATTTTGGGTGTCTCTGGAGAGAAGCTGGTGAAAGCCAAGGGTGAGATCAGAACAGACTTTCCTCTGCTTTCCTGTACACAGCCCCCAGCATGAACCCATGAAAAAAGCGGTCTTTCTGCAAAAAGCAAGGAGCTTGCACATCCTTTTCAGTAGATTTTAATTATAAAAGTGGGGCCAAATAAATCCTGACAGACATACATATATCTGGCAGAGTTGGAGAGATGTCTCTCCTTCCCCAGAATGCTCAGAGGCTTTCTCCCAGAGGTTGTGTGCACAGGTCTTTCACAGAGCCATGGGCACACATGCAAATGCAGAGGGGCAAGGGATGTCAGGACCTTTTTGGGAAGTCTTGGCTTACAGCAGTCTGCAAGGGAGAGAAGCTGGAAAATGGAGGAAGAAGAAAACTCTGAATGGGGAGTGCTCTGCTGCTGGGCTCTCACTGACTCCCTCTCCCAAAAGAGCACAGTAGGCAAAGAACTGAGCCATGAGCGTGAGTCACATCCCTCTCTGGGCTCTTGGGTTTAGGGTTTGTCCTGTGGTAGAGTTGACAGGGCCAAGAGTGTTCCCCACCGGGCTGGCTCATAATGAACTCTGGCAAGGGATCAGCAAAGGCCCAGCTCCTTCGTAACAGGGCTGAAGGGATGCCATAGAGACAGGCAGCTCCACGCTGACTGGGCTGTGAAACAGGACCACTTTGTCACCACTTCCCACTGCGGAGATGCTCCAGGCTTGCACACACCCTGGTTGTGTGGGAGATGGGGTATTTGGGATGTCAAGTTTCTCAGGCTTCTCACTCCTCCAGCTTCGCTCTCTCCACCAGAAGGCTCTTATTATTTGGGGAAGTTGCAAATCCATGGTGTAACCTCTCCAATGACAACACAGGGGGAGGGAACAACCTGTAATAAAACAGAAAGCTCCACCATGTAATCTGAGGTGTTCATTTCAATTAGGGATGAACTCCATTACTCCTCATGTTTTATAGCTATTGTAGCTCTCAGATCCTACGAAGGGGGTGACTACACAGGAGATGACTGAAAAGTCCACTGGAAAGAATGGGTGAAATTGCACAACACATTCATCAATGAACTCCCCAGGGTCAGGGTTTATGTGAACAGGCCACTGGCTACAGCCAAGAGTCTTATGGATCTTGCCCTCAGGAAGAGACCAAGTTAAGATGCCACTGAACAAATCTTCCCCACAGCATTTAATTCCTTCTTAGTTCTATTTGGAGTTGGCGAGTTAATGGCCTAATCATTTGTAACAAAATGGGCTGGGTTAAGCACCACGGAGAGTGAGAAATCATGCTGTTTATCATTGCTGAGCTGTCATTTATCTGTATAAATAGGAGCAGGCTGGGTTACAAAGACATACCCGAGTTGAAAATAGAGGGAAATCAGAGTTTAATCCTTTCATTTACCTACATTTATGAGCTAGAACAGCAAAGGTATTTATCTGCCCCTCAGTGGCACATGGGCTCAGGTCTGCCCTAAATAGCCTGTACAGGTCACGGACCAGCTCTCCACTCTCCTACAGGAGCCTGGGGAGCCTGAAGATGCAGGGCACAGGTAGGCAAACAAATCCAAATACTGCAATTAAATCCCATGGTTACTGTTCCTCCCTTTCATGCTCTTCATGACTTGCAGAGTTCATATTTACAATTCAGTGGATCAGCTGCCTGCCAAACCACTCTGACCTGGCCTGCCAACAGCAACTGCATTTCCTTATCCCACCAGGGTACCATCAGACCCTCAAGAGACAGGCACATCCCTCCAACCAAGCATGCTCAAAAGCTTTCACCAAACACGTTCTTCACATGCTTCAAAATGCAGATGTTGCTTCCAGCTGCAGCCTGGAGATGTGACAAACTCCTAGCTAGTGTGTCAAAAGGCTGCATTTAGAGACTTCCATCTCACTGAACGCTGGGCATCCACCAGCCTTAGTGGGGGGTCATCAACTCATCATCAGTCTCTTCCCATGTTCTGAAGTTACTAACCCTCCAGGTCTAGCAGTACAATTAAACAAGAGTTGCTCCCTACAGCTCCCAGCATTGCCTCATCTGTTTGCATCTCTAGCCACATGCTGTCAGCAAATGATGATGCTCCTTCCTCTTTCTCTCTGACACAACTGCATAATCCAGTCCTTTCCTCCACCAGTCTGGTGCTCACCTAACACTCTGGAGAATGAGCTGATTCAGCTCATTCACTTAGCTAAAGGTTCATGCATGGATGTGACAAGCACCTGAGCCTAATGCAGAGAAACAACAAAAAGTGGGGCTGTCGTCACTTGGTAACAGTAAATTGGTGTAACCCATCTCACCAACCCACTGGTGTAGCCCAGCCTTAAAAGGCCTCTTGCAAAAACCACCCAGTTCAGAAAATCAATCAATCAGTAGATAACCAAATAAAATAAATAGCTAAATAAATGATGTTTACTTTATTAAGTTTAAAACAGCATCATTTTGGGGGTAGGGAAGCTCAGGGTAGGAAGGGTTATTTCAGGAAGTAAGGGGAACAACTAGAGCAGTGAAGGTGGTCAAGACAAGTAAATGGGGACAATAACCTCTTACCCTAGCTCACTTCTCTCTGCAATAACATGTCTGACCACAGCCTGAGACCACAAATGAAGAGCTAGAGGTATGAGTTTACCTTCCCCACACATCACCCATCATGCCTGGCCACATTCTGCTGCAGCACCTCCGAGAAACCATTCTAACCATGCCGCATGTGTGGTATCGCAGACTTCAGTTTGTAATTGCAGTCTCAGCATTCCCTCTTTGAAAGCTGGCCTGCTGTATCTAATTCATGCAGTGCCCTGCCTAACAGTCATGAACAAGGTGCCAGCTAACAAAAAGGGTTGCAAGGAAAAGACCTTGGTAGTCCAAATGGAGGACTAGAGAGACATGCATGGCTCTACAAATGCTACAAAAAATTGTGCTTACTACTAACAGCCCAGTTCCACTGAACCACTGCTGGAGCAGCAGAGGCTCTGCAAACAAGTCAGACCTCTGTGGGCCTGCCACGTTTGCAAGTTGGCACAGAAAATAAGCTTCTCTTACTGATATATTTTTACACTTCTTACCATGATGCAGAAAAATCAGGGCTCAGTACTGGGACCAGTGTTGTTTAACTTCTTTGTCAGAGACAAGAACAGTGGGATGGAACGCACCCTCAGCAAGTTTGACGATGACACCAAGCTGTGTGGTGTGGTCAACACACTGGAAGGATGGGATGCCATCCAGAAGGACCTGGACAGGGTTGAGAGGTGGGCCTATGCAAGCCTCATGAAGTTTAACCAAGCCAAATGCAGGGTCCTGTAACTGGGTACATGGCAATCCCGAGCACAAATACAGGTTGGGCAGAGAATGGCTGGAGAGCAGCCCTGAAGAGAAGGACTTGGGAGTGATGGTGGTTGAGAAGCTCAACATGAGCCAGCAGTGTGCACTGGCAGCCCAGAAAGCCACCCACATCCTGGGCTGCATCAAAAGAAGTGTGGTCAGCAGGGTGAGTGAGGTGATTCTAGCCCTCTACTGTGTTCTCATGAGATCCCACTTGGAGTACTATGTCCAGCTTTGGAGTCCACAGCACAGGAATGACATGGAACTGTTGGAATGGGTCCAGCCTAGGGCCACAAAGATGATCAGAGGGCTGGAGCACCTCTCCTATGAAGACAGGCTGAGAGCTGGGGATGTTCAGCCTGGAGAAGAGAAGGTTTCAGGGAGACATTATGCCAGCTTCCATTACCTGAAGGGAGCCTTCAGGAAAACTGGAGAGGGACTCTTTGTCAGACAGTGTAGTGATAGGACGAGGGGTAATGGTTTTAAATTGAAAGAGAGGAGATTTAGATTAGGTACGAGAAAGATATTCTTTACTGTGAGGGGGATTGGAACTCAATGATCTTTAAGGTCCCTTCCAAATCTAACCATTCTATGATTCTATGATTCTAAGAATCTCATATCTCCACCGCCAACTGATTAAAGGAGGGTACAGAGGACAGTCCCCACCTCATTTGCCTCATAGTTAATTCACACACAGGAGTTTGGTGCTGCCAATAAAGATTTTTCTTTGGTTTCTTCCCTTTGATTAGGCCCTCAAAAGCAGGTCTTGAAGACAGATTTCTTACCCTGAAAGAAAAGGGACAGCACAGATATTGATGGCCTCTGCCATTTCTGCAGCTGTTTGCATGGGACTGGAGAATAGAAGGGCAATCTCCACCTCACTTAATTTCCAGCCATTCAGATGTTAAAGAGGCCAGACGAAGGAAACTTCCACTGATTTCATATTTGGTTGTGAAAAGCAAGCACCATCCTAATGGTAGCTACAGTTTTAATGATACAAGTTACCAAAGATCACGAGCGCTTTTAGAACGAACCAAGTAATTATTTCCGTCTGTTGCCTCGCAATCTTAGTGCCATCAGCTTGATAAGAGACTGGGAATTATCTTGAAGTGCCACAGCACAATGTGTGAAAGCAGCTTCCTTCCAACCTGGAAACAAAACACTTTTGTGACTGATGTCTGGTTTATATTTACTTACATTTATTTATTTATTATATAGACATATATATATAGATAGATAGATAGATAGATAGATAGATAGATAGATAGATAGATGCCACCACCCTTTAGCTGGATACATATAGGTCCTGCTGCCTGGATGGGACCTTGCTACTGTTAATGGAATTCTGTGCAAGTGTGAAAAACTTCCCACAGACATGGGCTTCCTCAACAAGAGCTTAAATGTAGCATAAACTTTGTGCAGTTATAGGACTTGCCGTTTGTAAAGGACTCCAAGCTGTCTGAGAGGGCAACACATCATACGGCACTCAGTCTAATTCTGGTTGTTCTCTCCGGTAGTGTACTTTCACTAATGTCACTGGAGTAAAATCACTGTAAATAAAGTCAGAAGATGCTTGCTATATCGTTTTTTTACCAAGTTGAAGTTGATCAACAGGTTTGGGTGTCCGTCACTGACCTCAATGGCAGTGCTTATGCTTCTAAAATATGCAAGAGCTACCCAATTACACATGTGTACGCATGCCATGAAATGCAAGCTTAGTTATTATCAAGGTCATATCTGCAGGTTTTGTGCCCCAGAGTCCTCTTAAGCTATGTAAGGCACAACCAAGAATCAGTTCCCACACAGAGTATCCAATGTAATGTAAATTTAAAATGGATAGAGGGCAGATTCATCAGATATGGAAAGCACCTAGAGACAATTAAATAAATAGTGGTCTGAGGGACAGGAGGCCTAGCTCACCAGCTACTTGATGCTAATATGATGCACAAACCCCCAAAATTAACATTTTCAGAGGGTTAACTGTCCCACCCTACACAAGATGCGTACATCCATGCAGTAGGTCAAACAACATAGGAGCAATGTTGCTTAATGGCAGGTGGACCTGCTAAGTCAGAGGAAATCCAGGTGGGCATGGCCAGAGCACCAAGAAGAACTACAGCTGCACAAACAGTTGGCCAGATGGAGCCTGAGAGAGCTCTGCAAATCGCGGGAAGATTATGCAACCCTGCTGCAAATGTTTTGGAAACAGCCTTCGCTCTTTTTTCTGTTCACTCAGCAGGGATTACAGGCGCAGTAACTTCATCTATCTTTTTCACAAGGAGATAAGGGCAAGGGAGGTGTAGGGCAGATAAAGCATCTCTCTTTTCCCGCCCTCCCACTTCCTCCAGTGCAAACTTAAAAGCTGCACGACACAGCTCATGTGAGCACCTCTTATCTAGTTAACACAAGGCAGGAGAATATATAACTAGTTTATTGCTTCCTGCAGCTGTGCCACCTGAAGCTCCGCTCTATCTCACCAAATATTGTAAATGGCTGTAAAGATGGACAGACATGGTCTGCCTTACAGAAAGGGAACTCTAGAGAATGTGCAACCAGCACAGGGGTCTCTGTAGTCAGAGGCATTTTGCTGCCACCTTTCAGAGGCCACAAGATCCAACATCTAACGAGGACATAAGCAGAGAGCCTGTTACAAAAACCTTTTGGTGAGTTTAGCTCACATCTCACAGACCAATGTATGGAATGTGTTCACCTCACATTTATTCAAGGAACTTTTTGCAGAAACATATCTCAGTTCTCTGACTAGCTTCACCTGGCCTGATAAATATTTAATTTCTTGCACTGCATAGAGCAAATAGGGAGACCTACAATGTACATTAGGACCCTAACTTTATCTGATTCTCAATCACCTAATTAAGCAATTCCTAAATTCACAATATAGCCATAGATGAGAAGGGCTCTAGAGGGAGATGCTGCTAATCAAAGTTTCCCACCTGGATCTGTGCCCTGATGTAATATGAATAAACTAACATCTTTCCTGGCCTCTTAGAGTTGTGGGTGCTTTGCCTTGGAGAAGGTGATTCTGTACATCTTAAATTTCGGATTTGTGAGAGTGGGAATTCTAGAAAAGGCCACTGAAACCCATGATGTTGTTACATCCAATACAAGTGTACATTTTTATAAATGTGAAGTCTAATTATGTCTCTAATTGTTTATTGGAAAACCTCTAAACCTTCCACAGTGATGATAAAAAGCATGTGGTAAACAGCATTTTCCAAAAAAGCGAGTTATGTTCTCTTCAAGAACACTTTGTTTATACATGATTTGGTTGATTCACTCCCTCATCCCCAGAGGCTCTTCTTTGAGGGTGTTTGAGGAACCCGCAGCATATGAGCCACTGACAATATTTACTGAGAGTCTGGTAGCAATCAAGTAACCTATAAGTCTGCTTCTCATTATTAAATATTCCAAAATTTTATTGAGATTATTAGAACCTATTTAATGGCTCGTTGAACTTAAAAACCATACAATTTTCCTATTAGCCATTTCCATCTAAATATTTATGATAGCAGTTCATACAAGAAATAACAAAAGACACAAAAAATGAGGAAAGGGGAGGCATTTCCTCAGCTGCCTGGGAGCAAGATCTCTCCGTAACTCTAGCATAAACCAGTGGTGCAACTTAAAGGAAGTTAACTGAGAGACACAAAGCAAATCTGTTGATGATGAAAGGAGAACCTGGCCATGTCTTTAAGGGAGTCTGCATAAATTTGGATACAAGGTTCTTTTCCATGATTAAAGAGAATATTTACAACTACTCATTTCATTTCTTTTGGGTGTGGTAAGGAGTCGTCCAGTCGAATCACTACCTGTTATAAACAGATTTATCTATTTCTAACTAGAATATAAGCCAAAATTCCAACACATTTTCCATCAGCATACTAAAAGCACAGGTGTGGAGGAGGGGAAAAAAATCATTATGGCTTCTTCTTTGGATGAGTGTTGGTGAACAAGCCCCCCAAAAGGAAGACTTATTTTGAGGAAGACATATTCATGAGAGCTTGGTAACAAATTGGCACAACTTGTATCTTCAGATACTCCAAAGCCTCTATATCTTTAGATACTCTGGAGTCTGAGCTATCAACAGAGCAGAAATGCAGAAGATAGGACCGTTCTGTTTTTCTGATTGTGACAAAGGACAGTCCTGCTGCCAGAATCCTTCAATTCAAATTATTTGGGCACAATTCTCTGCACCAGTCAAGAAAGTGCAAGCAAAATCAAGGCAGGGCAACACCCTCAGATGAAGGTGAAGACAGAGATGTCAGAACAGAAGCCCACAATCTCACTTCTGTTCAATATGTGTTCCATGAAAACAGACGTGTTTGAGTCCAGTTGCATTAAGGTGGCACTGAGCCCAAGTTGAAATGCCTTGTTTCTAGAGAGGAATTATTGGCTCAGGCTAATACTGTGATGTGCAGCTTCTAGACAAGATCTGGCTTGCACCCAGCTGGCTTGCAGTACTGGGGAAAAGGACAGGAAGACTTTCTGACCCATCCACAAAGAAACAATGAAGTTCAAGGGCTTAATCTTCAAAATTGCTGCCTCATTGTACAGACACCTCTAGTTTTCAGCTTAAGGTTGTGTAGGCTTTTAATGTTTTGCTTGAGGGCCCTGTAGGAGTGTTGCACAATACCAGGAAGAGTGAAACTTTTACATCTAGCTCATTCCTAAACCTGATCAGGAATGTCAAAAAACAGCTATTTTTCAGTTTGGAAGAAAGAGGAGGTGATAGAGGTGTATACAACCTGCCACTGTCAGAAAGGTGACAAAATAATGGGAGGTTCAGCATTTTCTGTCTTTTTCTTTGCTCCAAGGATAATTAAGAGCAGAATAGAGAGTAATTCCACCCAGACTACTGTGAAAGTTGGTGTGTGACTGGTTATGTGCAATATACATAGGTATGACTGGGAATCTAAACATAGTAGTGACAAATCACTAGGCCTGGGAATTCTCTACTGATGTAGCCGCTGTGATGCTGAAGAGCACGGCTCCAGCTAAATTAGGTCATGAGATATTAACACCTTTCTCTTTATGTTCCCTTTTCATAAGTATATAAAATAATACAGGACCTACAGATAATAAGATTAAAAAGCCAGTAATTCAAAAGACATGTAATGGAAGAACTGAAGTCATATAAGTGCCTCCTCATACCATCCACATATACACATGTACGGGACACTCCTTTTCCAGGAAATTTAATCTCCAAAATTAGTTCTGAGGAATCCTGTCATGGCAATTGCAAGAAATAACAGACTTCCAACTGCCTTCTCCTGCCTTCTGATCGAATTTGCTGCTTCCAGAGTAAAGCCACTGTAAAATACACCTGTTTCCATGCAAAACACAGCAGCTTTGGTGGGCATTGTTCTAAGCCAAAATCCAAACCTTGCAGAAAAATGGCAGGACATGAGCACTCATTTACTTCTGCTGACTCTCACTAAGATGGGAAGGTGTAGACGTGTCTGGTAGCAGGCAGTGGGACAAGAGACTAAAGGATATACAGTGACATGTGCACTTGCCTGTGAGTGGCTCCAGTGAGTAAGATATTGGGCATGAAGAAACCTGGTCTTTTCAGACAGGAACCTCAGGCAGTGGAGTGTAGACTAGTGACCAAGCTAATGTATAAATTGTGCTTTGACCTATACTCTCCATTAATATTACCAGCTAAAGGACATCAGTAATTAGTTGCCTACAAAACCCAAAATGATTGGTTGTGTGCACGGAGCAATTGAAGAAAGAAACTCATCCCACTTCCCCACTTGACGCCAGCTGTCTGGTATCACAGGATGGCACTCTACAGTGCATGGTGGTAGCTCAGCTGAGCCAGCACTGCCCCAGCTATTCCCCAGCTGGACAAGGCTTCCAGGTTCTGCACTGTAGGAGGGGAGGGACTTCAGGCTTGCATGTGAAAATTGGTCTGTGCTCAACATATAGATCCTGCACTGACCTCAGAAGAAAAACTGTAAAGTCATAAAAAAAGCCCCTCTCTGTGGAACAGACTCTTCCCTTTTACACCTAAAAATCTCAATTACACTATCAGAATGACACCACACTAATTCAAGATAGGGCTGATTTCCATAAGGCTCCCCTCTGTCATTTCACATGTTGCCTAATTGCCCTTCTTCTCAATCAACTCAATAATGAAGAATATGTCTTCACCTTCTTTCTTTTTAAAATACAACAAAGCCGAAGCCAGAGCATGATCTTCCCACTTTTGTCTATGACAAACAACCAGCTTGAATGATAAACTACGGTATAAATAAAAGCAGGGAATCTTAAGCAGCATACTGAATAACTACAAAAGAGTATTGGTTTTCAGACTAACCCTTTATCAGATAGTAAATTAGATATAAAGCCATTTAGTTGAAAGATAATAAGGTTTATGCAGCTAATAAGTCAATCTTGTAAGGAATATCGCTGACTTCATTGTCTGTGTTAAGCCAATCTCTACTTGTTAAACCTCTGACCCTCCCCTGGGCCTCATTCTGTAACCTATGAGGGATGAGTGGACTTTAAAGTACCTCCTTCTCTCCAACATATTTTGAAAACAGAGGGAGGTAGCATAACAAAACACAAGAACAAGAACATAAGAGCAGCCACATTCATTCAGACCAAATGTCCACATAGTTCTGGATCCTGCTCCTGGCAGGGGCTAAAAACAGGTAGAATAAAAGAGAAAGAACAAGGTAAGCATATGGGGATACTATTCCAGAGTAGTCCTGCAGCCTGGAAATTTTTATCTCAGAAATTTCCAGACTACAAATCATCACATATTGCTCAGAACTAGCCTGCTTCAACATTTCCAGTCTTCATATCTTTGTTATGATGGGACTGCCCTGCCATGCTCCAGGTTATATCTGCTCAGTCCTGTACATACATATGACAAGACAATAGAAAACTGACCATCTAGCTACACAAGAGATTAGAGTAGGTAATCATGACCACTGGGAGACTGTGGGAGGAGAACCACAACTCCTGACTTGCAGTCCCATGAGAGTCCTTCCCAGGGTCCTCAGTCTCTCCATGCTTTTGCTGGAACTGGTCAGCCAACACATGCACTTCCCCTCATTTTCTCTTCTCAAGCCTCTCTGCTACTTGACACCTTCAAGACAAACACAATAAATCTTTACTAACACATACAGGGAGTAGTGTTTATGCCTTATGCAGTTCCACTGAAATCTAGGCAAAGTGTTATCAACGTTGATGGAATTTCCCCATCTGCTAGCTGAGTGCAGGAACAGATGGAGCCCAGCTTTACTACAAGAGATTGATTTCTCCATACCTACCTTTCATTGCTTTCTGGGCATAGAAAGAGAAGAGGAAAACTCCACATCTGTCACAAGAGAGGAAAGACCCATACAAGAGTGCAGCACTCTTGTATGAACACCAAAGCTCCCAGAGCTGCAGCAAACAAGTGACAGCAGATGCTACAAGCACCTGAGGTCCTCCAAATACCTCATTCTGTGACATGCACCTGCACAGGGTTGTATATATGTCTGCATCTGAAATCAGAACAGTGACCACAGCTTAAACTCCTGCAATTTTGCCCACAGCTTGCTGTACAAGTATGGTTCTTCCAGGCACTTTCCCTCTCATATGGGTTTGGAAACTGCATCGTGCCACTGTAGTGTTGCCCAGTGAGTCCGATCAAACAGCATGCTGATTCCAAATGTGGCTAGGCTTTCAAATGACATATCAACTTTGAGAGTTTGAGGGCTATATATTACAACTGGAAATCAGAAAGCACATTCTCTTACCCCTTTTTCAAGTTCTTTCTCCTGAAGGAAGTGCCAGATTGTTCCAGAGGTCTTACGGTTGCACAAATTAAAAATGCAATGGTCAGTGTAACTTCTCCTGGTTTCATCTCTCACTTTTTTATTTTCTTTCCTAGAACATGCTATATAAACTTCAATGTAAAATAATAATGACAGTGATAACAACAACCAACAATAACAACAATAATAATAATAATACTAAGAAGAAGAAGACCAACAACAACATTGAATTTGGTAGCATAACACAGCATCATACAAGAGAGAACTTTGGAAATCACAGGCAACGTAAATATATGGCAATGATAGTCACTGTGTAATGTTCCAGCGTACAGCAGAGAGCACTGTTTGTATCTCTGAGAGATTCAGTTTCCATGCTGCCATTGAGGAAAGTTTGCTTAATAGTATTAGTTAAGACCTCAGCCTTTGAAATCACTATTTTCATTGCAAAAGAATGAGAACAGGAAATAGATCAGTGAATTGGAGGATAGAATTTAAGTGAGAGGCATGTATATGAGTTCTCTGGGATATAATTTATAGTGGTGTCAAAACTAGATAAAGGAACTTAAAGGAAAAATATATACATCTGCAAATGAGTTCCATCTTTTCAGCTGACAAGCACTGGGATTAAAAAGAAATACAGAAAAGCAAAATAGAAAAAGGATGTCCAACCATCTGTTACTACCACTTCAGAAAACTGACCGTGTGAAGAAAATCATATCGCACACAGGAGACAGCTTCTCTCTCTGAGCAGGCCGGCTGTGATGAGACGAGCCACTGTGCCACTTGCTTCAGTGTGCAAGTCTGTCCAGAGCCCTCTCGCAGGGGTCCTTGTTGGTAAAACCGGACATCGGGGCACATTCTGCACCCAGAATGTCATTATGTTTTTCCTAACATTTATATCGGCGCAGCATTCCAAAGTTCTCCCTTTCCAGATCAAGGACCTCACTGGGTTTAGTGTAGCAGAGAGTAAAAAGCTGTCCCTCGAGAGCTGACACTTTAAACAGAAAGTACTAGCAGCAGTGATAACCAACCCAAATAGATATTCTGGAGATATTTCATTTCTTCATGTCATCAAATCACTTGACTATCAGTAAGACAGAACTAAAAAAAAAAAAAAAAAAACTGCACTAATACAATCACTTCAATTAGTTGCATGCATTTTTCATTTCGTTTTGTTGGTTTAGATTCAGTTTTTGGACCTAAATGGGCCGTGAATGATGAAGCTATTGCAATTTTATTTCATACCAGACATAGTCGGGCCAACAGGGCATTATTTTGTATGTCACTGTATAAAGTGCTGCAGAAATGAAAGCACAGGAGAGGACTGGGACTTTTAAGCTCGAGAAGATGCTGAGATGAGAAGTAAATGTCTACATAGATCCTGGAGCTCAAGAAAGTTTCATGTCCAGTGTGGCATTTGATGCCCACCACTAATACAGGCTCCTTAGTACACCCTGAATACAATCTGTTCAAATGCATTAACTTTATGAATGTTTTTATTAAAGCTCAGCCATGGACAAACTGAAAGGTTATCTCTGTCCTCTGGGCAGAGGGGGACAGGGCGCAGCATCGTCTAATCACACTGCAGTTCCTGGGGACTGGGTAGTTCAGCTGCTTGAGAAAATGTAACATCTCTACTGAAAATTCAGAGAGGTTTACAGGGACACAATCAAAGATGTAGCGTGTGATAATTTATATAGAGCTGGATTATTTGTAATTCCTCCTTTTCTCTGCAATTTCCTCACCAGAGTAATCCCTGACTTCTAACAGCCATGCCATTAATTTTACCAGAGTGAACAAAACCATACCACAGTAGCAAAAGACTCCAGCTGGACAGCATCCACCAGAACGAAAACCAGCTTTCTTTTTTTAAAATTTTTCATTACAACAGGCTGAGAGACCGCAGCTCAGATTTTAAATGAGGTATTGATAAAGTCTTCATTGTTCATCCTCCTTTGACTAAAAGCCGAAACACATCCAGTGGCTCAGAATAAAGTTATTTTCTCTTTCACCAGCAAACACAACTGCCTCAGTACAGTTTCCCGAGGCCAATTCTCCCCTCCCATGGAAATCCTCACCTGTTTTGCTACGTTCCCTTTCTGAGGGTAACCTCAGCTTCACGACCTTCTCAGCAGCCAACACCAGCAAGGACACTTACATTCCATCGGTTCTCTCCAGCATTTTACTCCCCTTTCTTTCTTGCACACACAACCCATTTCTAGACATGAGAGAAAGCTCTTCATGACAGGTGGTGGTTAATGGCAAGTCACTCACCATGCACCGTCTGCACCAATTTGTTTCAGAAAATGAGCAGGCTTAGCAGTGGTGGCGCTGCACTTTAAAGCCAGGTACCTCACATTGGACAGATCAGAAGGTTATATTTTTGCTGTATATGATTCACAGAGTAGATGTCCCAGGTAAGATGCAGCCCCTAGTAAACAATAAAAAACAAAGGAGCATAAATCACATATGAATCTCTTAACAACCTATTTTAACTAGCTAGCTACAAACTTGTGTCTTTAAAACTAAATTTCTATTTTCTCCTCTCCTTTAGAGTGAAGTCTGGCTGAACTTTTAATGCTGTTTTTCTAACAAAATTTTGTAATTCTATAAAATATTGTCTTGGATGTGGTATGAGTTTGGGAATCTTGGCCTTCCTTTCCAGCCATGTGTTACAGCAGAGTTAAACTAATGACTAAACTTCACTTCAAATTCTCTCCACTGACATCCCAGACATGACTTTGAATAAAGGAGCAGATTGCACAAATGTTCTTAAGAGAAATTTAATTTAGACTATTGGGGTTACAGTATTTATTGAAGAACCAGACACAGTTTCAGTGGAAACTTGTATTTACCCCTGGGAATATAAAATACAGACCTTCTTCAGTTCCTACACGACTACAATGTTTCCAGTACTTTAAGCCATAATTTTGAGCAAGAATATTCTGGGCATTGTGAAAGGGACTTTTGAGGTCTCAGGATCTTCAAGCCCCACAAAATCCAGTTAAAGATGTAGAATTATCAGGGAAGGATATTGGTACTGCCCTCTTCAGTAAACGGTGTTGAGATCTGCTGATGAAAAGCACTAGATAAGAGTGAGGTACTACCTATGCCAACACTCAAATCAGACAGCCTCATGTACAATCTGTTTATTTTTATAGTGAAGTATATTATACTGCCAAAAGGACACTTCATCATCTATAATAAATATTCATCTACATGTATCATGCACTTGAGCTGCATGAACGATGAGATCAGAGTACAGAAATGAATGAGAATCTCGTAAGATAAATGTCACCTTTCAATGTTGTTGTTGCAGATAAATTGCAGATGGATATAAACAACGTCAATTATTTCATGCAAGTGTTCCTTGACTCAACATAAGATGTTCCTTATGCCTAGACTACAGTCCTAAACCTCTACATTTACTGAATGGCAAGAACAGTATGAAGTATGAAGTTCCACTGAGGAAAATTATGTACAGTAACATGCAAACTTCATCCTATATATTTTCCCAGAAACAGAGGTCGCGTACTGAGGTGTAGAACGAATCCTTACCTGTGCTTACTAAATAGCTCCATTAACTACAAAATAAGTATTTTTGTTCACACTAGAGGAAAGTGTGGCTTATAAATTAAATTTCCACATGTAGTTATCACCCAGCAATGACTCTGAAGCATAGCAAAATATGATTTATGTGAATGAGGTCTAGTAAAAAGGGAAAAGAAATTTAAAAGAATCTTTAATTTTGCTGAATTTTTGAGTATACAGGGTTTGGATTTGCTAGTTTTTGAATTTATGACCATATGTTCTAATTTTTTTACTATTATCTTTAATTTTCTTAGGGAAGAAAACATTTTTTCCTGGAACAGTGTTTTATTTCATTTTAAACCATACAACTAGTCCATGAATATACAACAACTGCTTTCCATGACCAACAGGAAGAACAGCAGATGCAAAAACTGTAATATGCAATATGCCTAAAGAGGCAAAGTTACCCAGGTGGGGTGGCCATGTATCCTATCTTCTGGTGTCAGGCAGGGAAGTTGGACTGGATGATCTCTGAAGGGCCCTTGGAGATCCTACAATTCTATGATTCTCTGATTTTGTTATCTGCAAATAAAACAGAAATAAATTGTCTTGAAGAAGAAGTTTTAAGATTAAATTATTTGTGAGTGTTAATTCTAAAAATGTGTTTTATAGCAATAGGAAGCCATGGATGGTGGTGTCATGGCCTTGTCACCTCCATGACGAGACATCACATTTAAAAGTTATGTACAACCATTCTGGTAATAATTTGCTTTGTTTTGTTTTGTTTTTCCTCTTCCAACTAGAAGTCTGGTGTCATTTTAACATTAGAACTTGGACAGCATCTGAAGATACAGTCATATGACTGAATGCAATCACGTTGTGGCTGTTCAGCAAGTAACCGTGACTGCCCTCCTGCCCAAGCAGAGATAACCGCCTTTACATCACACTTGATCCACGCAACCCCAGTCACGAGGCCGTACACATTAATTCACCTCACATAAGGCAGCTCAATTTACTTCATCTCACAGTCAAGGCAGCATAAAAACAGGGCATGGTCACTTGTTTGACTAGCTTCAGATCCACACTTGCCCATACACCCAAATATTTCTCCCTCATGCTGTCCAACAGCGTGACCCAAATACCCACCAAAGCCAACTGTGTCACTTGCATGAACAAGGGTTCGGGCTTTAAATTTTCCTTACTTTCTAAGCATGCAAGGAGCTGGTTCTGCCAATGCTTATCAACTCCAGCAGTAAATGTGTTGCATGTGTTGCCTTGGGGGCTGCAGCTCATCGCTCCGTAAGGGTATGTGAGATCTGACACTGGGTTTTCTGACTCGTGCCTCCACACCAAGAGCTGACCAGCCTCACCGGCAGTTCTACTGCATTGTGGGTTAATGAAATATAGGAGAATAAACAGAGATGCTGTTCTCTTGAAAGCCACTACTTCTGAATCTTGGCAGGCTGCAGTACATTATACCACCAACCACAGGGTCATAATGTGTAAATATATCGTATATAGAAAATAGTTACCGAAAAGTAAGTGGAGTCAGCATTTGTAATAAATAATAGCTACTAAATAGTAAAAGCATTACATTCTAGGATGTAGGATCCTATGTCTTCCTTTATTTAGTAATTTATTATATGAAATCCATTGACCTTTCCAAGCTTTCTTTTTTTCCCTTTCTTTTTTGGTGAAGCAAGAGTGTTAATTATGCTTTAGCTTTTTTTATTGAGCAACATTAGCATACAAATAGGCCATCAATAACCAATTACAATCTCCATCTCAGAAAGAAGAGAGCTACAATATTAAGTGTGGTTATTCACACATACACACAAGCCCTTTTTAAAAAAGACAGAACTCACAACTGAATAATACGGGAATGCCCAAAAAAACCAGACAGTGATAGATGGATAAATATCAGGCCAGCTCTCAGGCAGGGAATTCAAAAAGGTCCTTCTTATTCATCAGCCAAATATAAGTCTATCAAAATAACCCTAGTTTTCTCCAGACTGCCCTGCCAATGACTCCAGAGATTAAAAATCGGTTCAGATCTCATGCTGGTAACATTTATGAATTTTACTCAAGTGGAAACTATCGGTTGTGTCAAATGGCACTGACTTATGTCTTAAGCAACATTTGACTTATTGCCAGCAAAACACTAAATCTGCTTGCTTCATTTTTATACTGGGGAAACTATATGGGAGAAAGGGTTATTTGTTTCATTTATCACTCTAAGAGTAGGTTTGTGCTAAAGATGAATAATAAAACAATCGCCATAATATTTTTTTCTGTGAGTACAACACATTGATGCTGTATCTTTCACCTAAGACCTGGTATAAGACTGAACCTGCACTGATTTAACTAAGGATATTATTTTGAATCTTTTTAGCTGAGCAAGTTCCACTTCAAATTGACTTCAAATGCAAATAGAGGGCAAATTAATTTTAAAGTGTCCACACCGTGTATTTCTACATGTTTACCTAGCATTTAAATCCACTTATTCTTAAAATCAGCTATGTCTAAACATATGGTCAGCTAGTCAATGCAGTTATAGAAGTCACTGACCCTCAGCTGAAATGCAGTAAATAACCAGATCCTGTTCATAAACCATTGTGAAAAATGTAAATAGCTTACTTTAAAACAACCTTTGGCTGAAGGATGACCTCTTACACCGCCGTGCCTTCACCCACCGTGAGTTTCTCATCTGAAGCAGTTTATGATCCTAAAGGTCCCTAACAACCTAGACTGTTCTATGATTCTCTGTATATTGTGCTGGGGGAGTGAGTACTCTATGGAAAAATATTGAGTAAACACCTTGAATTAATGATGTCAAAGCCTGCTGAAGAAAAACCTGTTTACAGCTTTCATGAAAGTTATCTTGATCTCTTGCCCTATGTTTTTTTCCATCAAAATAACAGATAAATCTTCAAAAACTATGTAACACTGATTGTCAGGAGGGTCTTCTTTTGGTTTACGGCTTCAGCAGACAAGTTGTGCCCAATCCTGCCTTGCCAGCTGTGGAGATAATCCCTTCAGCTGCCCACCTTGTCTGCCAGCAGCAAATACCATCTCCAGCAAAGACCTAGAACCACACAGGCACCCCCTTTGCAACTTTGCATCCTACCATTTCAATTTAACCAAATACAAAAACAGTTTTAAGTTGTGAATTTCAGCATCCAGTGTGCCAACACTCATTCCACTTCTCTGTCTCCTCTGTGAGAGTTTTATCTTCCGAGCTTCCCAGGAGAATTCAAAGGAGTTCATTAACGACAGCTTCCCCTTAACGCAATTTAGCAACTTCCCTTCTCCTCCAGGTTTCCTCCAGCACAGGTAAGATATGAACTGCTAAAGCCTTAGCTGCTGTCAGATGATTTCTCTGGTTTTAAAATACAATGTGACATGCCTAGACAGTGACAATTACATTTCAACTTCACTATTCCCTTCAATTCTTCCAAGATCTCAATTTTATCCTCTGGCATTTTAGTGCTTTACCACTGAACCTATACATGATATTTCCTGATGGCTTTTTCTGGTGGTGTTAGTACGTGGCTTATGACACTGCCAAGGACCACACAGAAGAAATTTTCCATACCCTGATACCAGCACTGCAAAAGGGCATGGAAAAGACTTGAGGGTAAATGTTCAAAGGAGCAGGTTTTAGGGTGCAGTCCCATGAGATGGGGTGTGCCAACCAAACAACTCATTGCCAACACCCTGATATTGGCACTGTGGTTCTCACCATCTTCCCTCTCCTCCCCAAAGCCCTTGCCTGCCCCCCCTACTCTTATCTTGGGCTGGCTCTGATGTCTTTTGAGCCACTCCTTTTTGCCAATTCACTTCAAGAACCCAGCACAAATTACACTGTAAGCTGGGATGCAGACATGAGACAGTGGTTCCTGCAGGCTTACTAAATTGGAAGAGCTCACAGGAAGGAAACTCAAGCACCAAAGACAGTGAGCAGGAGGCTGTATAACCAAGGAGGAGGGGAGTGATACGCACTGTTCATGGAAAGAGCAAGACACTTGAAACCAAACCTTAACACAATTTTATCAAATGTGGTTGGACATTTCCAGTCATTCTCAAAGAGTTAGCTGACCTGTTAGCAAGATCCTTGCTCTTTTGATTCACTGAGTGTCCAAGTGTATTGTCCAGGGAGCGCTACAGACAGGACAACCTGGTATTGCAAAGGAACACTTCATACACAGACTTCCCCTCTGGTTGTCTTCATGTTTTTTGAAAAATACCTAGATAATAAGGCCATAAAAAGATAAAAGGGTCTCAAACTCTCTACAGTGAGAGGCAGCATTAAGGAATAGTTTTTGGCCTACTGTTTATTAGATGTTTAACAGTGTGCTAAAATATTATTTCTCCATCATTAATAGCACAAGACTATTCTTACAAGAAGGAAGGGGATTTTTCAGGCCCATCTATCCAACATCTTGGTTTGGATTCCCGGTCACTAAATGTGGGAGTTGCTATCTGAAATGTGAAAATTTACTTTCAAATTTTGCTATTTTGTAAGTCTAAAAATAAATGCATTTATTTGAATTTTCCTTATTTAAAATAGATAACATAATCAAAATAGCCTTAAAAAAACCCCATAACCCAATGTTAAGAATTCTAACTTGACAGGAAATCATTTTTCTAGAAAATGAGACCTCTCACTCTAACTAGATGGATTTTAGCACTCCCTTTATAACACTGCAAAAGAGTATGCCAGGATAAAGCTTTTGAAGGTAATTACACTGCAACTCATTTTCAAGATATTTCAAATCAGCAGCCTATCCCAAAGACAGCCATTCCAATTGTTCCCTGATTTTATGATTGCTGAATGTTCACACTTAATCATAAACACAGGCTGTAGAACCACAGCTGTTATTAAAATGGAGATAAGATAAATCTTAATTAACTGATTGTACATCTGTAAACAAATAAACTAATCATATCTCCATGAATTGCAAGATACAGCTTTGCATCAACCTGAGATTATTTTTTTTAAATTTCTTACTGATTACAAATTACAGTAATAGAAAGTGTGCAGTATGAAGACAACAGATTTTTAACAGGTCTTTAAAATTTATCTCCATGATTTAGACTGAGAAAGAGGTGAGTGAATGCACATTCTTGTTCCTATCTTCCTAAAACTAAGACATAAGTTGGGACAGTAAGTGACAACTCATTTGGTTATGGTGCTGTGTGGCAAATCCACCAATGGAGCAACTCCACTAACTTCTTTAATGTCGCTGCCATTCCTCTGAGAACTAAAGTGAAATGGAAAAGCTGAGATCACAGCTCTGATGCTGTCTTGGCCTTGCTGATGAACACTTTCAGATATCTCCATCATTATTTAGTTGCAGTTGGGAAATTCTAACGTGAGCTATGCCAATGGTTCAAAATATTCCTGGTCTCCAATAAACGCCTGCATATTACACATCCGTAAATACAGAATTCCACATGAATATTAGTGGCAAGCTACCCCAGGATTATTTCAATTACATTTTTATGCCTCTTATTGGTAAATCAGTAGGGGGGAAGTCTTATTTTAATTTACTTTTAAGTTGATTAAAACTTGCCAGTTGTGTGATATCTCAACAACTCCACTAAAGTCATCAATTAATTTTATGCAATCCTCTGAAAAAAACATCTGATGATTTGAATTCCTGGGTCTCTCCTGCTTTGGCTGCATTCATTTGATCAAGTTAAGGCAAGAGGTTATGACCTGCTATTGCTCATACTCACACAAGTAGAGATCTGGAAGTGTGGACTTTATCTGACTAATCCAACAGTATTACTGAAATGGCTAATGGCTACTCACTACACAGAAATTGATATCACCAGATTGGTTTTGATGCTGTTATCTCCCATGGAGGAAAAAAAATGTGGCTATTTCTAGATAAACTGGAATTTCATTCAGCCTAGAAAAGTTTTCACTGTGATGAAGCTAGACTGTTTTGGTACGTCACACAATTCCCTTGAAAACAGTCATGAGTATAAAATCATGTTTTAAAATAATTAATTTCATTTTCTGATAGCCTTAATAAACGTTTATTTCTTTAAACACAAAACTGTATAAAACAAAATTGTTCGATTGGTTTGGTTTTGAGAGGGGAATAGAGGAAGAGTTTCAGTGATAATTTTTAACGTTTCAAAAGAAATTTTACAGTCTTAATTTCACCAAAATTTTCAAACACAAAACACGTGTTACCATCTCTATTTTTCATTCCTTATGCTCTAACTTTGAATGTGCAGTA
The DNA here is from genome assembly GCA_013400055.1 of Nycticryphes semicollaris. Classification (NCBI taxonomy): domain Eukaryota; kingdom Metazoa; phylum Chordata; class Aves; order Charadriiformes; family Rostratulidae; genus Nycticryphes; species Nycticryphes semicollaris. The sequence continues at coordinate 1,263,252 of VXBJ01004049.1, forward strand.
TAAGTCTGCAAAAAAGCATTCTTATTCTTATATTCCTTAAAGTATCAAAAACTTTCCCAGAAAAAAAAATAAAAGTACTGGCCAAATGTTAACCAAAATATTGAAGCAAGATTAGATGGCAGAGAATATTTGTATTTCTTTAAAAATATGAGGTACTAATTTTACTTGAATAATTTCACAATTATTTTTTTTTTAATTGCTGAAATGAGAGGCTGAGGTGTAATTTTGGCTTTGTAACTGACAGCAAGGAAAGAATAGCTGCCAAACAGTGAGATGCAGTAAGATGCAGTTGAAAGTATTTGTCTTTTTTATGTGCTTAATTATAATCTTTACAAATTTTATAAAACAGCCAATTGATTGCAGAAATTAACAAAATGTTAAGAGGGGCAGTGCGGGATATATTAGTAGGAAATTCTTACTAGTGCACAAAATCAGCCACCTATGTCTGTCAAATATACATGTCCAGGGCAAAAATATTCCTAGATTAAATTTGAAAAAGTTACTGTAATAAACTCAAGGATAAATTTATAAAAAGAACCTATTCCATCTAAACAAAAAAATAGCCTGGACTGAATGTCTCTCTCTCTTTTCTACTAAAACAGATACTAGAATAAAACTGCAATGGGGGAAAAATAACTTTTAAAGTATCAAATAAAACCAAAGGAAATATATTGAACAACAACAACAAAAAAAAAGAAAACATTTCTAAACTATATATTTTAAAGAGCTATTTGGGAAAGACTTGAGATAAAGCTACTTATTCCTCCTCAGTTTCTCCCTCTCTTTCCTATTTGGCTTTACTACAAAGCAGTAAGCACCATCTGCCTTTGGATTTTTGTGCTGCTTTGCCCATGGTGCTTCTATGAAATTTCCCTTGGGCCAGAATTTGCTGCGCAATCTTATCTTCCCAGAAGTCAATGTTCTTTGGAGTGATTCAGTACCTCAAAATCACAAATTCCTATCACAAGATTGCATCCCATTGACTCGCCCTCCTCAAAGGGGCTACACAAAGGACATTCGTTGTTCTGCGTTTTAGACCAGGGATGAGCACCTCCAGAGCTTGGGTCCACACCCATCATTCATTGCCTTTCTCTATCCTTCCTTTCTTCTCCCAAATTAGATAGGTAAGTTTGTGTTTCACAGGTTTTCCCTCCTGCCATGGGAAGGGGCCTTGCTTTTACAAGATCCTTATAAATCACTGCTCTCAGCTCCTGAACAAGGGACAGACATGGAGTCAAATCTCTGAGGCCAAAGTTGCACATCAGACTAAATCCCCTCTGACCACAGACTGTCACCTGTCCCCTCCCACAGTAAGGATGTGCTCCTGCAGTCCTTCTGCAGCAGATCTAGAGGACCTGAGGCTGCGAGGTGAGATAGCCTGCTGATCAGATGAAAACCAATCCCCTGGTTGTCTGAACTGTGATCTCAGCTTGCTTATCCAAAAGCCACTAGCACCCAACGCCAGACACAGGGTGGGCAGGAGAGTAACGTACAGTTGGAGGCACAAGGAGCAGGACCGCCCTTTGTAGGAGAAAGTGGTTAAGTTGATAATATGTAATATGAAATTGTACTGGAGGTAATGCCTCCTCTGCAAAATATTTCCTGGGGGAAAGCACATCCCAGAAATGCTTTGTAGAGTATCATCTAACTGAAGATTTTCCTTCTGTATTTACTTCAATAGAGCTTTAGCAGAGTAAAATGAGCCAGAGCTGCCCTTCCCACAGGATAAACTAGACCCCCCTCAGTCCTGGAAAAAATGTTATAGGAGTTTCTGTTGCCTTTATCTAATATATGAATTAACTCAAATGATCTGACAATCAGTTAATTTTGGAAGAAAAATTCTCATCTACACATGCCCTCAGCAAAGATCAGGTTTCTTTTTTTCTTCTCTGATCTCTCTCTCTCCCCCTCTCCACTCTTTAAACTCCCCCATGCAAAAGCGTATCACCCTTTAGCTGTTCCCCAGCACATAGCCCGCTGCTGGCATGCAACCAGTGAAACTCCAACCCATAACAACATCAAGAAACAATTGCTGCTCCTGCTATCACAAGAATCTTGTTCAGCTTTGGGGGTGGGTGGCTCAATCACAACCTTCAAACAGATCACCCAGGCCAATGAACAACTCACTTTTGGGGCTACAGGTTAAGAAATTGTAGAGGGATGCAAAATGCCACCCAAACACCTCTAAGGAATTATTTTCATATTATAGAAATTTATTTGTAATATTGTTAAAGAGATTACTGTTTACAAGGAGGCTTGTATCTTTAAAAGGTTTCTAACTAATATGTATTGAAGGCTTCCCCACACGCACACCACCATTATCTCTTGGGTTTAATACATTATCAGCTGTGGAAAACTACAGGGACACTTAAAACATCAAACAAGCTATTAATTTTGTGATTATGGAAATGAGTAGACTGTAGTTTGTTTCCTAGAGCAGCTTCTCCTAGGGGAGCTGAACACAGTGCTTAGAAAACCTTGGAGGTTTTTTTCTTTAAAAAAAAAAAAAATACCCTACAAATTATTATTCACTGAGTGACCAACACAACAAATCTCTAAATATCATCCCAGACATTTAAATGCATAAAGAACAGGCAAAAGGCTTTTAAAAATCCACAGACCAAAAAAAAAAAAAATTTAAAGGTGGAATTCACTTAACCTGATGAGTATCTGCCAAAGTATGTGTCCATATGTGGACAAATTACGTGAAGATGTCTTTATAATCAGCAGAGAATTAGATAAACAAATTAACAAAGACGGTGACACAACTAATCTTATTGGTTTCCTACTTTCTTAATTGCATCTTGCCAGTTCTGTTAACTGCTTTGACCAGATCTCCCTTGCCCATAATAGAAGTTCATGATGTGGAGATCTAAAAATGATGGACCTCATCCCAATCTGCAAGTTGTTCTGTTTTCCAACACCAGAGGATCATCACTGTGGTCCATACACAAAAAAAAAGTTCACTTTCACATCTATGTTTAATCTAAATCTTTTCTCCATTGGAAACTTGTATTGAAATCCTCATTTGAGGCCTTTCTAATCCATGTATAATTTAAGAGCCAGTGTGTACAAATCTGAAAGCACTATCCACTTCAGCAGTCATATTGGGGTACAATGCCTAAATAAGATTCATGTGCATGAAAATTCTTTATTAAAAATGCGATGTGGGGGTACATGACACATACTGACAGGCCACCTTGTCCACTACCAGTCCAGCTACTCATAAATCACCTCTTCAAATGTGAACAAGAAGACCACAGGAGAATTTACTTGCAAATACCAAATGGTCCAGCATGTCACTGAATCACAGAAGGGACCTCTGGAGATCATCTAGTCCAACCTCCCTGGCAGAGCAGGTCCACCTAGAGCAGGTTGCACAGGAACATGTCCAGGAGGGTTTTGAATGTCTCCAGAGACGGAGATTCCATCACCTCTCTGGGCAACATGTTCCAGTGCTCTGCCACCCTCAAAGTAAAGAAGTTCCTCCTCGTGTTTAGATGGATCTTCTTATGTTCAAGTTTGTGCCCATTACTTCTTGTCCTGGATGCAAGCTCCATGCTGTCAGAGTGGGAATACACTTAAGAGATTAAATTATTTGCCTCTGTCCTGTAGCTTAGGCACAAATCATCTGAAGAAAATTAAAAGAAACACATAAAAAACCCCACCCCAAACCACCCTTGTGATGACATATGTATATGATACGGATGATTGGCCAGAAAGCTTCACAGAATCGTTTTGTCTGGAAGAGACCTTTAAGATCACAAAGTCCAACTGTTAACTTCCTGTTCCCCTAATCTGTATGAGAGACAAACAGGTACATGACATATCCAACTGCTCTTAGCAGAAGGGCATCTTTGGGTTACAGAGGTGATGGTCACTCCACCTACATCTGCCCCTGAACAAGACCCGAAGTCCACAGAGAGTGCAAACTGGGAACTACCAGGGCATTGAGCTATCTGTATGGGCATTAACCTCCTCACTTTTGCAACAACTCTTACTTTTGGTTTGAATATGAACTTTGTCTCACTTCTCAAGGCACAAGCTGTGCCTTTCCTTATCGGCATGATGTTGGTGGCCCTCACCAGCAACTCCCTCAATGGTGCACACTAAGCGTTGCCTAAGAGAGTAATAAATCACAGCGCTGTTGAATGGTGACCACACATTTTCACCCATACTTACCAGAAACAAAGGTGTAGGAAGTTCAGAGACAAACAAAACTGAGATTCAGAAGTTGGAATTTCAGGACTTGCTACCTGGGTCAAATCACAGCTTTCCACAGACTTCCTATGCCCTTTTGGGTGTGCGGCCAAGCCTCTTTGTGCCTTATCCTCCTCTCCGCACCAGCAAAGCAAGGAGAACAGCAGTTCCCTGTCTAAGGCTGAATACGTTAAAGATTGTGATGTACCCACATATTTTGGCAATAAAGGTATAGCAGTATCTCAGAAAGATAAAATCTCCTGCAAACATAATACTGGATTCTTTTAAAAGAATATTTTTTTTTTCAGTTCAATCAAGCTAAAAGAACAATATGCATTATACAAACAGGTTTTCTGATTTAATTACCATGGTTTCAAAGTCCCCTCCTGTACTTAACACTCAGGGTTATGGAACTTGTTGCCAAGCAATTACCCCTTAAATTTGCTTTAATCCACGCCGATCATTTCCCAGAGTTGATCATTACTGCAGACTTTAATTGCTTTTGTTGGCTTGTATGTTGCTGGAGTTCAAACAGAAGAGATTAACAGGAGGCTGCCAGCCGCGAAACTCTTTGAAAAAAAGGCGGGAAGCTAAGTTAAGAACTTCACAGTGTACTTTATTTCAAGGACTTCCCAGAAGTTGTGGTTCACACCTATATTAACCTCAGAGAAGGTCTGCAGGAGTTAGATCCTGATCTCTCTGCTATCAGTTTTATAGCAGTACCGGCCATCTGTGTCATATGGAGTTGCAGGCATGAAAGTCGGTACAGAATGGGAAAAACAATGCCTGAATCACAGCAGCAAGAAGGATAAGAACATTATCTCCAGACAGAGTAGTATGTGAGGCAACCGAGATACTGGCTGCATGTAAATCGCAAGCCCATGTCAATGGGAGAGATGGTCCCAGACTGTCACTCCTTGTGTGGTTTGGGTTTGGAGGTCATCAGGAAAGAAGGGCGCTCTCATTCCTACCCTGAACATGCAGCTCGGTTCCCATCCCTTCAGATCATGTCATTTATCTTCAGGAAGCTGCCAGGTGCAGCAGGAAGCTGGATTGCAACCGTGATAAAAGCAATCTTTTCCTTCAATAACATAGTTTATCTATTAAGTGAAACTGCTTTTAGAAGAGGCTCGGTATGTTTGCAACATCCCCCCTGGTAATGAGGTTAATGTGCCCGATACGGCTGACACTGTGGAGCGTTCATCAGGAGCATCTTCATTTAAACACCAGATATATTTGTAGCCATTTGGCACTTTCCCATCTAACTCAAACTCATCTATGTCTCTCTTTTTCAGTTTGTTTTTCACATGAACACTAAAACCCCCTCTACATTTCCCTACTCTTAACACAGTTTCAGGTTAATATAAAAGAGAGGGAAGTTTTGTCCACACATTTTTCTTCCCTCCCACACTGTCATTATCTCCTTTCCTTTGTAGCACAGTAACACCTAGAAACTTTGGCAGTACACCAGGGGGTTCACCAGTGCTCGGCATTGTACAGCTCCATGGCAGTCTCAGGCTCTAATCAGGTTGGTATCACAAAACCACAGCAAAGGAGTGACAATGTATATAGACGCAATACGCTCGGGAATGGGCAAAATCTGGGAAGAAGAAATGGGAGGAAAACAAACACATGAAAATACGATGAGGGGTGAGGGATTACTGGATCTACAATAAGTTAGTGGTGGAACACCATCATGATAGAGGCACAAAGTTATGTTTACATGGAAGGAACCTGTTGGTAGGTGCTACAGCCACCAAACAATTATCAGTCATATCGTATGTTTACAAAGAGCTGTGCCATGACAAGAACAGAATTTATAGGGAGAGGGAAAAAAGAGCTAACTTCCTGGGAAAGTGAATCTCACCCAGCATAATGGGAGCCTAAAGCAGTCCTAATTTTCAGATCAGGACTCATGAAGAATGCTTTCTTTCAACTCCCAGTAGGCTACCCACCACAATCTCAGGGTAAAGACGTGAAGTGAGAGATTGTGCTCCAGTTCCCATGAAAGCAAAAGGCTACATTCTGCATGCAGAGAGGCTGCAAGAGCCAATGCTCCAAAGTCCTTCTCTGTCCTCCTTCCTTGTCTGGCTAAACAGATATTCGCTATCTACAAGAACAAACAGATACGTTCAACAAGGATAGACAACATTTAGCATGCAGCTGCTACCTTGCAATTATTTAAACTGAACAAAATGGGACATGAAAAATAAGGGTTTGTACACCTTCCTAGTACTTCAGAAAAAAAAAAGAAGAAAAACAAACAAAAAAACAACAAAAAAAAAAAAAAAAAAAAAAAAAAAAAAAAAAAAAAAAAACGCGTGGGGGACGAGGCAACTTAAAAAAAAAAAAAAAAAAAAAAAAACAAAAAAGACGCTGTGGTGAAGTGGAAACTTGAGAAATACAAAGAAATTAGAGTGGAGATCATCAATTCTATATTCTGTCTCAGGACAGAATATTTTAACCAAGAAATCGATGATGCACAGATGGGAGGCACTGTTGACACTGCATGGCACAAGGCTATCATACAAGGAGAACAAGAGAAACTTGAATAATAGAGATGGACTAGAATGTAGAAGTACTAAATGCAAGGCCCCACATCTGGGAATTAACACCGCTAATATTTAGCAGAAATAGGGTCTTCAGAAAGAGAGACAGAAGAAACTGTGTATACAATCGACAGATCTACATGTCACCGCTATGTTACAAATGTGAAAAAGGAGAATGCAATCCTGAACTGTTACGGGATGTGATACTTGAAGAAAAAAATAAAGTGGGATTAAAGCCACCACACAAAACTGTGAGAATAATGTGTACAATTCCAGCCACATGTTTTCAAAGCCAATTTAAGTGGGAAGGAAGAAAATTTAGTAGACTAGAAGAAACAAAATCTTGTGAAATTAGAAATATTATTCTTATTCAATCCAGTAAAATAGATTGTCAAGAATATAACTTTTTTTTTTTTCACTAGAACTGGAGGGTCTGAACTAAGGAGTGAAAAAAGTTATTTAAGCTGAAGCACTTGGTTCACTCAGGAGGGAATTGACTACACACCAAACATGAATACAATCAGCTTGGAAATTCAAAGAAAAATTCTATCAGAGTAATTAATCTCTAGAATTTTCCATAGGAAAATCCCCAGAGTTATGGTGGAACTTGATAAATTTACTAAAGACATTTTAATGACATATTTGCCTCCAACAGAATGAGAACAGATTTAGTGAACCAGGAGATCACTTCCCACTCTCCATCTAAAACAAAATTCACCCTTTGTACAAAAAGCAAAACTCGAATATTAAATAACCTTGAGTCTACAGTTTGAGCTTTTACAGGAGTTTTAAATAGTTCTAAAATTTTAGAGTTTCACCCGTGGCACATAACTTGGATATCACACATCTGTTTGGCTCTCAGGCTTTTATATGTAGCTGAGAATCACATTTTTTCCTGTGTTGGTGGGATCTTTCGAACACCAGATTAAAAGCATCTGCATCAAACCCATCTTAGACACCACTGCCCGTGTTTAATTTCTCCCCCACCATAGAAAAGTGTTTTGTTGGGCTCCCTCAGCTAAACAGCATTTTTACATCCGGTAAAGCCAACCAAGAAAAGCTTAGGGAAAATATAAAAAGAAAAAATAATACTTACTCTGACTGAGGGAAATGCCAGATCTTACTGCAGAAAATGACTGGTTTAGTGCTTATGTAGGGTTTTCCTGCCAATTTAAAGGGACACCCCTTTGAAAAATCATGAGATGAGAAACATTTCTGCAGAAGGAAGGCTAAAAGTTAACAGAGTAGGAAAGAAATAGACAGCTATTCTGCAAAGCACACGTCAGTTTTTCCCTTTAGACGATATGCATCAATGAATTGGAACTAAATTGCTGAAATTGTGCTAGCCAAGACACACACAACTGGGGTGTTCACCCACGTGTGGGGCTTGCCTTGACCTTGTGTCTGGTACCAGAGACTGTTCCAGTGGATTTAAAGTTAACGTGAGCAGATATTCACAGGAAGTGGGGAAACTCACGTTTTGATTGGACCCCTCCAACTCACCTTCACTTGCTATTTTGTTAAACCCAGATTTTCTCAGAAGACCTAACCTGTGGGCCCTGACCTACAACCACAGCTAGGGATAGGGATGAAGGTGTTACATATCTTCCTTTGTTTCAAACCATATCTGTGTCAACAACAGCACACTTGAGAGATGATTTCTGAGGCATTTGCACCTTGTGGCTGGCTCTCATTGCTGCCCATGACACAAGCTGTAGCTGAAAATCTTCCCATGTCTAAGGTGCCCACAGGAGTCCTTTCCAGGTGGAATCTCTACTTCCTTTCCCACAGCTGAGGGCATGTGCAGGGCATGATCACTTCTTTTATCTGACTGATAATTTTCAATGAACTTAGAGGAACCTATCTATGTTTGGAGTTTTGTTCTCTTCCACCAAATATGAACAGAGTCAGCAAAGAGGTTCAAAATGTGCCAGCACATGACATATGGACATACTTAAAACAGTTCATTGTAACAAAAGCCTATTTTTCTTCAAAAACAAGGATTAAAAGTCTGGACTAAGATGTAGAAAATAAGTTAAAACTCTCAAGAGTATTTATTTTTACTTTCAAGGCTTGGATAGCAGAGAGCTTTCCTACCACTCTGTGGACTCCTCAGTTAGCTGGTGGACACAGAATTAATTCCTGCACTCATGGAAGCGGTGAGGTTTGGATTCATCCCATCTCATGCAGGCTGAAGACTCTCTAATGCTCACTGGAGATGCAAATTAACAGAATTGCCTCCCCATGACACTTTCCCCTGTACTTTGGTGACAGAGAAAAACCAAAGTGATTATGGGCCTTGTGACTTGAAGTGCTGACTCTGGCTGGAGCACTGTGTTCATCCCATCACGGCATTTCCGCTGGCACAAAGTGTTCTGGAATTGTTGCAAAAGCCTCTGAGCAAAAACTTGATCCAGGGCCCATAATCACTGCTGAGCACACTGGCTCTCTCAAATAGAGGGGGCTGGTGAAAAGTTTTGTATTTCAGACGCAACACTTAGACACGCGTGACAACTATATCATTTATTCTGATGGTACCAGTTTGCCTTTTTTACAAATGTGGCATAAGAAAAACATTTATGGACCACTTTTTTGTAATTCACCATTTTTACTGTGCCAAAGCAAGGTTTTATAAGTGTTCTCTGTCTTTGCACATTAAATCCAGGGTGTGTAAGGCAAAAAGAATGTGGGGCTGGTGGAAAAAACGCATAGGATTTCTTAAGGAAATTTTTCATTGTGTGGCAGAGACAAGAGAACCAAAGGGTCTTTTATCTGTAAAAGCACAGAATTTGAGAAACAAATTTTAGACAGGAAAGTCTAATGTTTTTTTCTACTTCCTTTGGCCTCAGGAAATGGAAAATTGCTTTAAAGATGAATTGTGAGAGAACACTTGAATTTCTTTTCCCATTTCAATTCAAATGGGTGCCCACTCTTAGATATTTCAAATAAAAGCAACACTTTTGAGCAGCACTCAGTCAAAGAAATCAAGGGTTGGCTTAAAGAAGAGGGTTAATCCAGCAGTTAGAGTATTAGCACAGAATTTATGCCTGTTGCAGAACAAGGAGTTGAATACAAGCCTTCCATATGACCCTAAATTACATTGCCTTTCTTTGCCTTACCTTTGCTTTCCATATATATATTTTAGATGTTCCCGTGCTACAATAAAAGTGGGCAATGGACAGAGATGGATTAAACAAAGCAAACTGCAAAACCAACTGCAAAACCAACTCAACTGTTGTGTTGAGGATTAATTAAAAAAAAAAAAAAAGGACTATTTCAAGTTTCAGGTCCTGTTACAAATATTTTGCATCAGTCTTTGAATTAGTACCTTGTCTTGTACATTATAAACATTTTGGGGGCTAGCTGTTATCTAGTGGAAGAAGGTGGATGAGGTCCTCTTCAGTGAAAACAGTTTCTTGGAGAAAATGAATGCCAGGTTATTAAATGAGAGAAAAAAAGCAGTCTGAGTGTAATGTCAGACTTCATCTCTACCAGGTTTGAAGTTGAGGTCTCTGAGCAAGCGTCTGATGTATATCCAAAGATCTATGTAACTCTGTACCAACAAAGCCTATTCAATCAATTTTGCCATTTTTACATGTTGCAAATATACATTAATGCAACAAATGTCATGCTTGGCTACATATGCCTGTAACTTTCTTTAGCTAGAAATCTGTGACTTCATTCCAGATAATCTACCTTTTTTTCTTCCTCAAATTGGTGTTACCTAGATGGAAGCTACAAAATCCCCTCCTGACACACTTAAAGTCCTTTTATGCTTTTAGTCATATGTTCCAGTATGAAAGAGATGTTTGAAATGTTAGTCATAAAGAAAGAACTATCCCTCCAGAAAAAGTATCATTATCTGACAGAGCACAAAGTGCATGTCAAATTGCCATTAACTTTCAGTCATTTAAGGCTTTTAATTTCTGAATGTAATTGTAAAAATGAAAGCTTTGCTCCCACCTCAATCTTTGCTAATCACATAGTTAAAAATCAGACAAACATCTTCAACAAACCCTGCTCAGCCTGGTCATGGTTACCACCTTCACCCAGCGACTGAACAGATTTCTTCTTTCCCACAGGATGCAAGAATAGGATTTTCTTTTTTTTTTTTTTAAATGCAATAAATGTTGTGTTTCATTGTCTTAATCTTGTTTTGTTTCAGTAATCTACTGTTTATTTCTCTTTGCACTGGTAAATCATGAAGCCAAAATGAATATATTTATTTATATCAACCTTAAACATATCGGAAAAAGCTGCCTCTTCTTTCAATGCACCTTCAGTAAATCCACTTTTTCATCAACAACTTCTGCTTTGGCCTTTATTCAAGACACTACCCGTTGATATGATGTAATACACTGTGTTCACACGTTCATTTCCAGTCCCAGCTCATGCAATGATAATGAGTGCTCTAGGAAGACAGACATGCAGATACCTAAATTTGAGCTCATGTTCTGATTTCTTGCTATCAGCATCCCATAATCCTGCCTCATTCCCTGCGTTTGTTACCCTTTGCTGTATCACAGCCAAATGCAGGGCGCGACCATACATCCTCATCTGCTCAGATGGATTCCTGCGCCTCCCTGGAGCCTGGGACCTCAGTTTGGCTCCTACTGGGTATGAAGATTTGTTTACAGTCATGCAAAAGCCAGATTAGGGCTGATGTGAATGAATTCTGCAAGGTATTCTATTCAACAGCAAAACCTTGAGCATGTGCACAGAGCCAAGCCAGATCACTAATGTTCTGAAACAGCAAGGACAAGGACCCACCAGCAAATTCAATTTCCAAAATAATATTGTGTCTGATCTGTGGATTGCACTGATGCCACCAATACTTTCATCACTGGGTATTAAGATTTCTTTGCCTTTCCTTTAATCTTCGAAGATACAACTTTCTACCTGATAAAAATCAGCAAAGTATGTTGATAAGCACATAATCAGCTACGCCTTTAGATTAGGTTAGATATGATTTAACTTTATTAATTATTTTGCTTTCCAATGAGTAATTCAGCCATGTGATTGCCTACCCAAGCCATAGCAGAACATCCCCATATATTGTGTAACCTGCAACTATGCTAACCTGAAGGATGCCTCATGATATAAAGGTCCAGATAGAAAACTTGATGGACTATGTAGGAATTTCTTCAATAGTTACAGTCATCTGTAAGCCACCATCTGGACACCATGGCTGGTTTGAAAGATAGGATGTGCAAGAACCAAAGCAGAAGCAAAGGGACAATATATCCTGAATACATTTTAACATAAGTAGCTTTCATCCCTTCTGGACAATAAAACAGTAGTGGTTGAAGTGTCAGAGTAGGGTAGAGCAAGCACCTAAAGGTGAGCACAAGGAGACAGTATCCCAGCTAATATAGAGAACTCAATCGAAGGAAGACAAGGAAGTGTGGTCAGAGTAACTACAAAGTTTTATGTCAACCAAGGATGCAGTTGAGAGAGTCTTATAAGCACACCAAGAACACCAAATATTTCTTCATAAATTTAAAACCAGACAGGCCCATTAAGAGATTTAGCCTAGCTCTTGTATGACATACTCCATCAAACCACATACTACACTCCTGGGCTGAGAGTAGGAGTTTAGGTTTGACTAAAGCTTATCTTGCCTACAGTCCTGATTTGAATATGTCATGAAATGGAAGATCTAGTCTTCAGGATTCTAACTCAGATTTTTAAAAAAGTAATAATAATAATAATAAAATACCATCTTAATGACAAAACTTGAATTCACCTTTCAGCCCTTGTTTCTGATTATGCCTTTCTCTGAACACTGAAGAGTGTTCAACACCCAGTATTTTCTGTCCTGGAAGTATTTCTGTTTCACAGTCAGGTCATCCCTGTATCTATCTTGAAAACCTAGGCACATGAGTATCTTTAGGTTTCTCTCTGCTGCTTCTGCTTACAAGAAATTATTATCCTAACTAAGATTGAAATTACAGCTAACAAGTACAGATTTGTCCTGGAAAGAAGCAAAATAAACAAGTTAATCAGTAAAACTTAAAAATTTCTTAAGATGAGAAGTGAGAGAAGCTAGACTATGACAAAAGCATCAGCACAGACATATAAGGGGGAGTTTCCTTGTGGGCTGGTCTCAACAATTAGATGTCTCCATGTGCCATCGGGATAGTACACCGCCCCAGCAAACACATGGGACCAAGCAGCAATTCAAGCTGAGCAGAAGCATACGAGTACTTTGCTGTCACTGTGTGTGTGTGTTTCTCTCATACACACCTAATGCCTGAAAGCGATGATGATTTTCTGAATGATGACAATAACTGAATGGTTCCAGAGGGAAGACTTCAAAGCTGAAGCTATTATGAAAAAACCCAATCAGGATCTTATTTAAGCAGCCACAGGTGGAACCCTAGTTATTAATGTCAATGATCCCTATACAAAGAAGTAAGGTTGGAGTAGACAACAGAGGCCAAGTTATTGATGGATATTTATTTACATACCGATCAGATCTAATGATTTGGTTCTCCCGCACTGGTGGTCAAATTGCATTTATCCATCAGAGCCACACTTTAGGAATCAAACAAAGCAAGACCACATCTTCAGCTGCTGTAAATTAAAATCAGTCAATTACCACATTAGTCTCAAACACAAAGGAGATGACTGGAGCAGTTACTGTTCATAGAGGTTGCCACCTCTGCCACTGGGGTAGCCTAACAAAATGCCCCAAAACCACTGCAGTTTACAGCAAGGCATATGAAAGTAAAACTTGGTTTGGTGTTTCGGCCATGGTACTTCAAGATTAGCCTCAGAAACATTTCAAGAGGATGATAACCACAAGGAGAGAAATAGAGAGGGCCCCTAGAAGCAATAACTGCCTCGGTCATCTCAGTTCAATCTGCCTGTGTTTATGAGTGACCTTCACCCTTCAGTAACAAGCATAAATACTTTCAATGACATTTTTAGTTGAACAGCAGGTGCTGGAAAGTAATTGTTTTACTTTTATTTATATATTATTTTTAGCTAGCTGAATGCTGAACTTGCAACCCTACTTCATCTACAGAATGATACAACCTTTTTGCTTATTATGAGCAAAACATTATAGTGTTCTAACCAGTATTTATTCTTCTCTCCACAAAATCATTTCATTTATTAAAATAAGCACAAGTTGATGGTCTTTTTTAGCCCTACTAATTATCAACATTTCCTATGCTTCAGCAGATTACCCACCCCCCAAAAAATCATTATGGAATGCAGCAATAGCTAAAGGATCATTTCTAGATTTACTTAGTCAACACACAGGAACATGGAGACACTCCCCTTTTCATTAGCCTAGGAGCCAACTTGGAGATGGCACAGGGAGTTTCACAACACTTCCTTTCTGCACAGATGAAAGACTGCAGATTATTCAGTAGCAGAGGTAAGCCAGGGGAAGACAGGAACATCCAGGATGACAAGGCTGTCCACACCCATTAGCAATTTTTAACCAGAGGACTGAGCCACAAGCAAATATGTGCATCTACCTCTGTAGAACTACTTCTTTTAGATTGTTCAAGGACAATGTTGTAAAGAGTGCAGAGGAGAATTTGTAAGAAGCCCAGATGAACAGCCACCACCAACAGACTGGCACTTCAATACAGATGTTGATGTTGTTGGCCCAAGTATCTTCAGCTGGAATTGAGTCAAGATCCGACACACTTAAGGAAAAGTTTCTGGAGGCATTTGAGGACATTGCATTTTCCTATGTCTCCGATGCTGTGCAAGACATTAGTGGCACTATATGCTTTACTTGGAAAAAAACATTAATTTCATGGCAATAATGAACATAGCGTCAAAAATGCCGGTGCTCCATCACAAACATGTCTCTCATCTCTCACTCCCTCATGCTAACTAACAGGACTACAAGCAGGAATATACGTTCTTCTTTTCTCCCCCATCAATCGTTCTCTCCTCCTGAGAGGGCAGGTACTTAGTCTGGCAGCTCTGGAGCAGTCAGTTTCACAGACATACTTGGCTCATCCCGCAAGTGGTTAACCAAGACATCAATAAACTACTCAGCGGAGGACTCCAAAGATTTACCTCTGCTGAGTTCTCCCTTGTGGCTGGATTCCAGCGACATGAAGCTGGCTTCTGGCTCCACATCCGCTAGGAGGTGGCTGGAGCCCTGGACCCCAGTGTCTGGCTCCCTGCAAGTTCCATACAGAGGTTTTGGCTCTGAGGTCTCAGAATACGTTGCCTCTTCCACGTTTGCTTTGGATGCTCTTGGATGGCTGGCCTGAATCTTCCCTTGTCGCTGTTGCAATAATGGTTTGAGGAGCGTGGGGTCAAGGCAGGCCAGGAGAACTGGAGGGCTCTGGCTGAAATAATAAGGGATTTGTTCAACCAAGAGTAGGCAGCAGGTTTGACTCTTTTCCAGGACTAGGGCCATGCTAGAAAAGGTCTGAGGTTTTGAATCCAGGGCTACAGCTGGCAATTCAAAACCTCCTCATATAAAAGAAGCCCATATAAAAGAAGTTTCTGCCAGGAGAGTTTTTGCCAGGTCCCCACAGCAGAATAAACAGAGCACTTCTGTGAGGGTATAAGGGCATTCTCACAGCAGCTTGGGTCAGTCTAGCAGCATTGCCTAAGACCCCAGAGCTCTACTTGGTCTTTGGTACACCAGCAGAAGTTCCTCCGGCGGACCTGCCCATCATGCAGCCTGAAAGGAGTGAGGCAGGGCCTGTGTAGCAGTGGGGTCAGTGTCACGTCATGTAACCTGAGGACTCCCAACCCCCTTGGTTGCATTCCAACATAAATCCAGCCCCTTCAATCAATGCAATACTCCTTTTAGAGACAAATGAGCAAGGATGAGTGATACACCAGAACAGAACACACTGAGCTAAGCGGGGGGTTAAATCTACCTCACCACCCCACTGTAAGCATGACTACTAACTCCCAGAGGTGAAGGAACTCTCTCCTCTCTATCCTGGATGGTCTCCAACTCCTTCCAACTCCTGCCAGCTTGGGAGTCCCTTAGACCAATCCAGAGGTCACTTCAGTGAACTGAAGTGACAGAAAACTACCCATCGCTTTTTGCTGGGCAGCTCAGGACAGAGAAGTAAATCAGCATTCAGAGGGACCTGCCTCCTAGAAAGACATGAAAGGTTCCAGTAGCTGGAGTGGAAATGTGATAAACTTGACCCTGAAACAAGATGCAGTTTCCTGGGGTAAGGATGATTAAACACTGGAACAGTTTGCCAAGTGAGAGGAGGATTCACTTTGCTTAGATCCTTTACAGCAAGATTAGATCTCTTTATCAAACCTATGACTTAATCCCATTTCTGGGGTAGAAGTTCTACAGTGTAAGTAAGCCAGAGGGGAGCAGGGGCTGAAGTTTGGTAATCACTGCCTCCTTGACCTGGAGTCCATCTGTCTCTGAACATACCATAACTAATGACAGTTGCAGTGCAACAAGATCAGAAATATTTACTTCTTCCTCCAACGCACACTGCCTCCAAAAAAACTGAGGTGAGGAGAGTGCTGGAGGACCTACTGATTTCTGTTTTTTCTAACCCTGCATGTAAGAATTCACAATTCAGATAGTTTGACAAGCAGCATTGGAAAAGTGTCTTTTCCACTAAGTCTTCTATGGACGGGAGGTCACCCTTGAATGCACATATTCTGGTTTCCAAGCACTGCATCTCCTAATGCTGACACAGGTGGTAACTTTGCCCAGTAACTTACACCAGCCCCCGAGGTCCCACAGCAAGAATGAGGTCAGGTCACCTTGCTGCCAGTGTCTGGGATGAGACATGAGGTGAGCAAGTGAGAGACTCTCCCAGATAATACATGAGACTTGACAAGTCTGAATGTAGCCAAGTAGGTTTTAGACCTTCCAGGGATTCCCTTCAAGCAAGTTGATTTCCATCAAAGGTGACACAGCTAATCTCTTCTCCCCCGTGCCCCTCAGGGAAGAGGAGAGGAGCTGAAACAGAACCTGGTCTACAGAGTAGTTCGCATCATGGCTAACAACACACTCCTACTGCATTTGGCCTCTCTGTCCTGTGCCTGGGCTTCATACTCTTCTTTAACAAATGCACATCAACTCATGCTCCAAACAAGATGGAAAATGAAGAAGAGACAAATAAGTAATTTCTTAACCAGCAATCCCTGCAAGAATTATTCTCTTTCAGCCAGTGTAAAATATTTTGAAAGTCTGAAACCTGTAAGATATCAGCCCAATAGACATTTATACTTGAGGGACTATTATAGTATCCATACTGGTACTAATTTCGCTATGTGTAGTTCACAGATTTTAAGGTCAGATGTGTAGGATCATCCAGGCAGTATAATACAAACTGCTGAATTTTGGTGGGAATTTCACTCACATCAATCCCGTGCACTGAGTTCTGCTCAGATTGCTTGGGCAACACCTCCCTTCATCTCAGTGAGATCTTTAATTTGTGTACAGATGGTTCCTTTCTATTTCATTTGAAAATGATGGTGAAGGTTAGAGGAAAACAGGAGACAGCAACAACAAAGCCATCTCCCTCAATGGCCCTCCCTCCCCACCCCAGAAACTTAGGGAGGAATTCTGAGTAATTTGCAGCAAAGGCACTCACATTTTATGCAAACTGCCATAACGTGGAAAATACCAGGTGACAGCTCCATACTGGAGATGCTGCAGCCCTCAGTGGGCTTATATAAAAAGCCATAATACACATAAAAGTCTAATGTGCCTTCAAAATTACCTCATCTTTTATTTAGAGGTTATTTCACCCTTGTCTTCCTTTATCACTTTTTATATGAGTGAAGTGGGGAAGCTGGACAAAATTGAGGCAATTTAGGTTACTAAGTAGAACTAGAGTTTATGGTCAGAGTTAGGCTCTGGAGGAAGAATTCTCCATCACCTCTCCCCCACCCCTAACACCCCCCTCCCTCCAGCCCCAACCAACCCACTTCTGTTTTGCAGTCAGCTTTATTTAGGTGTTTCTTCCCAGCTCCAGCCCCTACCATCCACCTGGTGATAAGGCTGTCTACTAAAAGAGGAAAATACAAACAGAAAGCTATGTAGGGCAGCTGGATGAGGGATGAAATTAGCAGCGGACATTTTTGTTGTGGTGTCCTTTGTACCAGTTCAGTGAAAATTCTGGCAGCATTTCTATTTCATGGGGTCGGTGTCTCCAAGGGGGAGTGACACATATACACCACTCAAAAAAAGAAAAAGAAAAAAAAAAAAAAAAAGAGAAGCTATAGGCGGAGCTTAGGGCATGTCAGTGACGTGAATTAGAAATCAGCAGGAACTACACAAAGTCAACACCCAGGAAACCAGTGGAAAACGCCTCCTGGAGCACAGGGCAATGGAGGATTCAGGAGAGAAGATGGTTCTGCTGCTTCCAGCTCCAACCTGCATTGCAGCCTGAACTCACAGTGCTTTCCCCTATCTTTTTATTGTCTCCCCTCCACCCCTTACCTATTTTGAGGTTATTTGGAACAGGCTCTTTCTCTCTGCCCAGCACCTGGAAGACTGATTATGATCTCCAGGCTCTACTGTAACATAAATAGTGAGACTCCAGTTGGCTCCAAGGTCCACATATCTCACCAACTACTAAGAAGTTAAAAGTTCCTACTTGGAAAAAAAAAAAAGAGCTATTAATTTTAAAATTAGCAGTAGCAGCAGATCTGCAGCTAATATTTTCCCATGTAAAACAGAAATAGTGCTGAAGAGCAAGATGGAATCATAAAGGGAAAAAATGCCAACATTATTTCTTCTTCCCTTCCAGAAAGTTCTTTATATTCCCAGATAACTCTCCTATTCTTGCTGGTATAAATTATCCCTAAATCTTTGGAGATTAAGACAACATTTGCACAGAGGTTGATTGTCTCCTAACGGTCTGCTATAGCGTTCCAGTGAAGCTGCTAATACTGGGTGTCTTCCAAGACCAGATCACAGACCCTTGTCTGCAATTCTCACTCTGCTCCAGAATTTCTATTGTATTCTGTTCCTCTGAAGGCCTTTTCCAACAACTGTTTTAACGTAATCTGCCAGTGATATCACTGATGCAGCCCCCTCATCTGTCTAGATTTGGAAGACTTTCTGAAAGCTGCTGAGCAAGCAGGCTTTGCTGGCTCCTGTCTCTTCAACTGCCAATAGGGAAAAAAAAAAAAAAAAAAAAAAAAAAAAAGAAAAAAGGGAAAAAAAAAAAAAAGCTCCAGATCCAAATATCCAAGTTCTGACTTTGAGGAGAATTAAACTATGCAGTGACTTCAAACTCTGAAATTTCAGTTCAGACGTAATTTAAATGCAAACCTGTGGCTTTTAGGCTTACGATACAGTTAAGTGGTACCAAATCACATGCTTTCTGAAGTTGAGAATTGAATTAGTCCCTTCAGGTAGATATTCTTCTGTTTGCTTTAGAGGATGACACAGATGTAGCTTAACTCAGTAGCTAATCAATAATTTAATTTTGATCCCTAACTAAATGAAGCTTGATAAGTATCAGACACTTTTAAATTGGGTTTAATTAGTGTTTATGAATGTATTTGAGGGCTCTGATTCACAAACTGTGGCAACTCCATGCTGAAGCAACCTAACCTTGGCTTTCTGCTAGAAGCTACTGCTCCATGCCCATTTCAGAGGCAGCAGGTGGTCCTCAGACATGCAGGTCTTGGGTGCTCTCATTCTAACGGGAAGTAATCTCATAAACCTTATCATGATGCCCAGGTTCAAAGGGAGTGATGTTGGTGATGTGGAGGGGGAGGAAGGGACATGAAAGGGGCACCTGGGGAGGTGCCCAGCTTTGAATTTCCAACTGTAGGTAAGAGGTGGTTCAGGAACAGCTGATGAGAGTGATGAGCAGCACAGAAAGACGTCAGCACCTGGAGAGATGGAAGAGATTGCATCTGTTTTCTCTGGAGACTATGCAAACTAGGAGTGACATAATGGAAGTGTGTAAAAGAATTAATGGTCTACAGAAGTTACAGCTACCTACTGTCTCCCAACACACAAGAGCTCTTAGCAAACCAGAGGCAATTGACCTCTAGTAGATGGATATTCTAAGGGTTAAAACATCTGCAGATCCCATTCTCATCATCAGTCAACACCATAAAAACACTGAAAATGAAGCACAACCACAGGGATGGCTCCCAGTTGACCTTATAGAGAAGACTACCCTGCTCTAGGGAGAAGGAAGGCTTAATTCCCTGAGCACAAGCCATGCCATGTCTCTCGCCCTCCAGGCTAGAGCAGGCCCTGGCCTGCTTTGTGTGCCAGCACAGACATGGCCAGTCAGGTGGAGGAATTAGCCAGAATTCGAAAGGTGCAAGATCCTTATCAGGACCCAACGTTGCACCCAATGGGGAAGGAAAACATAAAGGCAGAAGCCAACCACGTGTTGGTGGATATTACAAAGAAACATACTCTGACATATTTTTCCTGTCACTTCCCAACACCTCTTCAGAAGTCACTGATATTGAGGTTTGGCCAACTGTTGGGCTATCATTGTGGTTCTCAGGCTTCAGTGCTCCAGAACTGAAGCAAACAGCCCCCTCCTCCCAGTGGAAATGATCACAATCCCACCAGTTAACTAGCTCTGTCACCTTATGGCTTTCCTAAATGTAGCACACGCATACATAGCACATACTGGACTGGTATGGGAAAACCACATCCCATGGGCAAAGGAAGATATGCTCCCAAACGTGCAGTTTTGCCAGTGTAACCACATTGTCCCTTAGGATCTCTACCTGGAAAGCTGTGGTGCTGGAATTCCATGCTTCTTCATGCCCTGACATAATGCGGGTGAGCATTTATCTATCATAGTTCATTTTAAATAAATATCAATATTTTTTCCTCTGGGCTCTCCTTTCTTGTTTTGTCCAGAGCAATGATTGTATCATAGCCAACATTATGATGCAAAATTAGAGGGAAGTAAATGCATTAGAAAGGTGGCATCACCTGAAGAGATGTGATGGCTGCTCACATTAGCTCAACCATCTTTCTCCCTGAAGTCTGACCCTCGGTGTAAATCAGAGAAGCCTGACGGGACATAAAAAGAAGTACTATCCTGTTGACCCAGTTTTCATAGAGAGCAGTGTGTATAATTATTTTGGCCACCTGCAGTTGATAAACCAATCCTGTGTGAGGTTAAAAATTATCCAGGCATTTACTGGTGACACAGCAATATGCTAGCAACCTGCACGGCAAACCTGCTCAGCCACAGCTATGCTGGAGGGAGGTGTGGTGAGGCATGATCTGGGGCTGAGATAGCTCTGCTGGCAGATGTACTCAGCATGGAAAAAACCCTTCAAGCTTCTGCCTAGGTGGTTTATTTTGTTCAGGAATGGTAAAATAAGTAATATCACAAATATCTTCTTTTGCAATAAGGTAGAAGCTGCACAAGGGCTGTGTGTATGGGACTACAGCCTGCAGGAATATCAGTCTTTTTCAGCAGTAAATAAAGCACTCCTGGAACTACTGCATTGCTGCAGGGAAACCACTCCCCATGGGAAAAGTCAAAGTACTAAAAGTGCATTTTTTTTCTATAAATAGCATCAGTGAAAAGGATTTCTGCCAGAAAAGCTGTGACACAGAGTGCCCCTTCTTCAGGCCCCAGCAGATGCTGTTGTGCTTGCAGAAGTCCCCAGCAGAGAGTAGGAGGAATGTGCTGAGATAGCATCCTCTGTGTCTGTGCTGATGACGCCACTCCTGTACTTTCCAGGCTACGATCCTTGACCAGGATTGCAGTGCTGAGCTCCAGCAGTTTAGGTTCACACCCCATGGATGATGCTGGTGCTCCCGGGCATCAGGGCAGAGCAGACTAAACTGCCAGGTGTGAGCACAACCTCCAGATGTTCAGTGGGTCCTGCAGCCTTGGGAGAAAGGTTTATGAAAGAAATCCAGCATGGGTGCAAAAGCAACCCCTCACAAATCACTGCCTTGTCACCCCTTTTTGTCATCCCTCACACGGTCTCAGCAGCCCTTCCCCCATTTCTCAGATTTTCACTGAAAAGACTAGAAGAAGAAAATTTGTATATCTCTATAATTTTGGTTTATGTAGAGTGCCTAACCCTTTTGAACCACCCAAAGAGTGCATGAGAGGCAAGATTTTTTATGTTTTCATTTTTTCCACAACTAAAAAAATATTATTTTTTTTATTTGATGTGTCACAGAACTTTAGTGAATACCCAGAAATAAATAGTGATATAGCTGTTAATAATTCTTCTAAATTAAGCAACCTACTTGGGAAAGCATTGTCGCTGTAACTTAAGGCACGAGCACAAATGGATATAATTATATAGGCATAACTTGCTGTTCTGTCTTGGGTTCATTTATGTTATTTGGGAAGGGATTTAAGTTCACCCAAAACATTACAATTTCTATTGAAAAAAAAAAAAAAAGTGAGATTCTTAAGATAAATGATAGTTGTACTACACAGTCTAATACATGGGTATTAATGGTAATGGTATAATGCACCATATAAAAAAAAAAAATCTAATTCCTGTATCTTCCATTACAGCTTACATCCTCATTTCATGCAAAATTGGAGTAAGCTATTAATAGCAGTGTACTTCCTAAGGATTTACTCTAGATTAAAACATACTCGTCTGTTCTTAGTGTGGAAACTGCAAATATTGCTTTAATACAAACACAATTGAACTGTAAACCATCTCATTACATCTCAGGTCTGTGCTAAGTAATGAGCATGCTACATTAAAAACATCAGTACAAGCAAGTTTTACTTTAGCAAGTTTTCCTCAAGACTGGCCAGCTAATGAATGGGATTTAATCATGATACCGAATAATTTTACAGGAATTACTGAGATTTGCACTCAAGTACAGAAAGTATACATAAGACATAATTCCTACATGTCCCCAGAGTTCACAAGGTGTGCACGGTATCCCTGTGAGACACCATGTTTATAACATATCTACCATAGTCATATCTGTCAGGGAAACCCAAATCATGCTCCCTGTCACACAGGCTAGCGACAACACAGTCATAAGGACATTTCTGCTCAACCAGCCAAGAACACAGGTCCTCTGCTGAGAAAAACACTTTCCCTACCCCTGAAGCTAACCAGAAATTATTGTACTGAGGCCCTTGTTTGCTGAATGCCAGTTTGCTGTGGAGGCCGGGCTCAAATACAATCTGAACTGAATCCTCCATGATGGCTAAGATAGTGCCACTGGGCACTGCTGGGACAACTGTGCTTATGGCACTCAGGTGCCACCCACCACCAGCCTGGTGTAGACAGCCACCTTCTATGAAGTGCTGTGGGTGCAAGAGGCTGGTCCCAGCTCCTCCTCTGCTTCTGCTTTCATCCTGCAGAGATTGTGCTTTTCACAGCTCGGTTATTAAGGCAGATGGCTGCCTACAGAGCTCAAGGCAAATGGACAGATGGCCTCTCCTCCCCTCCCCTCAAAATCACTAGCAAGAGCTTGCTGACCTTGCCTGTTTTCTTGGCTGGAATAAGTCAAAAAAACTTTACCATAGCTTCCACTCCTGCTTCCACTTGGCGTAGAGGAAGTGGGACCAATGCAAATCTTAGTTTTTCTTGTCTACCTGCAGAGACTCAACATCAGGTTGGGGCTTGCCGCTCGGAGTTGAGCCTGAACTATTCCTAAACTCAATGGTGCTTCATCTCCTCCTGAACTCAAATTGCTCCCCTGCTACATTTGTTCCAGATCTGATCAGGCAAGGAAACAGTCATCACTTCACCTCTACATGCTCCAAGCAGCACATTACCTTTGTTCATATTAATGATTACAAGTATTTATGATACCATAAACACTTAGAGGAGCCTTCAGGATCCGTGTGGCTTGGGAGAAGGAAAGAAGAGATAGCAGGGAATATAAAGGAAAGATTGATATGGGAACATGCTGACCTCAGAACAAATTTAAACTGATGGTACAAGCTCTAACATGGAAATAACTCTGACCCATCAGAGTTGGTGTCCAGATCTATCTGATGCTGTTCCCCTGGAGGTAGACATAAGAAACTATGGAGGGAGGAAAAAAATAGAGGAAACACCACCTGTGCTGCAAAACACTGAGAAAATTCAACCCTCACCCTCCAAAGCTTGGATGAGAGCACCTGTGTGGAAACACAATATGCAGAAGTTTGGGGAGGGTTAGCTGACCTCTAGCAGTCCCTTCTGACCTAAACATTTCTATGATTCAACTCATGAAAGTAGGACAGGGAGAAAAATATGACCAAATATCCTTCATGGTGAGAGCTAAAAGAATCAATTTGGTCCATTTGTAACCTAGATAATCCCTTCACCAGCCTCTGCAACAGGATTTCAGATATCGATGCTGCAGGAGCTACAGGCAGAGAAAGGAGACAAGCAGGTACTTAGTGGGACATGAAGACTTTGCATTTGGATCAGAAAGTCTTGCAACGACCTGAAAATTGCACCAGGGCTGCTGAAAAGAAGCCTGTAGAAATTTACGAAGTATGACAGGCCTGCCCCAGAGGCTTATGAGTTTTAGCGAACCGCTCAAGAAGCCTGGTTTGAAACAGGAATTTGTAAGAGAATTCCAAGCCGACAGCTGTACTGTAAATATTTTTACCTTAAGTGAATTGCTTTTCTTCCCTGTTTTTTAGTAACACTGCATTGTGTTCTCCTCTTTCCCCAAAATCTGTTCTTTCCACTTTTTTTGTTGTCCTACAACCTTACACTCAAAGATGTCAAACCACCAAAAAACCCAAGGAATACTGCATCCAGAAGAAACAGAAATGGAGGAGATCAGTGACCCCATGCAGTGTAATTGCCCAGCAATACTGTTTGGTGTCATGAAGCTAATGTTATGGTTTCTTGGTAACAGAGCAGCTCTGCTGAACTGAAGAGGAAAACTGCTGGCTTTTAGCTCACAGAGCTCTTGAGTCATTGCTGAGCAAAAATCCTTCCCCTACTTGCTGAAGTCAATCCTGCATCACCTGGGCTGCAGGAATCACACAAGTGGCCCATTACAGAGTGAAAGCTCTTCTCCAGCTGCCTATTCGGTCTCTGTATCAGGAGATTGTAGGCGAAAATGGAATGCAGCCTTGCCTACAGGGCTTGTTCTAAGAAAAGAGATTACTCAGGGAGTGGAAATCCAGCCCAGAGATTGGGAATTTAAGAACCCCTCTTTAGCTCCCCATCAAGAGTGGGATCAACAGGTGGGACCCACAATGACATCACTGTCCTTGCAGAGCTTACAAGCACCCTCAGGCAACCCTCTGAGCTCCCAGCTACCCACACTTCCATCTTAGTCCCAGCAGATGCTGCCTAAGGCAATGAGGGGTACAAAAGTTTGCCCTCAGGAAGAACATGAAACCATTTCCATGTCCCAAACTTTTCCCTTCCCACTCCCCTTTGGACACTTGTCTAGCCCACAATCTTTCACCCTACAACCTATTTTTATTTCCACTCCAGAAGAAGCAACATTTACACTAACCCAAACCCTCCAGCTCGCTCATGTGCAGACTGCTGGCCTCTATTTACACGTCACCTCCAAAGCTTTCATTTGGCAGGCAGTCTGGAAAACGCCAGCATGCTACATTAACCTGCGTTTCTCTCTTCATTCACTGTTCTTAATCAGTGTTTGGGAATACACTAACATAGGGCTAAGCCACAAAGTTTGCATCTGGGCTTTTCTCATGTTCGGAGGAGCTGAGCTAGTGCCAAAACCTGGTGAAGAGTCACCCCTTCCTCACGTAGCACCTGGAAGCCAGTATACAACAGTGGCTCCCCACCACAGAATTCCCACTTCTGCTTGAATAAACAGTCATTGTGATATTTTCCCCCTACTTTCACAACTCTAAGCCACCATGCAGTCATAGATACACTGGTCCAAATACTGAAGCTGTTCAGAAGCTACAAGCATTTCTAGCTCAACTGAAGTCTGCCTTCAGGCAATGATGTAACAAAAAGGGAGCAGTGATAGTGGATGTGTTAAATAACATTAAATCTCTCTGTAGCTAGTTTAGGAATGAATATATGAGCTAGTTACTACTGAGTTTCATGTATATGTGTGGTAGATAATTCCAGGTTTGCAGTAAGATACCACGGGCTCCGAAAGAGCTGCAAGGTCAAAGAGAGGTAGCACAGAACACAAGATGACCTCCTTTGCTCTTCTTCAGGGGACTCATCTCACAAGCATGTGGCCAGCTGAGGTATGAACTTTAAGTGTGTCTGCTTCCATGGTGCCATCTCTCTTTCACACTGCTATGCTTGGGAGACACATGTGTTCATTGTTATCTGTGGTTATGAAGGTGTAAAAGGGTCTTGAGGTTCCTGAGGCATTTGGAAGGGACATGTCGCCACAACTGCCCTCTCTCAGGGCCATGGTATGGCCACCAATCCCCATTCCAACCTGATGACATAGGGAAACCTGTACATAACAGTCAGCACTGCCAAGGGAATGACCCTGCTTCGGATAACTACCAGAGACAGCACTGTGCCAGGGACAGAAGTTACTCAGAAAAAATACCAGCACACATCTGTAGATCATAGAATTGTTAGAGTTGGAAGGAACCTTAAAGATCACAGAATTCCACCCCCCCTGCCATGGGCAGGGACTCCGCCCACTAGACCAGGTTGCTCAAAGCAACATCCAGCCTGGCCTTGAACTCTCACAGGGATGGGGCTTCCACAGCTTCTCTGGGCAACCTGTCCCAGTGTCTCACCACCCTCACAGGAAAGAATTTCTTTCTAGTATCTAATCTAAATCTCCTCTCTTTCAATTTAAAACTATTACCCCTCGTCCTATCACTACACTGTCTGACAAAGAGTCCCTCTCCAGTTTTCCTGAAGGCTCCCTTCAGGTACTGGAAGCTGACATAATGTCTCCCTGAAACCTTCTCTTCTCCAGGCTGAACATCCCAAACTCTCTTAGCCTGTCTTCATAGGAGACGTGCTCCAGCCTTGTGGCCCTAGGCTGGACCCGTTCCAACAGTTCCATGTCATTCCTGCGCTGTGGACTCCAAAGCTGGACATAGTACTCCAAGTGGGATCTCATGAGAACACAGTAGAGGGCTAGAATCACCTCACTCACCCTGCTGACCACATTTCTTTTGATGCAGCCCAGGATGTGGGTGGCTTTCTGGGCTGCCAGCGCACATTGCTGGCTCATGAGCTTCTCATCCACCATCACTCCCAAGTCCTTCTCTTCAGGGCTGCTCTCCAGCCATTCTCTGCCCAACCTGTATTTGTGCTCGGGATTGCCATGTACCCAGTTACAGGACCCTGCATTTGGCTTGGTTAAACTTCATGAGGCTTGCATAGGCCCACCTCTCAACCCTGTCCAGGTCCTTCTGGATGGCATCCCATCCTTCCAGTGTGTTGACCACACCACACAGCTTGGTGTCATCGTCAAACTTGCTGAGGGTGCATTCCATCCCACTGTTCATGTCTCTGACAAAGATGTTAAACAACATTGGTCCCAGTACCGAGCCCTGAGGAACACCACTCATCACTGGCCGACACTTAGACATTGAATCATTGACCACAACCCTTTGAGTGTGGTCATCAAGCCAGTTCCTGATCCATCGAGTGGTCCATCTGTCAAATCCATGACGTTCCAATTTTGAGACCAGGATGTCATGCAGGACAGTGTTGAATACTGTGCATAAGGTAGATGATGTCTGTTGCCTTGCCCTTGTCTACCAAGGCTGATGGCCAGGTTCTTTTTCCCCAAGTCTTCCCCTTCAGTTTTCAGCATTACCAGCCCATTTGGCAGCAGGGGTAGGTCTACACTGTACCTTTTGCGCAAAGCAGTAATGCACTGATGCACTGACATATCTGAGGCATCTCAGAGCTACCCAGCTTATGGTACAAGCCCTCCTCCACCAACTGCCAATCTCAGAAGGGGCCATAAAACCTGTATGAGCAAAGCCAGGCAAGGGAATTTTGTCTAAGCTCTGATCTACCATGGGACTCCAGGTACTGAGGTCTGCTGGTTTAAAGCTGGTCAGTATTTGTCTTGATCCTAACACTGGAGGCATGTAACACACCCACACTCCTTATGCTGTATCATTTTAATTGAAGGGCCTACAAACACGTTCTCCAATTTTCCAAGCCTGAAAAGCTAAGGGCAGTTGGGCATCTTTACCTCAAAATAATCCAGGAGGTTTTCCATTTTTGGACTCCTGGAGAACCCCATCTACTCAATGTTTAGCAGACAGCAGCTTATGGGACTCTGAAGGAGGTGTATACAACTCTCATGTTGGCAGCAGTGCAGGAAAGAATGACCCAGCATGTAAATGTAAGGATGCATGGGTGACCTTCCAATTAGAAATATCATGACGAAATTCCACAATGCACGCACCTTTGGCTTCATAGATGTAATATCATCAAGGACAATTCTCTGTTTGTTTAAGGGAGGAGAATAATAAATGAAGCAGAGAAAATCATAGGCTGAAAGCAGAGATACTTTCTGGTTAAATATCAGAGCACTAACAACGCAATAGCTGTAGATATTAGCACATTGTTTGTGGGGGTTGGCATACACACCTATCTAAACTTCTAATCACATGTGTAGGTAGAACTTGATATTCTGAAGCATTCAGTAGTCTCAGCTCTTAACTCATATGATTTTTGTGGTGATCCATTAGAAAAAGAAAAAGAAAAAGAAAAAGAAAAAGAAAAGAAAAAGAAGAAAAAGAATCAAAGCAAAGAATGCAGAGTCCTTAGTAAGACAGAGAGCTAGGTGGCCCTAAAGCTATATATTCTAATTTTTTGTTTCTGTTCTCACCAAGAGCAAAATCCATCTGTCATCGCGCTTGCCTTTGATGCTCACAGGAGAGTGGAGTGCACCTACGCTAGAACGAGACTGGAGCTACACTGGTACAAGAGGGTTACCCTAGATCTTTAAGCGCTGTGGTTTGGAACTGCAGATAAATCCTAAGGAAAGTGAACAGGAAGCAGAGATGTTCCCTGCTTCCCAGACACACAGGCCATTACAGGTTAGAGAAAAGATGGCACTTCCCAGATTCCCTTGCTCTGCTCCTGGTGCAGTGGTCGACCATGTACTTGGGTCCTCTGAACCTTCCTCCCCTATCCCTGTTGCACATCTCACAAACCCTTTCAGAGTGACGGCAGGCAATACGTATGGTCAGTAAAACGTATTGGCCCTACAAGATGGGGTCTGAGCATGGTTAAGTGCCTTTGCAATACAAATGATAACAGTAACAATAATGGTTGCAGCTCACTGACAACCTCTTCTTTCCTTTCTAAGGCTGGGTGTAAACAATGTCCTTATCTTCTAAGAAATACCTCTGGCATCTCTGACTAGGCGATAAGTAGAAAGAAGAGAGACACTCTTAACTGCTGATCAAGAGGGAGGAGAGTGATTAGCATCCTCTGGGGAACACCTTGTTGATGATGGCTGCTTTGCATTGTTGAGGCTGTAAGAAGCACCTAAATTCCTCCTCCACAGAGCTCTCAGCTGCTGATGAAGTCAGTTCTGCATTAATCCCTCAGCACACTCCTTGTCAGGCTGATTTCTGATCAAAGCTTTTCTTGCCACTGCAGTCATAATTGCAACCTTCTGTAACCCAGCCTGGTTTGAGAAAGGAACCATAGTCTGAATGTCAGTAGGAGGAAGGACTGGACTTGGGCAACACCAAGAGTCTTCTGAAGTAAGAAAACAAAACAAAAACACTCTGCAGAGGGACCAATTAGTAGCAAAGCTGAATCAATTTTTGGAGTTTTCACATTGGGGGTTGTGGCCCTAGTTCCCCCGTAACTGGGTTTGATCCACTGGATCTCAACAGTCCCCTGGAATTGCCCAGTGCACAGCCAGATTTAGCCCAGTCTCTGCTGTGCACAAACTTAACAATGGCAAAGAGAAATAGGCCCAGTGAAACAGCATTGCTCCTACAAGGTCAACGCCTGGACTAGCACGCAAGCTTCCTGAGCTTAGACTTAATCTTGAGGAGAGGATCAATGCAGATGTTGTGGGTAGAACCCTCTGCATTGATTTGCATTGGTGAGTACCAACAGATCCAAGCTCTCCCTGTCCACGCCACCCTAAGCAGTGAAAGTAAATGGCATTCATGTGGCTCTGCACCCACACTGGGATCCTGTATTGACAGTCTGGCTCTACAGCCAGACCCAAGATGGTTAGTCTGGGGAGCACTGCAATGCACCCCGACATCTTCTTGCTGAGGTCTCCCCAGCCTGGGCAACAAAACACAGGTAGAAGCACATGCCTATTTAGGCTCTTTCTACATTACAGGATCAAACTGTGCTTTAAACATCCCAGAAAGTAGCTGTGAGAGAAGGTCCCTCCCTCCCAGACACACTTGCTCTGCTGGCAAAGGTGGGGCCCCCATGTTGTGTGGGTCTGTTTGCATGATACGAAAAAAATGGTCAGAAAGACATCTATATCTAGCAATCTAGCAACAACCTACATTAGGATAGTGTGGGAAGAAAATACAACCCTACACAATCAGTTACAGCCCACCTCTTAAATTAGGCAATCCAGTCCTGTAACAACAATGTCCTTTCTCTCCTCTTTTTACACTTTGTATCTCTCCATATTATTGTTTGCATGAAACATCCGTTTTCAAGCATGGTATTTCCCTTTCTAATAAAATGCAGCAGGAGGTTCCACAGGTTAATTATAAATTGGTTTAAAAAACATTTACCAAGAAGTGTTTTAAATCCATTTCCCTTAATTTCATTTGATGCAGCATATGTCTTGCAGTGCAAAGGGGAGATGCAGCTTTATTGCCACTATCTGCCAGATGAACATGTTCATCATCAACAGTGCAGGGAATGATAAGTCCCTTATCTGATACAGAGACACAAAACACTCCCTCTTTCTTATCAACAAATTGAGTTATCAGTCAAGCGAAGTAGGTTCTTGGTAGCCTTTCTGACTGCATTTTGCTTTTAAATCCATACTGGCAGCAAATGTTCATGGATGTGTTTGCCTCTTATACTCATTTCAAAATGCAGCAACGGCCACAGATAAGAATGCTTCATCTCCCCAAGACATCTGGTCTGAGCGCTGTTAAACAGTTCTGAGTTTGCTCTGATTGCTGGTAAACTAAACTACATCAAAAGTAGCAAAAATGATGCTAAAACAGTCAAAGAGCTTAGAGGAACACAGAGGCTGCAGCAGTGCATGACTGAAGCCTGCAAGCAGAAGCCATCATTGATGACTTAGGCCACCATTCTCAGTGCTACCCCTTACTTCTGGGTGCCTAACAATTAAGACCCAAAAACTTTGGCAAGTGCAAGCCCTGATCTAGCCATCATAACACTTTTTGTCTACCTGGCTATGTATGCCCAAATCCATTCAGAATTAACTGCACAGCATAATCAAGCTAGAGAGGTCTAAGGTTATCAGCCATGTGACATTATTAGGAGATTGCTACAGCTGAAGGAATGGAAAAGTTTTTAGGTGTGAAGAGTTAGAAACCATCTGATAAATTTTTAGGACTCAGATTGGTATGTTCCCCGCTGACAAGCTCTGTGCTGTGAACAGCTACTCTGAAAGGCTTTGCGCAGAGAACTACCCACAAGAAAGGTGTCAGCATCACACTAATTTGAGCAGAGAACAAACATGCTCAGTTGTTGGTACATATTTCTCAGTGCTGGCGTCAGTATCATTTCAGTTGAGCGTGGCTGAAAAGTTAATTTCATTGGGACAGCACTGATTTGTCCTTGGCTGCAGGGGCCAACTGTGCCCATTCCCAGCTCACCAACATAATTTTAGAATGCAACTGTTCTCTTCCACAAACCAGCTCCAAGGGGACATGACAGCAGATACCCCAAGTCAGAAATGTTTCTTGTAAATACCTTCAAACTCCCTGCTACATGCTCATCTTCCTCACTCCCATAAAGACATGACGAAACGGGAGCTCCAAGATTAATATAAGGGTTGATGACAAGAACATCATCATTTCATCTGCTGAGCAAGACAAGCAAAACCCGTGAGTGCTCTTGAGCATGCTCAGCACAGAGCCAGACAAGAGAGTCCAGATGATCTTCATTAGCAGCTTGAACCAGGGCTCTGGAGTTTGCAATGGTTCAGGTGAATAGATTGCATACATCCTTCCACCTCCCCAAAAAATCAAACACAACCACCTAAAATCTGCAATAAGACCAGTAACACCTTCAGTCTCCAGTGTTTTCCAAAGCCCATACATATCTATTTTTTTAGAGATCCTCCCTCTTCAGAGCTACTTTCTTTCCCAGAATGTTTTCCTGTGGCGGTACCTGTTAATTTGGTAGCAATCAGATGCCTCATCTGATTTAAAGCAGCTATTTTGCAACCAGCTGCATTATTCCTGGAAGGGCTGTATACTCTCACCTGTTTGTAGACAGGACAGGATTGTTGGATATTAATTCTCAAAGAGGCAAGAGATAATTATAATAATGGCCCAGCTGACAATAGTTTCAATAGTTTCCAGCCTCGTTGTCAGCTGACACATTCCTTCCTCCAGATAATATCTGATACACTCAGATATTTCTGAAGTTCTGCCTCCACAGGACGTGCCGTAAGAACTACAGTGAGCTCCATGCTCCTCTGTGTTCATACTGAAGCTGTGAGGAAGTTGCTAGAGAAGAGGCTGTTTATTTGTATTGAACAATAATAAGAAACCTGCCTACTAACTTCCATTCCTTCCCTCCTTTCCAGCTGTAATGGTGCTCTGGAGCTCTTTCCCACTGGATGCATCTGCGGATCCCCTTGGCATCACACCAAGCGGAGCAGGACTCTCTACACTTGGCATATGGAACATGTACACCACATGCATGGGTAGGCAGCAAGACTCATCGCTGCTGCCTCACATGTGATATCAAGTCCATCACAGAACAGGAAGCATCATTCAGAAACTCTCGCCCGCCAACACTGAAGGGCTGGAGCAACTCAATGGGAGAGGCTCTGATCCCATCTTAGCTCTAAAGATCAAGGCTTTTAAAATTAAAGAAAGTCTTGACAGTGTTGGTACCTGCAAGAATCATTAAGCAGTTGCAAATAGCCTTAATACTTTAAAGGAGACTTAATCAAGCAGAGCTAGGACATCTTGACAATCTGATAATTGCAGCATAAAATCCAGAGAATGCAGAGGCCATGGGGATTCATGACCAGCCTTTGGGGGCTATTTGTTCTGAAACGGCTCTTTTTCTTTTTGAAGAGAAATTTAAATTACCCAGAGTTTCAAAAATAACTGTTTATCTTTCACAAGAGTCTTGGAGATATTCTCATTTATCAGGCACTTAAATCAGTGCAGATTTCCTGTAATTCACCCTTAGTCCACAGCTGGACAAAACTCTCCTCTATCAAGGAATGCCAAAACTACTGGTGTTAGCTTTGTCCCTCCCAGTTATCCATGCCAAAAGGTGTTAATTTGTGTAGGAAGGGCTGATTCAAACTCTACTCCTGTTTTTGGGGTTGCTTCAACTGGATTTAGATTAGTTTACAGGTAGTGTACAGCTGGTGCTGAGATTTAAAAATAGTTGTAAATGCACATGGATAGTTTGATTTTATGTAGTTAAGAATAAACTAACCAAGGGCTGCCCTGTTTTAAAACAAACTAAAATTTGATACCCAACAAACCCTGTGATGGTTTGAAAGAGCTGTGAAGTTAAACTGTCTGTAAACAAAGTTAAATTAACAGCTGTGGGGATTTTACCCTGAAGAAAANAAAGGCTGAACAAAATGGAAAAAATGGAAAGACCAAAGCTGGTGAAAAGGACTTTATTGTCTGTATCCAAAAATAAAGTTAGTTACATTGTAATGAAGGTATTTTCCTGTCTTTTAGTCATAATGTCCTCTTCAGTTTTACAATCACATGGAATAAATAGGGGAAAACCAGATAAATATGATGCCACACCACCTTTAAAAACTGCTAATGTTTTTCTTTCGTTGAAGGCTTGAT